>JAODUO010000741.1:50000-167500 GCA_025642075.2 Ridgeia piscesae | reverse complement strand
CACTTATTAATATGCTAGTTTTTGCCATGTTTCGATTTATCGTCAAAAACATTGTGCATACAAAATAAGGCGGCTTTTGAGAAAAAAATTCTTACTGTGTCAATGCCCATAATATTATATTAATTACAAATGTCAGTAAGTTATTGAAGCATAACACGAATAACAACAGTTCATGTTGTTTGATACATAAAATCAGAGGTTTGAAGTAGATCTACGCCAGACCATCAGAAGCGTCAGAATAATTCCTTCAGCAGATTCTTTCACTCCGCATTGCTCCAGTTTATTCAGCTGTTTGATTGAGTAATATTATTTCTAATAAATAATAGTGCAACTTATGTTATGTCAATATCTTTGAGAATCCTAGCTCAGAGGCGCCACATGTAAACGGTGTCTTCCCATTATAGCTACTTTTGATTCCCGTTATACCTACTAATTAAGTTTGACAGTTGAACTAGTCCTGTTATAGCTACTTTTCTATTTCTCCTATTCACAATGTAACATGATAAGGGAGCATTAACTATTCCATTTCCATTCAGCTGATGTCCATAAGGGGTGGACGGCTTGGGTGTATGTCCCACTCCCACTGAGGAATTTCAACAACAGAAACTGAACAAAAAACCATGTTGAGGGATGGAATTGCAAATTTGCGAAAGTTGTGGGGGAAACACCATTCCAACATCTTCCAGTTCATGGTTGCTAAACATGATGCTGCCGTCCCACCACCACCTAACAAGAATATTTGATGACTCATTACCTTTTGATAAATGCAATAATTCTGTACTCTTTATAATTAATAAAGTAGTTGCCTTTAACAAAAATATTGCAAAAGTGTTTTATGATATATTTTCCAATTCAAATAACTGACAGTTATATTTAATTACCATTCTTAGGACTTTTAAAATGTGTCCTTCATTAATACATTTCATGTAGAAATCTTACAATAATCTGAAATAGTTAATGCCCCCTTGCTGCCCCCTCCTGAATTGTGTAATTAAATAAGTAGCTACAACGGGGGGACTAGTTTGCCTGCCAAACTTAATGAGTAGCTATAACAGGGGGAAATGTAGCTATAATTAGGGTAACCATGAACGGAGACAGACAAGACTCGTCGCAGGAGCGTGGGACCATTTAAAGTTCAATGTGGGAACATGACTGCAAGCAAAATATGTCTTGGGTTTTTGAAAGGTGGCTCTAATTGCAGATGATTTTATTGTGATAGTGAGTTGATTCCAGATTGTTGGAGAGAATTATTTTACAAATAAAGCATGTTTGCCAATATTGAGCTTAGTTTTAGGAACACACAGAGTAGTCATGAAAGGTAAGTTCTTATATAGCCCAGCATCCAGTCCACAAGGTTGCTCAAAGTACTTTACACTTTACTTCCCTGACAGATCTGTTCAATCAGACACCATCTCAACTTCTCTGGGAAGCATCCAGCCATACGCTACAATTAATGCATGAAGGCTGCTCATACACACATTCACCACTGTCTGTATCCAGGTATTCGCTTATACAGCTGAGTGAACTGGAGCAATGTAGAGTGATAAAAAATGCTCAAGGTTTTAGCACCGCAGCACAAGTTTTGAACCCGGGTCCTCTTAGTTGAGAGGCCGAAGCTCTACTCCTGAGCCACTACGCTCTATGGAACAGGTGATTTAAGGGCCCTGGGGGTTTAAGATATGCAGTGCTCAGGGTAACTAAATATAACAGTTGTTGAGAAGAAAGTGCATGATATGTAACAGTACCTGGCTATATACAGTGGTGCACTAGAGCACTAGCAGTGAGCACAAGCTTTGTTTGCTCGGAGCCAGAGGATGACAATGACCATAGGTCAATATCACCTTTGTTCTTTAGCTCTATGCTGCACCAGGCTATTCTAGTGTCCAGGCTGTCCTTCAAGTTGAGCTGTCACACTTCCTCACAAGATCCTACCAGTCATTAGCAGTGTTTCTCCTGAAGGCAACATAGGCATTTTATTATAGAAACAACATAATTATGGCCTTTGCCACTGTGGATAGAGGTTTTTGAGTCAGTTGTCACTGTGATGTAGTTAGCAATAACAAGACTCCCTGATCTGCCTGTCGTCTTATGTGTGATATAGTGGTCTTATGAGCAAAACACTAATTATGCTTATGAACTAGATATCTCAATATTTTTTTTCATTTACCTACATAGTAGTGTATCCTGAAAATAAAAAGTATTTGGAAAACTTTTCAGTATATTTGTATTTAAATACTTTTGTATTTAAAAGTATATATAATTGCATTTGAATCCCTCAAGAATATTTGTATTTAAATGCACCACTCTGTGTCAGCCCTGTATATATTGCATCAAGACTGGGTGGGGTGAAGTGTTGTAACTAACATCTAGACCCAATTACGATGATGACGTTCTGTTTGTTAGGCGGTCTGCCAGGGGAATAAAGTGTAAAGTGCCTTTAGCAATTCTAAAGAATTGATACTGTGCTATATAAAATCTGACCTTTTTAATATTTTTTTTGTGCCTAAAAGCATATAAGGAGTAAATATCATAAGTTACCCTTAAATACACTCACAAGTAAACGTATCACAGGAGTCATAGAAAATGGCACCCTAGACAGCAAAACATAATTATGTTTTATTTTTAGAGTTCTTGCTGTTGTTTTCTATGATTCTGTGCCAAATTAATGATTGAGCACTTTACCTAAACAAAATATAAAAAATTCTCCATATTCTATGAGGTCAGTAATTTGACCTCAATTGATGAGGCCATATGAGGTGAGATACTTTCGATGTTCAGTCATCCACATGTTTCAAAGTTAGCATTGGACATTATAAACATTCAGTGAGGCAGCTAACTGCCAGTAATAACGCTGGTCTCTAGTTCACCACTGGACTTTAGGCAGAGTGATTGGTGAGCAAAGGAGAAAGCAGTGCTGTGCCAACCTAGGGTCAGTGGCATTGTTCATAGGGTCAGTGGCATTGTTCATAGGAGTTAGTAACATCTGGCTAATGGCTGATACTAATCTGTCCTAAAGTAAACAACAGTGTCAGAATAATAGGGCTTTCAAAACGGCCAGTGGCACTGGTGGTTATCATAACAATATTACATTTTTGTTGTTGGCAAACAACTTGCAAGGAAACGTCCGAAACAGTTGTACCAAGAATGCCTTTTTAATAAGAGTGTGTGGCTAATCCTTGTCTGAAAATAAATAATTTTGCATTTGATACATAAATGAATACCGATGTTATACTTTTTCACATCAATAGTTTCACAACAAAGTCCGTGAGTTCCATAGTAGGTGGCTCAAGAATCAGAGTTTTACTCAAGATTTATTGGCTTCAAATTCCCTTGCTGTCATTTTGAATCTTAAGTGAGTCATTCACACCATATTGGCTTTGCTCAGGTTAACTCAGCTGAGTGAGTCATTCACACCATGTTGATGCTGCTCAAGTTGACTCAGCTGAGTAAGTCATTCACACCATGTTGACGTTGCTCAGGTTGACTCAACTGAGTGAGTCATTCACACCATGTTGGCATTGCTCGGGTTGACTCAACTGAGTGAGTCATTCACACCATGTTGACGTTGCTCAGGTTGACTCAACTGAGTGAGTCATTCACACCATGTTGACACAGCTCAGGTTGACTTAGCTGAGTGAGTCATTCACACAATGTTGATGCTGCTTAGGTTGATCAGCTTAGCTGAGTGAGTCATTCACACCATGTTGGCTTTGCTCAGGTTGACTCAGCTGAGTGAGTCATTCACACCATGTTGATGCTGCTCAGGTTGACTCAGCTGAGTGAGTCATTCACACCATGTTGCCGCTGCTCAGGTTGACTCAGCTGAGTGAGTCATTCACACCATGTTGATGCTGCTCAGGTTGACTCAGCTGAGTGAGTCATTCACACCATGTTGATGCTGCTCAGTTTGACTCAGCTGAGTGAGTCATTCACACCATGTTGATGCTGCTCAGGTTGACTCAGCTGAGTGAGTCATTCACACCATGTTGCCGCTGCTCAGGTTGACTCAGCTGAGTGAGTCATTCACACCATGTTGGCTTTGCTCAGGTTGACTCAGCTGAGTGAGTCATTCACACCATGTTGATGCTGCTCAGGTTGACTTAGCTGAGTGAGTCATTCACACCATGTTGATGCTGCTCAGGTTGACTCAGCTGAGTGAGTCATTCACACCATGTTGGCATTGCTCAGGTTGACTCAGCTGAGTGAGTCATTCACACCATATTGCCGCTGTTCAGGTTGACTCAGCTGAGTGAGTCATTCACACCATGTTGACGTTGTTCAGGTTGACATAGCTGAGTGAGTCATTCACACCATGTTGATGCTGCTCAGGTTGACTTAGCTGAGTGAGTCATTCACACCATGTTGGCATTGCTCGGGTTGACTCCGGTGAGTGAGTCATTCACACCATGTTGATGCTGCTCAGGTTGACTCAGCTGAGTGAGACATTCACACCATGTTGACACAGCACAGGTTGACTTAGCTGAGTGAGTCATTCACACCATGTTGACACAGCTCAGGTTGACTTAGCTGAGTGAGTCATTCACACCATGTTGACACTGCTCATGTTGAATCAGTTGAGTGAGTCATACACACCATGTTGACACAGCTCAGGTTGACTCAGCTGAGTGAGTCATACACACCATGTTGGCATTGCTCAGGTTGATTCAGCTAAGTGAGTCATTCACACCATGTTGATGCTGCTCAGGTTGACTTAGCTGAGTGAGTCATTCACACCATGTTGATGCTGCTCAGGTTGACTCAGCTGAGTGAGTCATTCACACCATGTTGACACAGCTCAGGTTGACTTAGCTGAGTGAGTCATTCACACCATGTTGACACTGCTCATGTTGAATCAGTTGAGTGAGTCATACACACCATGTTGACACAGCTCAGGTTGACTCAGCTGAGTGAATCATACACACCATGTTGGCATTGCTCAGGTTGACTCAGCTGAGTGAGTCATTTACACCATGTTGATGCTGCTCAGGTTGACTCAGCTGAGTGAGTCATTCACACCATGTTGATGCTGCTCAGGTTGACTCAGCTGCATGATTGATTTCCTGATGACAGACAGTGGTGGATATTATATATGCATAGTCTTTGTTCAGTTGTTGCAGCGTGGCTGAATCTTCCTCGAGAAGTCAACATGGTATTTGATTGGTCAGATTTGCCATGTATGGATCAATGGAGTGTAACACACATTCAGCAATCCTAAAGAATGAATATCTCACAACATAAGAACGCATCTTTAAATTACTAACATTGATGATTCAGCAGGAAAACTCATCAATATAACATTACCAATTAATTTTTACTTGTTTAATGCCCAAATCGAGATTGTCACAACATTTTCAGTAGGTTATTAATACTCATTTTAGTACCTCTGTCATGTGACAATCATCCATGAATGTGATGTAAATGTGATGTTGACATGTTAGCTAATCAGACAAATAATGTGCTGCATCAGAGTGAATACTTTTCTGGTTTCCAAAACACCAGTTTCACCTGGCAACATAAAGCACATGCATTAATGAAAAGCACTAATGAAGAAACCACAATGGTTGATCTTACGATGCCTCGCAGGCTTGCATATATTTGCCATATGGCCACTAAAACCAGGTTACCTTGGTATTTATGATAACATCTGCTGCCAGGTCATGGCATGCAAACATATATTCCGCTTTTGAGCCATACAAATAATGTAACTGCTAGATTGCCAAAGAGTTGGAATAATTGTATGTGTACACAACTGCATTTCAAGATCTGAAAGAAAGCTAATCATAACCAACTAATCTGCCACCTAATAAGTAATCATGTTTGACTACAAATTAATCATAATTATGATGATTACATTTTTAATAACGATTACAATTTTCTTATGCACATTGTTGGCCACATTCCGACTCTGGCTAGACATATAAATTCCAAGCTTTTATGACATATGGAGGTTTAATTTTTCCAGCTCTTACCAGAGCTGCCAAGTCTCCCGATTTATCGGGAGATCTCCCAGAAATATAGCAAAATAAACCCGATCTCCCGCTTTTGATTTGCAATCTCCCGCAAAAGAATCGTTTTCTCTTTTTTACGCGTATTTTTTTATTTTTTTGCTGGCGCACTGTTTTGCCAGCTTTGAGTCATCTACAGTATACGGAAAGTGCCGAGAGCAGCCGAGCGGAGACTATACAAGGCGCATATAATAGAACTTTTCTAATTGGTCAGCTAACAGGAAGTGACTATATCCAATGGCCAATGGAAAAGTTTGTTACGTATTGTGTAGGAATAAGTTAAGCGGCATTTTTCAGACGAGGAAAGTGCTGGAGGTACAATGAGTGAAAAGTGTTTGAAAAAGAGGAAATTTGATTCCAAGTACAAGAGTGAATGGGCATCTGAGTTTGCTGGAGTTGTAAAAGGGTCTGAGGAGACGAGGGCAAAATGCACTTTCTGTATAACAGAGTTTTCTATAGTACACGGAGGCAAGCATGATATTAAAAGACATTGCAACTCGACTTCACACCTCAAGGCAGTGGAAGACTCGAGGAAGAATGGAAAGCATGCCCGTCTCATTGACCTGAGGATGGGGCCTTCCAGGATAAGTAAAAGACTTGTTACTTATAATTTACAGGCCAAGTATATCCAACCGCAGGGTGTGTGACCTGTTGGCATTCAAGGTCAATGCAAGCCGCTGCTGCTACGGGATAAAACTGGACAGAGGCCTGGCAGATGGTGCCAGGAAGGCAGTCAGCAAGGCGAATGCTGACATTGCAGTAGCAAGAGCTGAAGAACACATGATGAAAATGAAGACGCTAGAAGAGCGCATATAGAAATGGACAGAAATTCCGTTCTGCTTAAACTATTTATTTTGTGACTGCTGTTTATAGCTAAAATAAAATGTTACAATACCACAACCATGTCCATTTTTATAATAGTGAAAGAATCTTGAAAGTCCCTGTAAACCCCAATAAAAATATTAATTAATTATATATCCACATATGAATATTAAAATATAAAATATTGTTATTTAAAATATAGTTCACTTTCAAAGAGTTATAGGTGCTAAATATAAGCGAAAAAGGCAGGAAATCACGTATTTGTCATTCTAAATTATTTTATTTTTATGCCCCCGGACCCCCTAGCATTCTCGGTCGCTTCGCAACCTCGGGCAAGGCGCTTCGCGTCTTGCATATATTTCTCCGTCTTTTGACATACTGTAGGAGGGAGATCTCCCTCATCACACTCAATTCAACGTGGCAGCTCTGTCTTATGTTGTTATCTTGTAAGAATCTGGAAGCTATAAATGGTGTAGGCTGTAATGTGTGCCACAAAAGGCATTAATATAATCTTGTTTGTAAAAGACAGGTCAATATTAAATGCATTCATACCTCATTAATCACACTAATTTGCCTATTACTTTAGAAACTACTGCCAATATTAATGGTAATTTGTAACAGTAATAATGTGTTGCATTTGTGGTGTATTCAACCATCTCTACTACAGCTCAACCTTCAGAATAAAAGGCAAGTTACAACAGAACCAAGCGTCTGTCACAGTCTCAACCTCACACTGCGCCGTTATAGTCGCGTTCCACCTGCCAAGCTAAACGCTCTACTCTTCACACCAGATCAAATTGCTTTCACCACATCATTTTCCCATGACTTAAAATTTTGATTTCTATCCATGCACTGCCGCTGCCTACCGCTGCCTACCACTGCAACACTTAGACTTTGTTCAGCTTGTTTGGTGGGACCCAGTCCGGGTGGCAGGCGTGAGTCACACCTAAGCCATATTACACCGGCTGCTTAACCTTTCATCACATCTTATTGTCAGACGTTGTTGTTGTTGTTGAATCTGGACAATACTGGTGTCAATTCACAATATATATATATATATATATATATATATATATATATATATATATATATATATATATATATATATATAATATATATATATATATAATATATATATTATATATATATATATATATATATATATATATATATATATATATATATATATATATATATATATATATATATATATATATATATATATATATATATAATTATATAGGCATTTATGCCCGGAAACTGTATGCTGATGATATTATATTTGTAAACGGAAAATGCATGTCCGTCCGTCTTTGTGTCTGTGTGTATACGTGCGTGTCTGTTTGTCGCGTTTGTCTGTGCATGCGTAAGCTCGAGTCTAGTTTGCGTCGGTTGTACCTAAATGTACAGTGTACTCTATAAATAGAGACCCGCGGTGACGTGTTTGCTCTAATATTTGTTTGTTCGTCACCCGGTCGGCCCATAACTCACGCAGACACTCGAGCACAGCGCCGGGCATTGTGTGTAAGTGACTGCTGTCTGCTTCAGATTACATGGCTCCGAGACCCTCCACACGCCCACCGCTGCTGCGGCGGCTGCTGCTGCTGGTCGCGACCCTCCAGATCGGCACGGGGACGGCGGCGACGGTGCCCACGTGCGTGCAGTCCCATGGCTGCGAGGGCCAACTGGTCACGTGTGACGGCGCCGGCGACGTTCCGACGACGCTGCCCGTTGGTCTGCGCATGCTGAAGCTCACCAACACGACGATGACGGTGCTGCAGAACGGGACCTTCTCGCATCTCCAGAAGCTCGTCTCCCTCGACCTCTCCGGCAACGGACTCGTCAGCGTAACGCCCGATGCCCTCGCCGGACTGCCGCACCTGAAGCACCTCGATCTCTCGCACAACGAACTCTGCTTCGGCGACGAAGCATTTCCCCCTAACGCTTTCCGCAGCGCGACAGCACTGCGCAGCCTCGTCATGCATTCGAACATGTGTCCGAGCGGTCACGTCGGCTACCCGGATAAGGCGTTGGGGCAACTGAGCGCGCTGGAGACTCTCGTCATGAACGGATTGCCGAACGTTACGCTCGGACCAGGCTTCGCAAAGATGACGTCACTGAAGTCACTGGAACTGTCCGGCAAACACTGTAACATGGGCAGGGTGTCAGGCAATACGTTTGCGAGTTTAGCCCAAACACATGTCTCTCAGCTGTCGATGCGGGCTTGCAATATCTCCAGCCTTGACGAGAGCGCGTTCTTTCCGTTGTCGCGCCTGAAGTCACTGAATCTGGCGTGCAACAAGCGCATCGGCTTGGATGACGCGACAGAAGCGATCAGGAAGGCCACCAACATATCCCTAGAAACTGTCATTCTCGACGACGTCAGCAACGTGACGGTAATTCTCAACAAGCGCGTCTTCGGCGACCACTTGAGGGCGCTACGTCGACTGAGTCTGCGGGCCAACGACATGATCGCCGTTGATGTCCGGATGATGCATCTCCTACCCGAATTGCGGACTGTCTCGGCGGGGTACAACCCCATGAGCGCTGACTCGTTCTACCCGGACAAGAACTACCTGGAGATCATGCACAAGGCGTCGGCCTTCATCCACCTAGAGGTGGTCGACGCGTCTCACCTGAAGGCGACGCGTGCCTCGTATCGGCTGCGATTCTGCGCGCCGGACCACGTCGACTTCGACGAGTACTTCCGTGAGAAGCCGCTCATCGATGACGTCACCTACACCCGCCTGATCGGACCGGACTCGCACAATCGACGCCGCCCCTCGGTGATCCCGCTTTCCCTGCAGGTCGCCTTCCTCGACCATTCGCGCTACCACTCCAACGTCAACGTCAGCGTTCACAACGACATGATCGTGTTGAACATGTCGTACACTGACGCCGACGTGCTCAAAGGTCCCATGTCGGGATTCGACAACCTGCAGGTGTTCGACGCCAGCCACTGTCACATTTACCGGATTTATTCGGACGCACTGCGCGGTCTGGGTCGGCTGAAGTATCTGAACCTGCAGCACAACGTCATCGGAGAACGAGGAGACGACATCGTCGACCAGTTCCACGGACTACGCTCGCTGCTCGAGCTCGACCTGTCCTACAACAAGATCGCGTCGATCGGACGGGACGCCTTCCGCGACCTGGCGAGCGTCCGGAAGTTGAACCTGCGCGGAAACAAGCTGACCGTCCTCGGATTCGACGTCGGCCATATGGCGTCCGTCGTCTCCGTCGACGTCAGCGACAACGTCCTGGTGTACGGCGACCCGGCGTTCGTAAAGGGCGCTGCTGGTCTGGAGAGTACGACCGACGTAGACCTAAGGGGAAACCCGTTCGTGTGTAACTGCTCGGGCGCGGCGTTCGCGCGCTGGGTGCTGGCGACACCGACGACAATCCCCGACAAAAATAACTTGACTTGTGTCAACGGAACGGGACACACGGCCAGGATTGTGGCCGTCGGTGCCCTGGTCGACTTCTGTCCCGCCCCCGTTATCCACGATGCAGGCACAAGATCCCGTGGTCATTATATCGGCATCATTCTCGGCTGTTTTCTGGTCGCCGTCGTTCTCGTGTTCATTGTCATTGCCGTGGTGTGGCATTACGGCAAGCGCATCAGTGGAAACTCAAAGGTCGCCTACCGACTGTTTGACGTGAAGCTTTCGATGTGAATGAGTTCGGCAAAAACGAGTATGATCGTTGTTATTCGAACATCAAGTTGCGCATGCAGTACAAACTATCTATTCTAACATATTGATGCTCCACATATAATCTGATTTTAGCATACACAATATTTGTTTCGGTCAGTTTACCGAGATCTTCCGGATACCTATCACCTTTCTTAAACAAAGTGACATATGTTGAAACAAATTACTTAAAAACCGATATCGTTGCAGTTGTTATTCATAAAATATTGTGGATCGTTAAACCTGGTTTATGTTAAAATATATGTTTGTACTTTATGCTGCATAATGTGATTTTTTACAGTAACTGTCGGCCTTTGTACTTTGAAATGTGTGTGTGTTGTGCTTCTTTTATTCATGCTTTTATGTTTGACTTTGTTGACATTGTACAACATAAATTTTGCTAGTGCTTGATCACGTCACTGCCCACATTCCATATGTTAATTTGTTACCCGTTTATTTGTTATCCATTATATATATATATATATATATATATATATATATATATATATATATATATAATATATATATATATATATATATATATATATATATTATATATATATATATATAGTTATGTATGCCGAGATTAAATTTTTTGTTGCGAACTCCCAAACAGTGTGGATATGTCTACTATCATGTACATCGGTTGAACAGGCATAAAACTCTAACTGTTCACTTTGGACGTTGACGTATGTGTGACGATGGTACGGCTAGCACGCGTGGATAAATGTCAAAACACCCACCCTCGAATATAGTGAGTTACTGTTTGTTCAAACCCTACTACATTGAAGTGTTTGCAATCTGTTGTCAAAATACTCGAACATCCACGTTCAGTAGAAAGAAGTGTTTAACAAATCAGTATTTCTATAGCACTCATGTCATGAACTACTAGTCTCGTAATCCGACTGGGTGATTAATTTGGCCAGAGCTAACAGCGCGAATCGTTTGTTTGCGGATAGCGACCCATGTATGTTAATTTGTGGGTTTGAATGTATTTGTATAACACCCAGGAACGTGCTAAGCCTAGGTTCAAACACTGCAGTAGTTCTCGGGGTGGGGGTATTGTTTGGACGTCTGGCGCCGGATCCGTTCGGGCTCTTGGTTCTGTTTCAAATGTGTTGTATTGGTTCTATTGCAGCAGGTGATAGGTATACATGTAGATCGATTATTGACGGGTGGTTATGTCAGTCATCGACAAGTCACACCGAGTTGTGCTTCCTGTTTACTAATTAATGTCCGTGTTTAGTTGATGCAGACAACTAACTCCACGTCCACAACTACACTCTGTTTGGGCGTGTACTGTAGACCGTCGCAGAGAGGGCAACCTTTAATCATTAATATTAATGGCGCGTTCGAAGCTTTATTGAACACAACAGTCGCGGTACCAGCGTCGTCAGAGTAACCATGTGCACTATCAATTGTACACAACCTAACCAGTGTTGTTAGCACACTATCATTCATTTGTGCATGCGAACAGACAACGATATAGACCTAACTAACGTTGTATGTGCATGTACATAGACCATATCCGGTCTGTATGCAACCTTCGCGCATGCGTTACATTTAATCACATTACTCCTGCCGTAACTTATACTCCACGCACATATTTTGCACATAACAATATTAATTTAATTTGGCAAGCTTCTGACAGTTCTCAATTTCAGTTGCACACACGTGATAGTATTTTAATTGATCATTTAACCAAAACCACTGCACCGCTGCGGTGACAAAACAATTAAGTCGTAACCAAAAATGACTTTGAAGAACGTATGTACCTGTTACATTGCCGGGCTTGCCAATATGCAAATTCACAAATCGTCCATTTTGAATAAGTAATAACGTTATGGCAAATATGTGATATGGTCCGGGAGGTTGTGCAGACGTCCTATTTACCGAACGATAACTTTTGTACCTATATTTGTGTTGTCAAACCCGTTGGATACGGTGTGTAACTTGCTGGAATAACCAGAAGGCTATTGTGGGATATGGTGTGTAATTTACAAGAATAACCAGAACGCAATAACTATACATTTAGCATTTATAGATCGAAACAGTGATGCGTTCCCAACGTATTTGGAAATCGTGCAGACTACCCAATCAAGGCTTATGTTGACGATCGTCATTATTTACGTGACTCAAAGGTCGTAAATTGTCAACCTTTTAACTATGATGTAAGAAGACCATGTGCCTCGGAAGAAACAATAAAACAATTTGTTATTGGATTACTTTATTTTCCCGATCTCTCAGAAAACACCTGACAGTAAAATTACTTTGCATTGGAGAATCAAGCCTTCTTATTCTGCATTAATTGCGCAGATCCGATGATAGAGATGTAGTTACTCATCAAGATGAAATCGCGAATAACATCCTGCTACCCCTTTGTCTTCACATGAAGTCTTCTCAAGTTGAATGCCTCGCCATCGTTGCGACAGTTGGTGTATGCCATCATTGTCATCACCCCCTGTGCAGGCCTAGGACGAGCCCGTGCACGTCATGCTTAACAAAATAGGTCCAAACAGATACCATTTTTTCGGTCGTTGGCTCGTTGCTAATTTGGAGCAGAGGAGGCATCGCCGTCGTCCAAAACATGAGCATGCATGCCCTTCGTGAAATCAGGACAATTCAACGTTGTGATTATATTCCAGGGGCACTTTTTGGTCAGATCGACACAGCTGGTGTAGAACTGGCAGTTGTGCTCCGGGCATTTTTCTAGAGTTAGCATGCAACAAATACCTTGTCGACTGCGTGTCTGCTTGCTCTGAAGCAACAGTGGTTCTCTAGCAAAAGGTGGTTTTGGCCCAAATAGAGGATCAGACGATTTAGAAGTACGTGAGAAGGGTACGTATTTCTACCGATAGATAACCGGAATATCCAACATTGTCATTGGTTGTATAATGCTTGACAATGTTTTCACAAAGAACAGTAAACGAATGGAACAGATTATCAGCTGATTGTGTAGGTGCTAGTAGTGTTAATATATTTAAAAATAAAATCGACATATACCTAAGACGGGCGGGGTATACTTAGATAGAACTTAGGTTGGACTCTCGATAAGCCAAATGGCTTCCTAGTCCACCTGCCATCTAGAGTTGAATCTCTAGGTGGCTATCTTGTTAAATCTTGTTAAATTAACTGTCCTTTGTCTTGTACGCATGCTCAATGGAGGCGTCCTTTAAGAAAGATCATGAAAACAAGATTCCTGACTGATGACTTGCATAATTAAACATGCTGTAGACCGACAAAATGTAGTTTGTTGTAGCTGTATATGCCATTTAAATTGTAGAGGCATCTATTGCTGGTTTTCTGCCATACGACACAGAAGGGGGCGCCACCGCCTGTTGCAGTAGCTATGGAAATGACGTATACGTGTTTAATTTTAAGCATGGCCGTTGTGGCGTTGGCTGTTTACCGAATGTCATTCTGCATTATTGATCATTAGCTAGCGGGCGAAATAAGAACACATTGCTGTAGCAGGTAATGTTATTTTCCTCTGGTAAATAGTTAATGTTATTCAACAGTCCAAACTGTAAATGACAGTAGTTTAACTTCGTCATATGAAGTTGTGACGAAGTTCTGGCGTCACTCACTGTGTTACTCTCTAAACCACTCATGCACTATTCAACTAGTGAATGGTGTCGCTGCGTGCATTGTTAGGCCTCAAGGCCAATTATTATAAGCAGGTATGCGAACTTTCAAAGTCTTTGTAACTTTGTGTGTTTTTTCTTAACACTCGTATTCCTCAACACATGCTTGCTTATGACGTGAATGCTTAATTGTTTCGGATTTGACAAACCTGATACAATGATGATCAGAATAATATTAGTCAATTAGACGCACAGTAGAGTACTCTTCCTGTCGTGCTCTCACTCAGTTGGCTGATTAACATGGCATTTATTTTATGGAATTAAGTGTTCGCACTTAATTCTAGTCCAGTAAAAAATATAGCAGCATAATGAACATATGAAGAATCAAAAGAATTAAGTCATGCATAGAAAAAAATTTAGAGAAGTTAAAATAGTTAAATTAATAAACAAGTAGATAACTACATCAATGTTCATGTGCTAATCACAATACGTTCCATCAACTTGCATGTCACACAATTTAAGCCGGTCTGTAGTTGGCAGGGTCATATCTACTGTTCCATATATTCTTGTATGTCCAGTACGTGTTCCAGCTAGGTTTTGAAAAAGACAGTTGCAGGTGCAGTTGGCAGATGGAGGGCACTTTTATGCGCGAACAATATTTTTGAGGGCACATAATTGAAATACGTTTGTTTTTAGTTAACTCTGGTATTTAGTAAAACAAAATTGAAATGGAGCTTGTGGCAGTATCATAATGACCATGCAATTACAACTAGCTAAATAATTCAGCACTTGTTGCCCAGGGGAAAAGCAGTCATAATGTTATGTACCAGACGTCTACACCCAGCTCAAATATATCCAGCCTACTTACATTGGCAACCATTTGTCACTGATATAGCTGTTACAAAATCATGTCGTGTATCATAGTAACATTATCGTCAAACAGACATTAGTAGGTTACAACATGTTTTATTGGCAATTAACACAATACTGTACATAGGGTTTGCAAAACATTATAGAACCAGTTCATTCCAACAATTCCTTAATCATTTATCTGTATATAAATCGCTAAATAACATTTTTATGCAAAGTGGTAGTATCTTCTCTGAGGCGTTGAGGTTCACATACCTCTTTCTGTCTTCATTCGCCAATTTGCAATGCATTAAAAAATAGAGATGGTTAATTATAATTACTTACCTACATCCACTATACTCTTCTACATACCATGGATGAATTTGATGAGCCACTCTCCAGGTGGGACCACTATTGCATTACTTTTGTTTTACTGGGAAATATCAATGTAACAACCAATAACTGGCTATGGTAGAAACTTAGTAGTCAACTGCAGCACTTGATATATGGTTTCATGAACAAGTATAAGTTAGTGGATATTAATTATCAATTAACATCCACTACATTAGACAAAGCACTTGTTACTTTGTAATAATGATTAGAACTTTTTTTAATAACGTACTTTTTATATCTATTTTTTAATGCTAATATTATAAATTATTTGATGATTTACAAGGATTTAGATTGTTCAACTGTTTTACCACACACACCTTTAATTATTGCTCTTGGATTTTTGCAGAAACTGCACAAGAAGTTACACCAATTTGAATTCTTTAGTCCTCATCATTATAAGAAATTATACTTTTAAAACAGGGTTCCATAAGAAACAAATTATACAAGAGCTGTTTACAAGCTATGCATATTTTATTCTAACTGGCTGCAAAGAATGCTTGTGTGTGTATGCGTGTGTACCATTAAGTGTTTATTTTTTTTCATGTGAACATACATATATAATCACCCTGGTATGTTTATTTTTTAGATGATGCAGTATCGCAGCATGTGCAAGAACAGCATCTGAAACTGTAGTCAAATCACCCAGTTTATTCACTATCGTCAATGGATAAAAGTGCGAATAACAGGCGAAATCAAGCAGGTGTGTTCAGATGTGACCATGGGGTCAAAGGGCAGAAGGAAAGTGGTGAGAAACCCCGGCTGCGGAGGGGGAGGATGGAGAAACAGCACGGCGAGGATGAGAGGGTTAACATTGACAGGATGAAAGTGTCAAAGTTGGTCCAGGACAAACTGTAGGTACATTGTCTGTGTGCGTGCGTGCACGTGTGCGTGCGTTTGTGTGCGTGTGTGTGTGCATGTACGTATGCATGTGTGTATGGATGTGTGTATGCATGTGTGTGTGTGCATGTGTAGGTGTGTGTACATGCATATGTGTGTGTATGCGTGTATATGTGTGCATGTAGGTGTGTGTACGTGTGTGTTTGTATGTATGTTTGTGCATGTACATTGTACAGTACTACACAGATTTTTAACTGTATTCAGGATACTAAATACTAAAATGCATGACCAGACTACCCCGGTATGCAAATAATGCTGGATTGCATAACCTATGTGCATTGTGCACTGGTAAATGCACTAATGCAGGACCTAAAAGGGGTAGTGCCTGAATACGCACCAATGCAGGACCCCATTGCACTAATGCAAGACCTGATTGCACTAATATTGACCTAGTTGAATAACTGCAGGACTTGATTGCACTAATGCAGAAAATGAGTGCACTAACTAGCTAGTGCAGTCAGTCTTAGTGTAATAATGTATGACCTCCCATCAGTAATTCAGTCCTGCTTAGTGCATTAGTTCAACGCATTGCACTGATGCACTGCACCAGTGTTTGACCAGATTACCACAATTCAAAGCCAGAATGCACATGATAGAGCAGGTTGTGACTGCATTGATGCAGGCATCAGTGGGATGTTGTTGCACTGAAGCTTCCTTCTTTTTCATCAACAAATGGCAAACCCCAAATGAAATGAAGCAGAGTTGATTGTCTCACTGCTAGTGATTTTTATCATATCAGTCATTACTAGCAACTGTTGTCATACTGCTAACACGGCAACTGTCAAAATAACTTGCAGGCACTGTAAGTGAATCTCCTCCTTTGTGCATGTGCGGCACACTCGCCTCTTTCTGTTGCCTTAATCTTGCTTCCTTGCCCCACATGCCTGTGTTCTACCAATTGGCAGTGTCTTAAGAAGCACAACAAACTATTTAGTTGTTTATTATTAATTCTCTATGCTATTGTATCAGTGAACAGGTTGAGTAGTCAGCCGTACTCCTTGGCACCACGTTTTTTGCTCAATGGATGGATTTATACTGGACAATAATAACCTGTTCCATCCACTTATCCCAGGGTGTGCGCCCCATCTAACCTGTTCATTTGCATATTTACTCAGTTAATGTTATTCTGTGCCCTTAAATTTTATTGCGCATGTTAAGTCATCGTAACATATTTCCATCAATATCACATATGGCTAGTCACTATTTAAAAGCATTCTAAGTGTAATTAATAAGTGTCTGAAGAATGTTGATTGGTGAAACCGTGGATGAGCTAACCGTGTCACGTGTGGTTTCAGAGAGGAATACATCAACTATGGAAAGAGGCAGGAGAGGTTCGACCCAGGTGGGGTCTACCGCACCACACCTCGCATGGTAAATAGTGTTCACCCTACAGGTATTAACTCACACCCTCGCATGGAACAACAAGTTGGCACAAGTTATCATCCTCACAGTGTGTTCAACCTGTTTACCATTCCCATGACTAGTTTTTCTCTTCAAAAGAGTAATTCCACTACAGTGTATACGTTAAACATAATCATAATACCACAGAGAATGACTAAGCAGTCCATTTTATGCTAATTTGGGACGCTTGAGTGTGGGAAAATTGCAACGATATTGAGCATCGATGATTAGTTTGGTAAACCAATCTGCATCATAAACTGTATAACACCACATATTTTTCATGGGATAAAAATTCAAACTGCGAACAATATTTTGGGCATATTATATGCGGTTTGGTGGGCATTTATATCTTCAACACATATATGCAAGGTTAATGTGTTCAAATTAGCGATGCAAACACTATTCTAAGCACCCTATAATTACCACAAAACCATTTACCAGATCATCTAGATATGTCCTGGATTGATTATATCTGTGAATAACCCTTTCAGTGTCGATGCGAATACACAGGTCATATAGGCAGCTGTTCCTTTCAATAAATCTTATCTGCAACTTGTAAAAAGGATCTCGTCAAATGAAAACAGTGCCACTTAGAGAACACAACCGAAGGACAGTGCTCTGTGCTAAAGTGTGTTGAAACTTGTAGGGACGATTCTATAGATTTATATAAATGACATGTGTTTTGTAATTAGGCATTTTGTTAGATTTAGTTGTAATTGCATAATTGATTACTATTACTGCATATGGTATAGTAGCAATTTTTTTTAGTTTTGTTTAGTTTTATCAACATTTAAATGTCATTGTTGTCATTGTACCTAAGCCAGGCAGCAGGAATGCTGATCACCCAATAGTTTGTCTAATATGAGCAGGATTGATCAATGTAATTGCCTTATGTATATATATATATATATATATATATATATATATATATATATATATATATATATATATATATATATAACATTTGGTAAAACAGTAACTTGTATGATTATATACATGTGACGCTGATGGTCAATGATCAGGTGCTGTATATAATTGTTTTAATAGTAACTATCGTACTCAATTCTCACAGGAAAAGGACAATAGAAAAGCAGAGCCTCTTAAAAACAACAAACTATACGACAATGAACACAGACATAGACATATCAAGTGGACCTACACACCGTGTTGGCAATTCACTTAAATGACATTTTAGCGCATTTAAACATACAGATGGGCTGTTGTTGCAGTATGCGTACGACATCACATACAAAGTGCTGGACCATCTGGATGTTGGTGAGAGGAAGCGGACACTGAGTGGACGTCACCGGCCTAGTGGGTAGGTGCCTTCTCATGCTTGTGGGGGTTGACTGGTCAACTCAGTGCTGCCTCGTCTGTAAACCCATGTTATTACTCAAATGGCAGACTACCAAAACAAGACGAGTGTGAGTGGTTTGTGTACGGTGTAGTGTCTGAGTGTCTATCATCATGTGTACATATGAGTGAGTGGTGTAAGGTGTAGTGTCTGAGTGTCTGCCATCATGTGTACATGTGAGTGAGTGTCGTACGGTGTAGTGTCTGAGTGTCTGTCATCATGTGTACATGTGAGTGAGTGGCGTACAGTGTAGGGTCTGAGTGTCTGTCATCATGTGAGTGAGTGGTGTAAGGTGTAGTGTCTGAGTGTCTGCCATCATGTATACACGTGGGTGAGTGGTGTAAGGTGTAGTTCTGAGTGTCTGTCATCATGTGTACATGTGAATGAGTGGTGTAAGCTGTAGTGTCTGAGTGTCTGCCATCATGTATACATGCGAGTGAGTGGTGTAAGATGTAGTGTCTGAGTGTCTGCCATCATATGTACATGTGAGTGAGTGAGTGGTGTAAGGTGTAGTGTCTCAGTGTCTGTCATCATGTGTACATGTGAGTGAGTGGTGTAAGGTGTAGTGTCTGAGTGCCTGCCATCATGTGTACATGTGAGTGAATGGTGTAAGTTGTAGTGTCTTAGTGTCCTGGTCCTGTGTGTTACAGTTCAGCCCATGTCCCCTGTCTGGCTCCCAAGTATCACACCCACTCCAGACAGGTGACTCCCAGGAAGGAAGCCGCAAGACTCACCAAATACGCTGAACAACTGCTGGTGAGTGTCGGTTTTTGGGTGTCCATTCTCTGCCCAGCCAAATTTACATCTCAACGTGCCAGTTACTGTCACATCTAAAACTTGTCTTCGATCTTTTACGGCATCTGTAATGATGCACCTTTTACAGCTTACATTATTTAAATTCATGGAAGCATTTTGCTGTAGTCTATTAAGTTTTTAATTGTCTTAATTAATTAATTAATTTATGTTTTACAACTGAATCAACTTATTTTATGTATTTCTTTATTTTGTATTATAGTTTATTATTTTAACGTTTATACTACACTGTAACATCATTAATTAATGTATTTATATAGTAAAATTTGTCTTATTTTCCTTTGTATATCTTATGTTAAAGTGTCAGTGAGAGATTCACAGCATTTACATACATATGTATACTATATTGGTTATGCATAGTAATTGTGCACAAAGATAATTAATAAACAATTAATTATAGTGTAATTGTACCAGAAACACTCCATGTTGGATTCAGGGTGCTGCTGTCTTGAGACTTATGTGCCAGTAACGTAAACCATTTACATCACTGGCGCATGCACATTTGAACATCCTATGTCTGTCCAATGGTATTTGATGTATCCAGTACATCGCGGATTGCTTAACGTTGATATCAATGTAAACAACCACTAAAGCGCACGATACCCAAACCCCCAACACAACTCAAATAAAACCGTATTTCCTCACATCTTAATGTGACAAACACAACAAACACAAACTACATTAAATTAGTTATAAACATATGCAGTTACGCATATTAGACGGAAAGTAACGTTGTCACGTTATTCAACAACTTAGATCCATTCCTTTGATAGGCTGCCAGTACCAATGAAACAAAATAAATTCATCAACACTTAAAAACAATAACCTTTCCTACTAACAGGCCCTTCGCCAGACGCCTTACTCCCAGTGACGCCCTGGGGCCCAATTTGGGTGAAGACCTACATTTTCCTTTTGCACTGCACTAGCGTCTTGACACTCATACACGTAATATATTAAACAACAGATAATAGTTCAGCAGTACTGCAGCCTATATCATTTGGACTCACAAATTATCGATTACTGATTGTCTTTTCATCCAGCAGTGCACAACAATGTTCCAAGGATTCCTGTTTGTGCTTTTGCTCATACTAGCCTCCAATAGATTCTTTTCACAGTCCTTTGATGCTACTGAAACTAACTCGATCAATGGAATATTTGCTTTCTCACGCCGCTCCTTCAATTCAGCTCATCTTACATGGCCTAGTCCAAAAAGTAATAAGACATTGACCATACTTGCCCTCTTCCTCTCGGGAGACATACAAACCAACCCCGGTCCAAGGTATCAACCTGTATACCCGTGTGGATTTTGCGAGCTCGCTGTCTCGTGGTCACCCAATGAAGAAGCTGTATGCTGTGATGAATGCAGCATATGGTACCATCGGTCATGTCTTGAAATGTGCACCAAAGATTATAGCTTGTTACAACGCTCAAACGTACAGTGGCTGTGCTGTAGGTGCCAAACACTTAATATATCAAGCTTCACCTTCCGAAGCTTTGAAATCTCTCCAAGTTTTTACGAACCAATTGCTAATGAAAACATCACTCTGGAATCACTCTCTCCAACCTTCAACCCACTCTTCACTAGCAGTCCCAAATCAACAGACCAACACATGTCAGAGAATCCAACAAGAAGGTCCAATAATTCATCACGCTCCTCCAACAAAGCAAAATTCACCAGCTCCAGAACAAGCTCATCTGCATTTGACCTCCCACAAAAGAAAAACCTGCGTGTTATGACCGTGAATTGTCGTAGTGTGATAAACAAAAAAGCCGACCTTGAAGCATCTATAAACTATATAAAACCAGACGTCATCTGTGGTTCTGAATCCTGGCTCAACAATAACATAAAATCCAGTGAATTATTCCCAGAAAACTACACCGCATACCGAAAAGACCGCAACACAGCAGGAGGAGGTGTTTTCTTGCTTGTGCGGAAGGACATCGTATCTTCCAACCAACCAGCCCTAGATAGTGACTGTGAAATTCTGTGGGCAAAAATACAACTTTAAAAATAAAAAAACATACTAATATGTTCCTTCTACATGCCACACCGATGCAACAATACCATACAAGAACTTAATAAATCCCTAACAACGATAACAAGAAGTTCAAAACAAAAACAAATAATCCTCTGCGGAGACTTCAACTGCCCCGACATATGGGAAATAGGAAACGTAAATACCTGTAGTCCAGACCGATCCACTCAGCAATCCCTCATTGACGTAACCGAAAGTGCCCAACTGACGCAAGTCCATAATAGTTCCACTAGAGAAAGCAAGTTGTTAGACCTAGTCTTCACTACAAATCCAACAATAGTAACACATTCTGTATCGGTACCAGGCATATCCGACCACGATATTATTGTCACAGATTTCGACGTAAAAATCCAATACCAAAATAAACAACGAAGACAGATCTACCAGTTTGCTCGCGCTGACTGGGAAAGCCTTAATGATGACTTTAACACCTTGTCAAACAAAATCAACACCCAATACAACACAGGTGCATGCACCGAATCACTGTGGTCAACCTTCAAGAATACGCTAACAGAATCTATTGACAAACATATCCCATCAAAACTGAGCTCCAGCCGATGCAACCTCCCATGGTTAAATGGGAAGCTGCATCGACTACTAAAGCGAAAGAGAAGAATCTATAAGAAAGCTAAGGAAACAAACAACTGGACAAACTACAAATTCATCCAAAAAACATGTAGGAGAAGTATGCGTAAAGCCGAATGGGAATACATCAATAATACCATAACCCAAGGACTCCAGACAAACAACTCAAAACCCTTCTGGAAATACATTAAAAGCAGAAAACAAGACAACATTGGAGTAGCCCCCCGAAAAAGAATGGTTCACTGGCGTGTGACAGCAAGGAGAAGGCTGAAATTCTCCTGGACCAGTTCCAGAGTGTCTTCACCAGAGATGGTGGATCTGCTCCCCCACACCTTGACCCTCCACAACACCCAATTATAAGTGATATTAACATTAACACAGCCGGAGTATGCAAGTTACTCAAAGCCATCAATCCCCACAAAGCATGTGGGCCTGACCAAATCCCGAATGTCATTTTGAAGAACTGTGCTGACACCCTAGCCCCAGCACTCAGGGACATCTTCCAACGGTCATTGGACACAGCCGTCCTACCCTCAGACTGGCGCACTGCAAACGTGTCGGCCGTATTCAAAAAAGGAGATAAACATCTACCAGAAAACTATCGTCCCATCTCCCTTACATCTGTTCCATGTAAAATTCTTGAACACATCATCTACCGCCACCTTATGACTTACCTTGAAGAACACAACATCCTTACAGACCTTAACCACGGCTTCAGAGCAGGCTTCTCATGTGAAACACAACTTCTAACCACTATGCATGACCTATTCTCCTCCTTCGACACCGGAACCCAGACAGACATGGCAGTGTTAGATTTTAGCAAGGCATTTGACACCGTTCCCCACTCAAAACTCCTTACAAAATTATCCCATTATGGAATCGGAGGCACAATACTTGAATGGCTAAACAAATTCCTGACTGGAAGAACAATGAAAGTCGTACTCGACGGTAAAATGTCGAGAGAAATACCCGTTGATTCTGGCGTCCCACAAGGCACAGTCTTAGGCCCTTTGCTCTTCTTGTGTCACATAAATGACTTACCAACCTCTGTCAAATCTCAAGTCCGCCTCTTTGCAGACGATTGCCTACTATACAGGAAAATACAGACATTCAACGACCATATTTTGCTACAGAAGGACTTAACGCAACTTGGGAAGTGGGCAAATACCTGGGGATGAATTTTAATACAAACAAATGTCACATCCTAAGCATAAAAAATAAAACACAATTCTTCTATAGCCTAAATAATGAAACTCTGGAATATGTAACTACCAACCCGTACCTTGGCATCACCATATCTAATGACTTAAAGTGGCACTCACACATTTCTACAATAACCAAAAAAGCAAATAGCACACTTGGCTTCCTAAGACGAAATATACGCAGATGCCCCATTAACAGCAAACGGACGGCATACATTGCCCTTGTGCGCGCTGTCTTAGAATACGGAGCCATAGTGTGGGACCCATACCATCGGGGGACATAGACAAATTAGAACAAATTCAACACCGTGCAGCTCGCTTCATCACTGGAGACTACCGCTCTAGACACCCAGGATCTGTCACAACCATGCTCACCAACCTTAACCTCGACACATTAGACAATAGACGACGCGACCAAAGACTAAAATTCATGTTCAGAACTGTTAGAGGATCCATCCCAGCTCTCCCCACTGAAACATTCTTCCGGCCCCAAAAAACAAACAAAAGACACATTAAGCCTAAACACTTCCCCGACCATGTATCCTCAAATTTTGTTCAACAACTAACAACCAACAACACCAGATGTTTTATAGTACCCACAGCCCACACTGAACAATTTAAGAATTCATTTTTTGTAAAAACAATAGCCGACTGGAACCAACTAAACGAGTCGCAGGTCCAGGCTGAAACCATAACTGATTTCAGTCGCCTGACCTGCGGCTCAAACACTCAATAACATGCGCACACACCCCCGTCGTATATAATAGCCACTATTGGCTTCTTTACGACGTATCCCATTCAGATTCAGATCAAAATTTTTAGCAAGGATACCGCCAATTCTTGCCTTTTTCAACAATGCACCAGTGACGTAAACAATTTGGCCAGGGCTTTATGCAGAACCAAATTATTGCCAGTCACACATGTTTTGGTGGACACCTAGATGTTAACTGTTAAGCCAGTTTACAAACTTAAATGTGTCTGATGACCTGAAATGAATTACAAACACACGTGACATCATTTACACTAACTTTTGAGGCATAACTGAAAATATCTATGGTTTTGAAAGACTTTTGCTCCTTCATTTTTTTACCCATCCACCCATATTTCTACCCGCCCTCATTGGTTTTTACCCGTCTAAATGATGGGTGGATGGGTCTCTGCATAAAGCTATGGATTTGGCTGACGTCACTGGTTCTGTGCCTCAAGATAACAGCGCCTGAATCTAAGATAGCATGTTTTTGATACCATTAAACTATAACAAATTGTTTATTAACGATCTTTGTGCACAATTACTATGCACAACCAATATATTATACATATGTAAGTTAATACTGTGAACCTCTCACAGACTGGAGTATCCCCTTAAGCACTATGATTACTCTGGACATGACACTATACAAAATATACATTAATATTATTATCATTCTGTTCTGTCGGCCCTATGCTGGTTGTTGTCCATTAGGAGAGGTTTCCCATAGAGAAGTTAAATGTCATCCACCGGTACCGGCCGAACTGTCCGAATGTCCAACGCAGCGTGGGCAACGGGGACATGTCCAACTACTCGTGTCACTTTGGGGCGGCTCTCAACACCTACAGCTACATCCAGTACTACATCAGACAAGGTACGTGCCCAACACCTACAGCCACGTCCAGTACTACATCAGACAAGGTACGTTCCCAACACCTACAGCCTCATCCAGTACTACATCAGACAAGGTACGTGCCCAACACCTACAGCCACGTCCAGTACTACATCAGACAAGTTACATGCCCAACAACTACATCCAGTACTACATCAGACAAGGTACGTTCTCAACACCTACAGCCACGTCCAGTACTACATCAGACAAGGTACGTGCCCAACACCTACATCCAGTACTACATCAGACAAGGTACGTTCTCAACACCTACAGCTACATCCAGTACTACATCAGACAAGGTACGTTCTCAACACCTACAGCTACATCCAGTACTACATCAGACAAGGTACGTGCCCAACACCTACGGCTACATCCAGTACTACATCAGACAAGGTACGTTCTCAACACCTACAGCTACATCCAGTACTACATCAGACAAGGTACGTTCTCAACACCTACAGCTACATCCAGTACTACATCAGACAAGGTACGTTCTCAACACCTACAGCTACATCCAGTACTACATCAGACAAGGTACGTTCTCAACACCTACAGCTACATCCAGTACTACATCAGACAAGGTACGTGCCCAACACCTACATCCAGTACTACATCAGACAAGGTACGTTCTCAACACCTACAGCTACATCCAGTACTACATCAGACAAGGTACGTGCCCAACACCTACAGCTACATCCAGTACTACATCAGACAAGGTACGTGCCCAACACCTACGGCTACATCCAGTACTACATCAGACAAGGTACGTTCTCAACACCTACAGCTACATCCAGTACTACATCAGACAAGGTACGTTCTCAACACCTACAGCTACATCCAGTACTACATCAGACAAGGTACGTCCAACACCTACAGCTACATCCAGTACTACATCAGACAAGGTACGTTCTCAACACCTACAGCTACATCCAGTACTACATCAGACAAGGTACATGCCCAACACCTACAGCTACATCCAGTACTACATCAGACAAGGTACGTGCCCAACACCTACGGCTACATCCAGTACTACATCAGACAAGGTACGTGCCCAACACCTACAGCTACATCCAGTACTACATCAGACAAGGTACGTGCCCAACACCTACAGCTACATCCAGTACTACATCAGACAAGGTACGTGCCCAACACCTACAGCTACATCCAGTACTACATCAGACAAGGTACGTTCTCAACACCTACAGCTACATCCAGTACTACATCAGACAAGGTACGTGCCCAACACCTACAGCTACATCCAGTACTACATCAGACAAGGTACGTTCTCAACACCTACAGCTACATCCAGTACTACATCAGACAAGGTACGTTCTCAACACCTACAGCTACATCCAGTACTACATCAGACAAGGTACGTGCCCAACACCTACAGCTACATCCAGTACTACATCAGACAAGGTACGTGCCCAACACCTACGGCTACATCCAGTACTACATCAGACAAGGTACGTGCCCAACACCTACAGCTACATCCAGTACTACATCAGACAAGGTACGTGCCCAACACCTACAGCTACATCCAGTACTACATCAGACAAGGTACGTGCCCAACACCTACAGCTACATCCAGTACTACATCAGACAAGGGTGCTGTATCTTAATGAAATGGTCCTCTGGTTGCCTCATAGAAAACAACACATGCGGTGAAATAATTATTGCCTAGATGTCCCAAAATGTGTTACATATCGTGTGAGAGGGGTGAGTAAGAAAACAAATGGCTACAAAGGTACTACACTGTACTAATTAATTGAAAATGTAGGTTAATGCAAGTTGGTGCTGTCCGGTAAGAACTATGTTAGATCATAAAATCCTTGGTTGTTGTACTGTGTACCCCTGGCTGGTTGTCTCTACAAACCTTGGGAGTGACCTATAAAATTATAGCAATTGACTTCACCAGTCGCCACTGCTTCAGCCGTGAGAACAGCGCAAATACACGCCCCAATTTGAAGACAGATGCACGACTGGTGGTAATCCCAATATAACGACCCATTCGCATCCTAAACATTGCATCCCGGTTAGCTGATATTTTGGTATTATATTATGGTCACCTGACCTGGTTTTAACCATATATCCTAGTGAGCGATTTCATTGGTTTTTGAAGGTCTGTGCCAGGGATATGGAAGAACTGGTACTGACGTAATCAGCCTCAACGATCCCTGGCACACGATGATGCATGACTTTTGAATTCGGCAAACTTACGGAACCCTTCTTTACTTCATCAGATATAGGGGTCAGACCACAATTAGACTTCCTGGTGTGACCCATACGAATGTAGTACCTTAATAATTGTGTCATTTGAGATTTTGATAAATGATTTTTATGTGAAATGAGTGCAGTAGAGCAGGCATACTAGTAGGTTCAAGTGCTATGTTGTATCTGCAGTGTGATGACGCATGTTAGGCAGAGTGTAGTGGACGTAGTGATTGTTACCCATTTTTCTTACATGACCCTGCGAATGCAGAAAAACATGCTAAATTTGGTCAATATTGATGGGCAAGTGCACATGCATGCATTTTAAAAGAGTCTGAGATATGTGATTATGATTAAATTTTATCAGCATATCTGTGACATGACTGCAATGACTGTTAGATATTTAAATGTTTTCTCAGGTAGAGTTTGTTTATAATCTGATATAACATTAACATGGCCGCCAATGGGAAACTAATAGTGCTCTGTGCCCTATAGGGTGCTATAAGTAAGTGTGAGCGTACACCTTGGCATTTTATAGCAAACATAGATGAGCGGGAGAGAGATGATCTGATGAATGTGGGTTGTGTATTGCGGAGAGTGAGGGTACATTTTGTGTGGATGCTTCTTTTGCAATTTTTAGACGATTCTCCATCGGTCGAATGTAACACATGTTCACAACAAGTTGTGGACTGTAGATGTGATTATACCTT
Source organism: Ridgeia piscesae (assembly GCA_025642075.2). Lineage (NCBI taxonomy): Eukaryota > Metazoa > Annelida > Polychaeta > Sabellida > Siboglinidae > Ridgeia > Ridgeia piscesae. The sequence continues at coordinate 139,306 of JAODUO010000741.1, read as the reverse complement.
CTAACAGGTTTATTGTTCTCATGCTGATTTCTTCACCCCGCAGGTCTTGACAGTGGTAACCCCAAACATTGCGGCCGACTGAAGAAATTACAGAAGGTACAGATTACTTCATCTTAGGCATCTCTATGATGAGTAGGAGATGGATAAAATGTTAGATATGGGAAAATCATGGAAGGTGCAATTAGAGTGTGTGTGTGTGTGTGTGCGTGCGTGCGTGCGTGCGTGCGTGCGTGCGTGCGTGCATGCGTGATGCATGCGTGCATACATGTGGTGTGTCTGCCGGTGTGCATAGGTGCGTGTTTGCATGTAAATGCATGCGTGTGTGTGAATATGCATGTGAACATCAGCTGTACTGTATGCCTGCATTGGTAGCAGTGGTGTTAATGTGGCTCCAAACGCATTTGTCATCATGCAATGGTTTTTTTCCATTTTAGAACAGAGACAAGTACAGGGACAGGTATGTAGTGACAGTGGACCTGTCCACTTATGTCTAACTCATCACGTTGTAATTGGTAGTTTTGGTTAGTGGTCGTGTGTTCTGTAAAGTCCTCTAGTCTCACACAGAGTTAGTGCACTTGGCATCAGACACTATCAGAGTGTTGGGGTTCATGTGAATGTGGTGCTTGTGCAGTGTTGTGTATGTTTGCAATGTGGTGCAGTGTTATGTGGTGCCAGTGCGAGCCGCCAGTTCAGTGTGTTGTCAATGCAGTATGGTGCCTGTGTAATGTGGTGCAAATGCCATGTGGCATCAGTGTGGTGTGGTGCCAATGCAATGTGGTGTAAGTGCAATGTGCCAAAGCAATGTGGTGCCATTGTAATGTGGTGCCAGTGCAATGTGATTTTAGTATGCTATGGTGCCACTGCAATGTGGTGCCAGTGCAATGTGATTGTTTTATGGTATGGTGCCACTGCAATGTGGTGCCAATGCAATGTAATACCAGTGCAGTGTAGAGCTAGTGCAGTGTGGTGCCAGTGCAATGTGGTGCCTATGCAATGTTGTGCCAGTGCAGAGTGGTGCCAGTGCATTGTTATGCCAGTGCTGTGTGGTGCCAATGCAGTGTTGTGCTAATGCAGTGTGATGCCAATGCAATGTGCCAGTGCTGTGTGGTGCCAGTGCAATGTTGTGGCAGTGCTGTGTGGTGCCAATGCAATGTTGTGCCAGTGCTGTGTGGTGCCAATGCAATGTTGTGCCAGTGCTGTGTGGTGCCAATGCAATGTTGTGCCAGTGCTGTGTGGTGCCAATGCAATGTTGTGCCAGTGCTGTGTGGTGCCAATGCAATGTTGTGCCAGTGCTGTGTGGTGCCAATGCAATGTTGTGCCAGTGCTGTGTGGTGTCAATGCAATTTTGTGCCAGTGCTGCATGGTGCCAATGCAATGTTGTGCCAGTGCTGCATGGTGCCAATGCAATGTTGTGCCAGTGCTGCATGGTGCCAATGCAATGTTGTGCCAGTGCTGTGTGGTGTCAATGCAATTTTGTGCCAGTGCTGTGTGGTGTAAATGCAATGTTGTGCCAATGCTGTGTGTTGCCAATGCAATTTTGTGCCAATGCTGTGTGGTGCCAATGCAATGTTGTACCAGTGCTGCGTGGTGCCAATGCAATGTTGTGTCAATGCTGTGTGGTGCCAATGCAATGTTGTGCCAGTGTTGTGTGGTGCCAGTGCAACGTGGTGTGCCAGTGCAAAGTGGTGCCTGTGCAGAGCCTTCCCGGATGAGCTAGATGAGTTGGAGAACATAGACACGGCCGTGGGCAGGATGACCACAGATGACAATCAGATGCCCTCAGAGGTGACCTTCCTCGCTGATGCCGCTGTCCAGACTGACAAAGGTGAGTAGACACTGGTCATTATTGAGTGGACAGTGGTCAGTCTCACTCTGGTAAATAAACAAGACAACAGAAGGGGACCGTTTTACTAAGATAAAGAGCTCTTAATGAAAATTCATCCTTAAACAAAATCTGTTGTTAAATTTAATTATTTTTTAAACGCAAATAGCCATATTACAGTGGACACTATTTACATGACACCCACCAGTGACAATGTCCCACTGATGTTGACAGTTTTCAGGTATTTAAGATCACTGCTAAGAATCAAAATGTATTTAAAAGTGTAAAATAGGGTTTAAGAGCTCTTGACAACGTTTGTGAAATGATCCACGGATGTCAGTGTGAAACAGCCGTAGGTTATAACGATTATGATAGTTTTTAATTGATGCGGTTCACCCCGAAAATAACAGACTACTTTGTTTTTTGAATCACTACAACTCTTGCCTGTATGCATACATGTGACGCACAATGTCACTCAGGTAGGGCAGTGTATATTGTAGACGGAGAGCGGAATGGAGACAGTGATGAACCAGAAATGTCACCAAGGGACGTGACAAACACTACAGCGTCTGTTGACAGCAGCCACGGCCAGGAGACCCAGACCGACTCCTAGTCTCACCAGATTCATAGTCTCACCAGACTACGAGTCTCACCTGGAGATTTACGTGGCAACCAGGTGTCAAACCGCTCAGAGCTGTTATTGAACATTGCTGTGCATATATAAAACAATCCCTGTGATGTAAATAATATTTTTGTATGTATCTACTACTGTGTCATTACCACACGTGTGCAATATTTTAATTCCACAGAATATGTTTTGAGTGAGTATTTATTATCGCCGTATCTGCATGTGGGTGCTTATTGTATTGATGACATGTGCTGGTCACACTTACCAATTGGGCTGATCTACCTGCACCTGTTTAATAACAACCTGTGGTGTGTCATGGTTTAGAAGGGGGTTGAGCAAATCTGGGGATGGTTTTGTAAATTTGCGTAGTCCATAATTTATTTAATTTCAATCTGTCTTCATCAAATCACTGATATGGAGTTGTGTGTTTTTTTGCGATCAAAGATTACTGTTAGAGTCAAATTTTAATGACATTTTTTGTCTAACAACAGTTTAAATTCAAATGTTATATTTTTATTCTAATAATATGTTTCTAATAATATATTTTAATAACGTATTTTTAACACCTTCTTATACGTAACATATTTTTGGACTGAACTTTTGTTTCGTATTTATCCCGTATTGCAGAGTGGTGCTGTAAATAGAGTGAGATGGAATGAGAACCTTTGTCGATCAACAGCAGAACGTACAGACTTTCCCAAAAGTGGGCCAGTAATTCTGATAAGTCCGCAACTTGGACGACTATATGAATGAGTATATCAAATACTATGTCTATGACTGTGATACATACCTTATACAGATTAAATTATGTTAATGCCATTCATCTGTATGCGTTAATTCGTTTATTTTATAGTTACTGCACAATGTAAGGCCTACGTAGCTAACGTGAAGTGGCACCATGTGTTTCGTTTATTCAGGTTGTGAATGTGGTGATGGATGCACCACTTATTTCAGCCGCGTTTCTGTTTCCCTATAAATTTGATCAGAACACAATTGAGTGAGCGTTAAGCGTCGTTTGTAATGCGTTATCACAACTATCCGCTAGGTGGTGCCATTGCATAACATGGCTTTACGCGGGGATTTTAGGATACTAAAACGGACATGGCTGACTGATAATTATGTTGCTGGAGTAAATTATGTGCCGAAAGTAGATAGGACAACAACTAGTTTCAGGTAGTGTTTATGCGGTAGAAAGCCTGGCATGCGGACCTCGAAACGTTAGACATTTGTTGATGCAAATACCATGTGATCATACCATAATAAAAGACGCCCACAATGTATGCAGCAGACGTGGACATATCAATGGCTAGCATACACTATATTATATCGTCATCAATCAGGGATGTACTCGTCAGTTCCAATATATCCTGAAGCATTCCTAGACTTGCCGATTATCTTGTGGAGACATGCCTATAACTTGTGGTTCTAGACTTAAGCTATATTCCTGCACTGGTGCCCTGGAGATGCTGTCCAAACGATGTGTTGAACGATAATGGCTCAACTAGAGAGATTTGAGAATCATCTTAAGACGGCATGCCATCTCACCATCCAGTATGTCTATCTTTTGCATCTATGGTATATGCTAGTTGTTCCATCGCACTATTATAATTCACACTTACGTTCATTCAGACTTTCCAGCACTAATATTACCTTGTTCCATGCACGCAAAAAACAAGGCGCTTCAGCATCTTCATTCGGTGCAGGCATGGGATATATTTTGCAGATTTATGATAGTATTAATTTGATAACATGTTCATTAGCATCAGTGGCGTAGCTAGGATTTTGCATTGGGGGGGCACCCGACAACCAAGCAAACTCTCTCTCTCTCTCTCTCTCTCTCTACTCTCTATATATATATATATATATATATATATATAATTGGGTTTGAATTATGTATATATATATACATATAAATATAATTCAAACCCAATTCACTGGCCAGTACATTCCTCACGCTACTCTCCCAAACCTACTGACAAGGACCATGACAAATACCAACATGTAGTCACTTATTCTGATGAAACAGTGAATAAACATCCCTACCTTAACATAGATGATGTCGCGTTGGCGTTCAACAAGTGACTTCACAACATGTAACGTTGCGTATTATAATTTATAAATTCACAATAGGAAGTGGCATTTTCCCAGTGCAAAATCCACTAGATTAATTGCGTTGGTTACAACGAGGATTACAGCCGGAGCAAACGTGTGGAGGACAGTCGAGTGGAGATAGACGCATATCACGTAAATGAAAATTAATGTGCTCAGCTTGTGTGTTACCCCGGCATACATGAACGCACTAGAGACGATGTCACTAATAAAGAAACAACAGGAGAAGGTCCAGGTTTGCAAAAAACATGATAAGAATAATCGTGGGAGTTAAGAGAGAAGAATCTAACCGCCGAATCTAACGGGGAGAATCTAACCGCCGAAACCGTACAGGGTGCGGCCCTGACGTTTCAGTGCGTAGACGACGTCCATGGCGGTGACGGTCTTGCGCTTGGCGTGCTCGGTGTAGGTGACGGCATCACGGATGACGTTCTCGAGGAAGACCTTGAGTACACCGCGAGTCTCCTCGTAGATGAGACCAGAGATTCGCTTGACTCCACCACGGCGAGCGAGACGACGGATTGCCGGCTTGGTGATACCCTGGATGTTATCACGCAAAACTTTGCGATGACGCTTAGCGCCACCCTTTCCAAGACCCTTTCCTCCTTTGCCGCGACCAGACATGTTTAGCTTTTCGAATGCGATAGCTGATAAGAGAACATGGATGAAATAAGAATGGAGGTTGGAGTGAAGGAAAGTTCTAAGAAGAAATTGATGAGGAGTATATGGACGGGACATGTAGACAAATGGGAGATGAATAACTGGTAAAGAGAGCAGGTGCCCAGAAAGTGGAGGCTAAATGGAGGCGAGGAAGACCGAAATTGCAATGAGGGATTGCATTAAATTTACTTAGAAAGAGTGGGCGTTGAATTGGGAAAATGATAGGTAGAAGGAAATTGAGACTGCTGGCAGAGAACGTAGGGAGAGAAAAAAGAGGAAGAAAAAAGACAATGGAAAAGGAAATAATGGTCAACTCACCCCTGACAACAGTGATGCCAAGAAAATAATAACAACAAAATGCAATTTGACCGTAGTCCAGTAACCGGGCAACTATTATTTTGAATCCTTAATAGCCATTAGCCACCATGCACATTGAGAATAATAACATTCTTATTGCTCTGTCAACTCTTATGCTGCAGCCAGCGATAGAAGTAGAGAATTCCTAACCTAATCCTATTTTAAATGATGATAATGTTTTTCGAAAGGGTAGGACTGGGAGAGAAAATCTTACACAGGCATCATGAAACTCATTGTAATTTTTGACTGCATGAATCAGGCAATCCCCACCATCCTAATTTTTTTTCGGGATTGGGGGCCATGGCGTTCCCTCTGGCTACGCCACTGATTAGCATATCGAGCTGTTGGGTTATGTCCGCCTGCCAATGCGACTTCTGAACAGAGTTGATGCTATACATTATTGGAGATAGGAAGTTGTGTATGTTCAGCAGCGCTGAATAACGAATCTCTCCGGCATTTTGTTTTCTTGATCATGTTCTCTTACCGCTGGACTCCGTTTTGCCGTTGGTGCGAGGGATTTTGTCACATGTCCGAATTTCGATTCATGCCAACTCTCGTTGTTAGCAACGATGGTATAGGGAATACCTGTGCGAGCAAAATGATTTTTATGCACCTTGTGTACAACCTTACTTAAGACAAACAGAATCAAGACAATCGTCGATGCTACCCCCAATATAAAGAATATTCCTTTCTGATTCAGAATTTTTAAATTTTATATAATTATGATTAGTCGATTTTTCAACACGGTTCATTATGTGAAGCCATGCTTAGTCACAGTGTTGAGACACTCAGAAACCCAGAGCTCATAAGGTAATATTATTTATTGAAAACAATTCCTGATATGTTTATGTATCTTTATAATAATAACGGCAATTTATATAGCGCCGGTATCCGCCACGTGGTGGTGCTCGTGGCGCTTTTATATCATTGTGTTCATCATCTAAAATATATATATATATATATAATATATATATATATATAATATATATATATATATATATTTTTATATATATATATATATATAAAACAGCTGTTTGTAATTATAGGAAAATAGTTTTAAAATTTGTGTCATAAAATGTATTCGGTTAATTCGTCCAGAATATGTCCAGGAAATTTCCACATGTATTATTCAAAGTAAGCTTTGAGAAAAAAATGTGTTTTCAGTGCTGTCTTTAAGATACTGATTGTTGCGCTGGCTCTGATATTGTTTGGAAGTGTATTCCAGGCCTGTGCTGCGGATACGGTGAACGATCGCGCTCTCTCGAGTTTTTAGATTTTGGTTCTGTTAATAGCAGCTTTATGCCATGTTTGTAAATATTAGACAACGAATGGCTGATAATATCATTTCAACGAAACCACTCAAGACACGACTGGTAGAATATCATTTTAATGCATGCATTACTCGTCCACGGGACAAGTGTCATAAACACATATTAGGTATCTCGATATTACGACACAATCAGCCACATGTTCAAAGCATGCATAATCACACACACACATGACACCTCACATACACAAGATGACACCTCACATACACAAGATGACATGTGCATGAAATCTACGTTTCCTGTAACCAACCCCAGCGGTGTATTCTCGATTGAGGCGTGAAACAAGAACGATTGATGTTTACAGTTACTGACATATTTGGTTAAGCTCAAAACCATATATAGTAAGGCTAGTGTCACTAAAGTGCACGTTTGACGTGCCTTGACTAAACACTGCAATGCTCGAATACGAAAGTAGAGTGGCTTCATACACACACCTCAAGCTGTCGTTTACTGGCCGCTTTGATGTATTTATAAATGAACTATATTGTAAGGCTCTAATGGACTGAACCCAGATTGGACGTGTCACAGAAATGCCATCTTTTGATGTCTTGATAAAAACAAGATCAATAATACGTAATGACCAGTACCCACGTGTGCATGTGTGTTACGTCCGCACGCACGCACACACGCTCGTAGACCGTGTACGTTTATGAGGACACAATGAAGGTCAAATAAATTAATTCTGAGCCGATTATAAATCCGTATACTTCCACCAAAAAGTACACATATCGCAGTGTAATGGACGAAAGATAGTCTCTTGGCTCTTAGTATGTCTCCCAGCGTGCATGTGTGTTGCGTAATATTTGTTGCGTAATCACATCCGCCATCTGTAACGCACCAAAGTCACGTTTTGATTAGAGGTGGCAGCAAATTCGACGTAAATAGTAAATTAAAAATTTGACAATGTGTTCGACACGCAAGCTATTTGATAATTTATATATTCCACGGTGCAGTATGCATGATTGCGAACTTGTGATAAATAGTTATTTTTATATCAGAATAATTAGTTACCCTGCATTCTAGACTAGTCCCAATGAATGTCGATGTTTATACATTCCAAAAAACCGTTTTACGTTCACCAATCACAAGACGTTTTACCCTCGAATGGTCATTGATGTTATCGATAAGAGTACGCTGCGTATTGGGCCTATGTGCTGCTATGGGACACTCTGGATACGTTTGTTTAGACTCAAGAAATAAATGGTTCCCGTTTATTTACATAACGCTTTATATACAAAACAAAAATATTACATTCAAATGAATATATTAATAATAAAATTAACGTGCCAGTGATAACGGTGTCGTTAAATCTTTGACATCTGACAACGGTGTCTTGGACAATTCAAAAAGTCGGCATGTGATATACGTGTAGGAAACGATATAGCAGTAGCGTTGGTTAAACCAATGATCATCGGTGACTGTGGCTTCTGGCCGAATTTCAATTCGGAGCGTTTTAACGGGGCCGTTTTGTATTTAATACTGACAACGTACATCTAGTTTAACAACATATCGGTTTGTTGTGTCCCTACCATATGACACAAGTAAATCTGACGGTGTTGCTCTGTTGCTGACAGTGTTGTCAGTCCGTGTATACACCGTCTTTCGTTTTGAAATTTGCGAACGAAAACGAAAAACGAATTCGTTTTTCTTATTTCACTTTTGAAAACGAAAAACTAATTCGTTTTTCGTTCGCAAATTTCAAAAGGAAAAGACGGTATATACACGGACCGTTGTCCCTCTAGTATCTGTCTGAGTTTAGTAGGCTGAATGCTGTGCGAGGCAGCGTGTGTGACCTGGTCGCAACTTCAAACAGCGTCACGACAGCATCACACTGCGTCACGAGCAACTTCATCCGGGCACTTTACCGATATACGGAGTTATTTCGTCACAGATGACGCTGCCTGTAGCGTTGTATCGGGTTAATCAGCGATTACGTAACATCCAGTCTCGTAGCCTAGCAACGGCCTTTGGCAACTAGAGCAGACGTTAGTGTATGTTCACGGACTTTTATACACAATCAATTACTGAGCGAAACAGTCGCTGGTTTTCTTTCAGCAACATATCCTTTGTCCGGTCGTCTGAAGATCTTTTTTGAGATTACAGTATCCATCGAAATACTTCAAAATATCGTGTTTGCGTACCATGGCAGACAATGCCAAGATGTCGGATGACCTTAATTGACGACCGGATACCAAATACGGGCAATGATGTACGACTAATGGTCCCAATTCATGACGAATGTCCAACGCTTGGTGCCATACACGTGTGCCAAGCGGTGCGGTATTTATCCCATTCCCTGTAGAGACGACGAAATGACACAATAGATGTACAGCCGAGCACGATCGGCGTCTCGACGGTTGGTGCAACAGCAATCGCCCTGGTAAACGGTGTGTGCAAAGTTTGGACAGGTTGACATACACGTTTACCTTGGACAATACTCAACTAGTTCGGCTGCCGTCGCGTGTCACTACACGCGTGTACAAGTTGGCCGGCACACACACGTACACACGACTGCTTCACAGACAGTCAGACGGCACTATGTACGGTTTCATGGTCACTTCGCCGGACGATCTACAGCAGTCGGGGGTCCCGTGGTATGCCCAGTCGTACGGACATTCGTGCGGACATTCGTGACTGGTACAGGCGTAGTCTGTCTCCGGGGGATGGAAAGACGTTCTCATAGAGGTCGGGAACGAGACGCCCTTGGAATCGTTCGGCGGAACTTGTCGGACGCGGTCGAGGACAACGCGCGGGTCGTGCTGCGAGACGGCCACGTGCTGGCCTCTGAAACTACACGCGACGGTTGTTAATGTACACGTAGTTACAAGTACAGAAGCATTTGTTTTGTTAAGCTTCTTAAGATCTGTTGTTTAGATACGACATGACAGTAAAAGTCTAAGGCAAAGGTCATGCGCTTTTTAAACGTGAATAAGTTCATTGATAGACAACGTTCTCACGTGCGTACGCCCATGCACACACGTACGCACGTACGCACGCAAGCACGCACGCACACACAGACACACACGCACACACACACACACACACACACACACACACACACACACACACACACACAACACACATAAATACACAAACTGGATGGATGGATGGATGGATGGATGGATGGATGGATGGATGGATGGATGGATGGATAAGCGAATGGATAAACGAATCAATGAATGAATCAATGAACGAATCAATTAATCAATGAACGAATAAAGGAATCAATGCATAATAGTGGGGAGACGTTTAGATTGTGTGCAAATGAACAAGTAAAGTGAAAAGCGGTTTGAGCAGTCGCAAAGACCGGGCGCCGTGCGAAAGAAGACTGACTGTGTTACCTGCGTCGGACACAGAAGACGCCGACACAGACGATGGCGACACTCGTGCTGACGGCGACGGAGATGAGCACCATGATGATCTGTACTGCAACGCACGTAGGGTGACAGTAGAACACGTGTCTATGTATTAACACGCTAACTTTGTTCTGTTTAAGTACATCTCCTAACAGACGCCGACGTCTACTCGCGCTTTACAAGTTCATTCGCATCTTTGAACAATTATCCTCAAATTTGTCAAAACATACAAATGTTGTTCTTTATCAACATACATCACGATGAGTTAAGCAATCGCACGAAGGAGCGGTTATACTTGTTAATCTTGCACCAAGGAGTATGACTTGAAGTCATGGTGTGAACCGTGTTTGTATCGGAAATAATAATCAACTCTTCAAAATGCAGTGGCGTAGCCGGGGGGGGGCAGGCGGGCCGTGGCCCCACAATCCCAGAAAATATGGAGGATACGGAACAGAGGACAATTAACTGGCTGTCTGAGGAATTGGCTGCCTGATGAATATAGTGACAAAGTACCGAGGATATCGGGATGCCTGTGGAGGACTTCCCGTCCATTTGGCAAAGAAATTTGGGACTCGATTGTCGAACCCGGCCCAACCTCAATGTTACCGTTATACCTGTATCTTTGCCAACATTTGATATTTCATTTCGTAAACTCAATCATTTAACATTATTCCATGCATATTTATATTCCATAAACAGTGCATCTTTGCGCACTTTTGAGGCTGAAAACACTGTACCATCGGCAAAAACAAACTGTGTATTGTTCATTCTAAGTGCACAGAACGTAATGCATGGCACTTGCATCTGATACAAAACGGAGCACTATCTTGGGTCTCAAAGTGTGTATAAATCTAAATATTTGTAAAACATAAATATTCCTGGTAATTATGAATTATTATCATTTGGGTTATGGTTAGTATGACTTATCAAGTGTATGCAAATATACAATTGTAGCGACAACATCGAGGTAGGTCTGAATTATACTCAAATGCCGAAATATTTTATCATTCAAATAGGATTCAGTTACCCAACGTGGAGGAATCCTCCACTTCTGTCGTAGGCGATAAGCACCCAGCTATCTGATGGCGCTAATAGGTGACAGGGCAACGAAAAGTCATCATTCTCAATGCGAGTGGTGGCGGTTAATATATGGACACAGTGATGCAAAAACAAATTGTTAATTGCCTGTTTCTGTTTAATCCTCTTTGTGTGAAGAATAAGACCGTAACCAAAGAACGCCAATGTTTTCTGTCCACTGCCAACGTCGTGACTTGGCCCCAACTCCATCCGAGTGTTTTCATCTCCCGCTCCACTGATCTTCTCCACGCCTCCTTCGGTCTCCCCCGTGCTCCCTTGCCACCAGGAGTCCAGCGCAAGGCTACTCTCGGAATGGATGTCAATGACATTCTACAGACGTGGCCGATCCATCTCCATCTGCGGCGTTTAACCTCGAGAGAGATGTGCTGCTTGCCTGTTCTTTCGAGGAGTTCCTTGTTCGAAATTTTGTTGGGCCAGTAGATTCGCAGAATTCTTCTAAGACACTTATTTTGAAGAAAAAACTTCTAGCATCTGACATATGCCTTTGGTAATGTTCCATGATTCTGCAGCACACTCAGGACTTTACTTTTGAACAGACGAATGTTGGTTCTGTTGCTGATCTTATTGGTCTTCCAGATATGTTTTAATGCCGCAAATGCCCCTCTGGCTTTATTGCTCCTAGCCTTAACCTCAGACTCTGAGTTGCCATCTTTTGTCACCTTGGCCCCAAGATAGGTAAATTCGGTCACTTCTTCAATGACGTATCCTTCAATCGTTACGGGATCTGCTGTTTGACTGTTGTTTCGCAATGCCTTTGTTTTTGTTGGAGTTTATCTTTATTTTTTTCTAAGCATTTCTGGAAATGTTTTCGCTTTGCATTGGATGTCTCCATAGTCCATGCCTCCATGTTGTTTCTTTCATGACCCAGTCGATCCGAACGCAGAAGAGGAAGGGGGATAATATGCACCTTTGTTTGACTCCTGTCTTTATTTCAAAATCCTCTGTCATATATTGGCCATAAATTACCTTAGACCTAAAATCACCATAGAGCAGTTTGATTATGCTCACAATCTTAGGGTATTTCTGTAATGCCGGAGAATACACAAGAGAGAGTCTCTGTCAGTGAATGCTATCGAAAGCCTTTTCGAAATCAACTAAGTTCGCTCCATGATCTGCCGCAACGTAAAAATATGGTCCCCCACAAGTTCTTCCTTTCCGAAAGTCTGCCTGTTCTTTGCGCATCAATGGGTCAATGGCTGCCGAAATTCTATCAAGAACAACCCTGAGTATTTTGCAACTGTTTCTGCTTCATCTGCCAGTTTCTCACTGAAAGCTCTCTTGTCTGCTTTCGTCTGTTTGTTTCTTCACTTCTTTGTCAAGTTGTAGATATCTTACCTGTAGCTGTTCCCTCAGTCGTTGGGATTTGGTATTATTTAGCTTCTTTTTGTTGCTTTTCTTTCATCAATTGTTGTCCACGTGTCTGGTTTAATCCACTCTTGTTTTTGTTTTCTTCGGTAGCCAAACACATTCTTCCTTGTTTCCGGCAATACCTGATTGACACAATCAATGGTTAATTCTTGTTCCTCTTGAAGTATGCGAAAGCGGTTTTGTAATCCAGTTGAAAAGCTTTTTGTTGTGATGGTGTACTTCAATTTTTCTGTGTCAAATCGCCGCTGCCTCTCCACTCCTCTTTTGTCTTTCTTAGCTTTAATGGGAATGTTGCCACTACCCGCTCATGGTTGCTCCCCACATCAGCTCCGCGTCTGGCTCTGACGTCTTGAAGTGATCGACTGACAGTGTTACCACCTGGAGACCTCCAAATGGTTTTGTGAATAGTTCTGTGCTTGAGTAGCGTTCCGCCTATGACTAAGTTATTTTCCACACATAGATCTGAAAGCCTCTCACCGTTGTAATTGATGCATCCAAAGGCTTGGGTGCCCATGGCCCTTTCTCTTCCTGTATTGTGCTTTCCAACTCTTGCGTTGAGGTCTCCCACCACCATGAGTACACCATGCCGGGGTGTGATCCGAATTTCTTCGTCCAACTATTCATATAACTCATCCTTGATCTCCTCCTCTGCATCTTCGTTTGGTGCATAACAGGCAATCGCTGTCAGCTTTGCTAATTTAGAGTTAAATCTAGCCTTGATCAAACTGTTGCTGATTGGTTTCCTGTCAAGCAGAGATTGTTCCACTTTTCTAGTCACAATTATGGCAACTCCGCCTCTGTGCTGTTGATCTGTTTAGCCAGACTAAAGAATGGTACGTCTTGTTGACAAGGTTCTCTTTCCCGAGTCTATCCAGCGTGCCTCGCTCACGCAAAGAAGTTCAATGTTGTAATTCTCCATTTCCCGCAGTAGTTACTGAAGCTTTCCTGCTAGATATAGTGTTCTGACATTCCAGGAGCCCATTCATACTTGTTTTTTTGCTTTCTGAGCTGCCCTCTCGGGGTGTCAGCTTCCACCTAGGTTTGGATGACGTCCTTCATGATCCCAGTGTCCTGGGTAGCTTCACTCCTCGCACCATTTACATTGTGTTCTTTGATATTGGTTTCTGTAGCGTAATGTTTTTTTTACGTGGTGAGGGTGCTAACCTCACGCACAACCCTCCTCCTTTCTCAGCCGGGCTTGGGACAGGCCATGGCGGAGTTGTTAATTGCCTGACTAGGGTCAAATTATACGTTGTAGCAAAAGCAATATATATTTATTCTGTGCAGTTGTAACGTCCTATCGAGAAGTTATCAATTTTAATAAGCAGCGACGTTACACGTTGTGAAATTACTGATTGAACGTCAGCGTCTCATCAACCACGTTAACGTATAGTGACTGTTTCATCAGAGTAAATGAAGAAGTTCCTTGTCTGCTGGTTTGGCAGATGTAGCGTGAGGAATATGGTGGCCGTCTTTAGGTGGCTATCAGATAGAGGCTATGGGTTCGTGTTTCTTACTTTGATAGTTTCTAATTGTCTACAACATTCGACAGGGTTCCATTAACTGACTAGTCCGCCAGACGAGCTTTCTATGTTGGCACTAAGGATGGTCACTGCCTGGGTGCATGTCGACGTCACAGGTTCGTATACGTCCCAAATTGAGACGGGACCGACATTAACGTGACTCCGATTTATGATGGATACACGGTCCCCGTGGTGAGTGCACGCTTCTATGAATATTTTTGTAAAACTGACAACTACAAGTTCCTGGCTACGCCACTGTCAAAATGTCTGTTAACAGAAAGTCTCACGTATCGCTGAAGTATATTCAGGAGTTATCCAGCAGAATTTGCGCGAACGTCACATCGCCAATAACGAAAGAGTCAAGAGAGAATTCTGACATAAGAGACGTTTCTACTGGAGCCCCGCCCACAACCGTCACAAGTACTCGTTTAATATTCATTTCAGTAATACCGTTTCTACGAAGACGCAGATTGACGCAAGCAGTTCGTTGCTCGGTTATTTTCATTTCATTACTTACAACACTAAAGATAGCGCAACTAAGAAATGCTATTCCCGTGTTACAACGCTATATGTACACAGACTCGGTGACGTATTAACAGGAATTAGCCGTTCTTCGTATATCCATCAACGTTGTGCCGTAATACTCACGTGTAGGTAAAGCGTAGCCCTTCACGTGACGTTCTTGGGTCGTTTCTTCCTGACGTTGTACAACTGAAACACACAGCCAGAGCGATTATACTCTTCCTATGAAACATCAGGATCAATTACATGGTGTGGCCACGTCAGCACCAAGAATAAAGTAAAGCTTGCTCGTGTTGTCAAAGCAGCTAGCAAGTTGATAGGCAACGAACAGAAACATCTATCCAGTATACTAAAGGGAAAGCCACACAAATACCATACGATCCTACTCATCCTCCGAATAAACTTACGTCACCAGGGAGACGTCTGAAGGTTCCATTATAAATCACGTAGGAGGAATTGTGTTATGTCACGACTTATTTATCTATTATTTATTTCATCTACTTATTCTAAATATTTATTAATTTTTTACACATTCAGCATGTTGTACATATTATTATTGTCTTGTCAAAGAAATTTTTTTCAAAGGAATATTACTTGCTATATATATATATATATATATATATATATATATATATATATATATATATATATAATATTATATACATAACTTACTAATTTTACTAATCTTAGTGCTGATTATTATTATTATTTGTATTAACTGTATCGCCATCACCAATCTTATTACTGGCATGTTAAAGTGTAACTGAAGAAAACAATTCTGTTTTTCATGTAATGTTAAAAACTGGCAACAAAGACTTTTGAATCTTGACTCTGAATTATTTCCCCTATATTGCATCATAATCTGCACACATAAAGACGCGGCAAATCGTTCTAATATTACGTATTGCGGTTCGAAATGCACTGCAGCCTAACTAGGGTAGGTTATAAATCCATAATATCAGTTTATACTTATTAAATATATATATATATATATATATATATATATATATATATATATATATATATATATATATATATATATATATATATATATATATTTAATAAATTATAATATAATATAGTTATACTTATTGAATATATATATATTTATATATATATATATATATATATATATATATATATATTTCAATAAAGTTATAAATCCATAATATCAGTTATACTTTATTGAAATATATATATATGTATATATATATATATATATATATATATATATATATATTCAATAAGTAAACATAATATCAGTTTATACTTTATTGAAATATATATATATATATATGTATATATATATATATATATATATTTATAAAGTATAAACTGATATTATGGATTTAATTTATTGAAATATATATATATATATATATATATATATATATATATATATTTCAATAAAATAAATGATATTTATAATTATGAAATATATATATATATATATATATATATATTTCAATAAAGTATAAACTGATATTATGGATTTATAACCTACCCTAGTTCGGCTGCAGTGCTTTTCGAACCGCAATACGTAATATTAGAACGATATACATATATATATATTGTTAAGGTATACTGCCTGCTAATTGTTTTTGCGTTCGCAATGTTACTGTTGCGCCGCGATACATTAAAAATATGAATAAAACATTCACACCCTAAATGCCCTCTAGGTTTACGGCGCTGAACTGATTTAGCTACCTTCCTCTCACTAACCACCACCCGTAGCTTGAGTGGTGAATCCACGTAATGGAGGAGAAGACAGAGGTCACCTTAAAGACTCTCAAACAACCCGTCCCCGAATCCAAAACTGTTTGTCAGAATGTCTGGTTTTCGGCATTTATGTCAAACGGTGGATTTTCACGTGTCTTACACAACCTGCCAATTATATGAATATGGCTAGAATATACACGAAAACACACCATGTTTAGTGGAATGTACATATTGAATTTGATGTGGATGCAAGTGGTGGAAGCAAAATGGCATCCAGCCAAACGCAACAGCCGCGGGACGCCATTGCTTTGTTGACATCATCGATTGCGAAGTGTTGCGTGGGAGGTGTACGTGGGACGTTTACATGCGGGATTTGCGACTGACATGGTAGGCTTTCATCTCTGCCTTCTGCGTGGAAGTCTACTTTGGCCGCCGTTTTAACGAGAAAAAAGGTTTTGTATTATTACACATACACGGGCCTATCCGTTTCGCAGGCCCGGGCTCCGAAATTGTTGCGTAGCAGTTCCAGGCTTGTTAATGTTTGCGTACGAATGCATGCGAATGCCAATGCGGAACTGTATTCGTATGCGAATGCATAGAATAGTAATTTAATAATCAAAACTTTGGTCCCCGTTTTAAGGAGAGAGAACTTTATATATATAACTGTTTTATACAACACATTCAAATAAAGTATATATATATATATATATATATATATATATATATAAATATATATATATATATATATATATATATATATGTATTATTGATTACCCAGTATTATATATATATATATATATATATATAATATATTTGTATTTCTGTTTTAACGGGCAATATTAGACTATTATATATATATATAAATATATATATATAATATATATATTATATATTCTATTCTTGAAATAAAATATTCTAAATATAACATATATATTATAAAACTACATTCAAGTCAATCTCAATATTCGCGTCAACAAGAGTCTATCCTCCACTCCCTCGGCCCACACACCGTCTCACACACGTCGACCTCTAGAGTCGACTCGCCTTAGGAACACCTACCGCGGGTGCAATTGCCGAGGACTCCGACCCACGATGTGTCGACGCAACGTAACTGCCACGTTCTGCCGCTCGCCCTGCAGCCGGCGTCCACCGTGTCTCCTCGCCGCGTCATCCACATCCCTTCCCCGGGTGGCTTCAACGGCCGGCAGCCGACTCCTGCAGACACCCGCTCTGTGTAGCGTGTGTGTGTGTGTGTGTGTGTGTGTGTGTGTGTGTGTGTGGTGTGTGTGTGTGGTGTGTGTGTGTGTGTGTGTGTGTGTGTGTGTGTGTGTGTGTGTGTGTGCGTGTGTGTGTGTGTGTGTGTGTGTGCCTGCTGTGCCTGTCGCCTGTGCTGTGTGCCTGTGTGTGTGCCTGTGCTGCCTGCTGCCGTGCCGTTATGCCTGTGCGCTGCTGCTGCCGCCTGCTGTTCGCCGTGCGATAGCTGCTGCGATGCCTGCCAGCCTGGATGCCAGCCGAGCCACTGCCTGCGACCTGCCTGCCAATGGCTGCAGTGCCCCCTCCCCATGCCACTGCCAGATGCCGACTGCGGACTGCCACTGCTCCTGCCGCTCGCCTGCCACACTGCCACCGCACACATGCCGGATGCCATCCCCCTGCCAGCGCTGCCTGCCTGCAACTGCCGGATGCCACCGCTGCCGCCTGACTCCTGCACCCGCTGCTGCTGCGTCTGCCGTGCGCCTGCCTGCGCCTGCCGCTGCCTGCCTGCCGCCTGCCTGCCTGCCTGCCTGCCTGCCTGCCTGCCTGCCTGCCTGCCTGCCTGCCTGCCCGCCTGCCTGCCTGTGCCGTGCCTCCCCTGCCTGCCGCCTGCCTGCCTGCCTGCCTGCCTGCCTGCCTGCCTGCCTGCCTGCCTGCCTGCCGGACTTCCAGCCGGACTACCGGACTGCCTGCCGGACTGCCGGACTGCCGAGCCGGACTGCCAGCCGGACTGCCGGACTGCCTGCCGGACTGCCGGACTGCCAGCCGGACTGCCGGACTGCCGGACTGCCAGCCGGACTGCCGGACTGCCAGCCGGACTGCCGGACTGCCAGCCGGACTGCCAGCCGGACTAGCCGGACTGCCTGCCGGACTACCGGACTGCCTGCCGGACTACCGGACTGCCAGCCGGACTGCCAGCCGGACTGCCGGACTGCCAGCCGGACTGCCGGACTACCGGACTCCAGCCGGACTACCGGACTGCCTGCCGGACTGCCGGACTGCCGCCGGACTGTACCGGACTGCCAGCCGGACTGCCGGACTGCCAGCCGGACTGCCAGCCGGACTACCGGACTGCCTGCCGGACTGCCGGACTGCCAGCCGGACTGCCAGCCGGACTGCCGACGCCGGACTGCCAGCCGGACTACCGGACTGCCAGCCGGACTGCCGGACTGCCAGCCGGACTGCCGGACTGCCAGCCGGACTGCCGGACTGCCAGCCGGACTGCCGGACTGCCAGCCGGACTGCCGGACTGCCAGCCGGACTGCCAGCCGGACTGCCGGACTGCCAGCCGGACTGCCGGACTGCCAGCCGGACTGCCGGACTGCCAGCCGGACTGCCGGACTGCCAGCCGGACTGCCGGACTGCCGGACGCCGGACTGCCGGACTGCCAGCCGGACTGCCAGCCGGACTACCGGACTACCTGCCGGACTGCCGGACGCCTGCCGGACTGCCGGACTGCCAGCCGGACTGCCAGCCGGACTGCCGGACTGCCAGCCGGACTCCAGCCGGACTGCCGGACTGCCTGCCGGACTAGCCGGACTGCCGGACTGCCGGACTCACCGGACTGCCGCCGGACTGCCGGACTGCCAGCCGGACTGCCGGACTGCCGGACTGCCAGCCGACTGCCAGCCGGACTCCAGCCGGACTGCCACGCCGGACTGCCGGACCGCCGGACTGCCGGACTGCCAGCCGGACTCCGGACTGCCGACTGCCAGCCGACTGCCGGACTGCCGCCGGACTGCACCGCGACGCTGCCGACGCCGGACTGCCAGCCGGACTACCGGACTGCCATGCCGGACTGCCGGACTGCCAGCCGGACTGCCAGCCGGACTGCCGGACTGCCGCCGGACTGCCAGCCGGACTACCGGACTGCCTGCCGGACTACCGGACTGCCTGCCTGGACTACCGGACTGCCTGCCGGACTGCCGGACTGCCTGCCGGACTACCGGACTGCCTGCCGGACTACCGGACTGCCAGCCGGACTGCCGCCGACCGGACTGCCAGCCGGACTGCCGGACTGCCAGCCGGACTACCGGACTGCCTGCCGGACTACCGGACTGCCTGCCGGACTACCGGACTGCCAGCCGGACTGCGGACCAGCCGACTGCCAGCCGGACTACCGGACTGCCAGCCGGACTACCGGACTGCCTGCCGGACTACCGGACTGCCTGCCGGACTGACCGGACTGCCGGACTGCCGGACTGCCGGACTGCCTGCCGGACTACCGGACTGCCAGCCGGACTGCCGGACTGCCAGCCGACTGCCGGACTGCCTGCCGGACTGCCGGACTGCCAGCCGGACTGCCGGACTGCCTGCCGGACTGCCGGACTGCCAGCCGGACTGCCGGACTGCCGGACTGCCGGACTGCCGGACTGCCAGCCGGACTACCGGACGCCGGACCTGCCAGCCGGACTCGGACTGCCGCCGGACTGCCGGACTGCCGCCGGACTGCCACCACGGACTGCCAGCCGGACTGCCGGACTGCCAGCCGGACTGCCGCCGGACTGCCAGCGACTGCCAGCCGGACTCCGGACTGCCTGCCGGACTGCCGACTGCCAGCCGGGCTCCGGACTGCGGCTGCCGGACTACCGGACTGCCTGCCGGACTGCCGCCGGACTACCGGACGTCGCTGGACTGCCGCGACTGCCTGCCGGACTGCCAGCCGGACTCCGGACTGCCAGCCGGACTGCCAGCCGGACTGCGACTGCCGGACTCCGACTGCCTGCCGACGCACTGCCGGACTGCCGGACTGCCGGACTGCCGGACTGCCTGCTGCCGGACTGCACGCCGGACTGCCGGACTGCCGGACTGCCGGACTGCCGGACTGCCGGACTGCCGGACTGCCGGACTGCCAGCCGGACTCCCCAACTGCCTGACTGCCAGCCGGACTGCCGGACTGCAGCCGGACTGCCGGACTGCCGGACTGCCAGCCGGACTACGCCGACTGCCGGACTGCCAGCCGGACTGCCGGACTGCCGGACTGCCGAGCCGGACTGCCGGACTGCCTGCCGGACTGCCAGCCGGACTGCCAGCCGGACTCGGATGCCGGACTGCCGGACTGCCAGCCGGACTGCCAGCCGGACTGCCGGTGCCACGACTGCCAGCCGACTCGGACTGCCGGACTGCCGGAGCCGGACTGCCGACTGCGGACTGCCAGACTGCCGGACTGCCGGACTGCCGGACTGCCGGACTGCCGGACTGCCGGACTGCCGGCCGGACTGCCAGCCGGACTGCCGGACTGCCGGACTGCCGGACTGCCTGTAGGACGGCCAGCCGGACTGCCGGTCTGCCAGCCGGACTGCCAGCCGGACTGCCGGACTGCCGGACTGCCTGCCGGACTGCCGGACTGCCGGACTGCCTGCCGGATTGCCGGACTGCCGGACTGCCAGCCGGACTCGCCGGAACTGCCGGACTGCCAGCCGGACTGCCGGACTTGCTGGACTGCCGGACAGCCGGACTGCCGGACTGCCGGACTGCCAGCCGGACTGCCGGATTGCCGGACTGCCAGACTGCCGGATTGCCGGACTGCCGGACTGCCAGCCGGACTGCCGGATTGCCGGATTGCCGGACTGCCGGACTGCCGGACTGCCGGACTGCCGGACTGCCGGACTGCATGCATGCAACGATAATTAAAAACAAATCCGGACCAAGTAAAGGAACATTTCTAACTGCTGGGAAAACGCCCCAAAGGATTCCATCTGCTGACAATGCAAGTGTAAGCGATAACTCCACGTGTCTGCCAATGGTTGGAAGGGATAGGTCGTGGTACGCAGATGGTACAATTACTTTCTATAATTATGTACACAGTTCAACAACCGTGAACACTGACAACACCCACGTAAATCACGTTGTCCTTACCAGACTACGTGGGCAGGAGCCATTTTTTTGCAAACTATACAAACGAAGCTGAAATATTCTGCATTCAATACACAATGTATATGGTATGTAGACGACATGTGTTGTAATACGTTTCACTTGATGCACCACAAGAATGTGTTACCTCGGTAGAGCAGAAGAAAATTATGATGTCCAGTCGGCCGCATGACCACGTTGACGGTATGACCTCTGGAACTCGACACGTGACACGATCGCTCGCCGCACGCGCACGCGCTTATCTGTCTCGCGAGTCCAGGCTCCGAAATCGTCGCGTAACAGTTCTGAGTCTGGTACTGCTGGCCTTCACCTTCGGCCCTCGAAGACATCACCGAGAAATCCATCAGTTCGATGGTGATCGTCTGGTACTCGTGCACGGAGATCACCCACGGCATGATCTGAGTGCCGCACAGTGTCTCGCCCGTGAATGTGCTGGGAAGCACGCCTTGCTGACGCTGAGTCGACAGAACACAGGTCGACGCGTCGAACGTCGCCGCTGCAAACGAAACGAACGTAGATCTATGATGTTTAATATTTCGTGTTATATGTGTTTACTCAATTATTGTTATTGCTATTATTGTGTAGCAAACTAAAATGTATTACTTCATCTGTGATATAGGTATGGTATAACAAGTATCGTTTGTTTACAAAGTATTTTACAAACACACACACACACACACAACACACACACACACACACACACACACACACACACACACACACACACACACACACATACACACACATACACACACACACACACACACACACACACACACATACACACACAACACACAATATATACATAATATATATATATATATATATATATATATATATATATATATATATATATATATATATATATTACTCTATATATGTTTATAACTATCATGATAACGATACAATTCAGTAACACATAAATAAATTTTATTATTATTATTATTATTAGCAGTAATAGATAGTAGTAGTAGTAGTAGTAGTGTGTAGTAGTAGTAGTAGTAGTATTAGTAGTAGTAGTAGTATGTTGTGTGTAGTATAGTAGTAGTAGTAGTAGTAGTAGTAGTAGTAGTAGTAGTAGTAGTAGTAGTAGTAGTAGTAGTAGTAGTAGTAGTAGTAGTAGTAGTAGTAGTAGTAGTAGTATGTGTATACTACATATATATATATATATATATATATATATATATATATATATATATATATATATATATATATATATATATATATATATATATATATAAATTTATCAGTTAAATCTATTATATATAGTTCTTAACACACAACATATAAATATATTAACTTCGTTCCACTCAATGCCACCCAGAAGTGTATACCGTTCGTTACTGGGCTCCTTGTTGTCAAGAACGACATCCATCGCTCTGTTGTGTGTACGTGTGTTTGTGTTTGTGTTTGTGTTTGTGTTTGTGTTTGTGTTTGTGTTTGTGTTTGTGTTTGTGTTTGTGTTTGTGTTTGTGTGCGTGTGCGTGTGCGTGTGCGTGTGCGTGTGCGTGTGCGTGTGCGTGTGCGTGTGCGTGTGCGTGTGCGTGTGCGTGTACGGGCGCGTTCGTGGAACACCAACCCTATTGGACCAGCCATGACTCATCCATTGCCAGCACATGTACGTCAACAGATTCTTGTTCCGACAACCATTGTACGTCGTATGCGGCTTACAATGATGACGTGTCATCTCCTTTCAGTATCAGTTGCCCGTCACCAACGGTTGTTTGTAGAACGCCAGCACGCCGTGAACCCGACCGAGACCGACCGCATTAAATTGTGTGCGTGCTTCCGTGCGTGCGTGCAACACCTGCTCTGAATAGGCTACCAGGTTGGCCACGTCTGAGGCCGGACGCTACTGAAAGCTTCACATTGTCCCAGTCCTGCTGACTTCGTTTGAACTAGAGAGTGGAACGGGCTTGAATGTGAGATGCAGTGGACGACACCGCCATCTGCGGGCCCAGATGGCCGTGCTGTATCAAGTGTGGCTCCGCGAAAGGTTGCACAGAGTAGTGTTCGTGCTTAAAAGCCAACTTGCGCTGCGCAATGGTGTGAAAGTGCCGTGGATATCAGGGAGATGGATGAACAGCTTGGGATTTCCCAGGATGGATTCAAGGATTACGACATCAATCAAATTGTTGATGTTTGAAGTAGACATGACCGTTTTACCGAATATCTAAGTAGGCCCGAACACCTTTAAAATTGTCGCCTTCGAAAACGTATATTTTGACCTATATTCAGCTTCAAGCTACGGCGATATCTATATGATAAGAATAATATAGTTTGACTTCGACCCTCTGTGTCTCTAAGCTACGTTGTTCTTAAGCAATGCAAATAATCGGATATATCGGGCGCCATCTTTAAAATCGGTGGATATTATAAAATGGCGGTTATGTGAAAGTCAATAAAGGTAAAAAACAATACAATTTAAATCATCACGTCTAAAAACCCTATATTTTTGTTTCAACTTTATAACTTTAGATTACGCAGTTCTTAAGATTTCGACATGTTTAGTCAAACGCTATCTTTAAAAATGCCGAATGTCGATGAATGTCAAATGTGACGTTTATGACATTGCTAACTACAAAGCAATCCAACATCATAACTGTTGTGTGTGACATGCCTTTTAATATATTATGACATTCTTATTGACCATCGCCATATTTAAAATGCGGACATGATAGCCGGAGAAGTCCAAAAATGTAATATTTTAAATCCGTTTTCCTTAAGACACAGATGTATTGTAATTGAAGCAGTTTTAATAATATGGCGGACATTTAAAAATGTAGCAAAATCTAGAATGTCGCCAGGTGGCTCCCTTAATGGTATGTAGAATAGATGAGCCAAATATCTTGCTTTCATCAAAAAGTGCACATTCTGTTCAAATGTCCGCTGGACTGTAATACAGTGTTTTGTACTACAAGTCATTGATCCCCTGGTGGTTCGTACTACTAATCATAGGCCATGTGTCTCCGGCTTGGCACAGTTATAAATCATGCTAACTATGAGTACCTGGTAAGGCCAACCGCGTCATATATCAGACACACTTAAATAAGCTGCATTAGACGTGGACCACTCTATAGACAAGGCAGGGAAGCGACTAGGGGAGTGCAGCATAGGACATGTATAACTCTTCTGGTCGACATAATGGAGAGAAACGACTTGGTCCACTCTCGTCAATTCAATCCTTAAGAACAAGACGATGCGGTCTACTGTGTGCGTCACGAGTGCAATTATTGTCCACAGTCAGAAGAGCGTTTGAGCGATGTGGGAAATTTCGTATGAGCATGATTCCTACTGTTATGCAAATCACGAAATAACTAACATACGTCTTCCGTAGTCACTGGCGGGCAAAACCTTGAATGGAAGAAAACATCGCTGCCTGACGGATAATTGCAGTTAATTGTTTCCACAAATCTTTCGCGTTCTCGTTTGCTGTATTCGGATGGATTAAACTGCCAGGACAACATCACGCTGCAGGGTCAGTCGAGAGACATGGCTAGCTTCAGGCGATGAGTGTTATTAAGTGTACCTGGCACCGAGCACGAGCAGCACTGAGACACTAAGACAGCATGCCGTAGGGACGTGTCAGAAGACGGCGACGCAGCGTTGATGTAAGAGCACTTAAGAGCATCGCACGAGTAGGCAGGAATATTTTCATACATTATACGTCGAACACGTGTGTGTGTGTGTGTGTGTGTGTGTGTGGGGTTTTTGTGTGTGTGTGTGTGTGTGTGTGTGTGTGTGTGTGTGTGTGTGTGTGTGTGTGTGTGTGTGTGTGTGTGTGTGTGTGTGTGTGTGTGTGTGTGTGTGTGTGTGTGTGTGTGTGTGTGTGTGTGTGTGTGTGTGTGTGTGTGTGTGTGTGTGTGTGTGTGTGTGTGTGTGTGTGTGTGTGTGTGTGTGTGTGTGTGTGTGTGTGTGTGTGTGTGTGTGTGTGTGTGTGTGTGTGTGTGTGTGTGTGTGTGTGTGTGTGTGTGTGTGTGTGTGTGTGTGTGTGTGTGTGTGTGTGTGTGTGTGTGTGTGTGTGTGTGTGTGTGTGTGTGTGTGTGTGTGTGTGTGTGTGTGTGTGCACAA
The DNA here is from genome assembly GCA_025642075.2 of Ridgeia piscesae. Taxonomy (NCBI): domain Eukaryota; kingdom Metazoa; phylum Annelida; class Polychaeta; order Sabellida; family Siboglinidae; genus Ridgeia; species Ridgeia piscesae. Next base: position 113,618 of record JAODUO010000741.1, on the reverse strand, counting down.
TTTCAGTTGTACTATTTTGAAGTGTGCATAAGTAAAAGTTTTGTTAATCGTAACAATAAGAAAATACCTACGTTTTTCTTTTGAATGTGCATATCTGAGACTTTCCCTTGGTGAAAATCTCAAAACGTGTAAATCATAATAAATTATAAGACAAAGCTCAGTGATACTGACACGTTTGCAGATTTAAAAGTGCTATGCCTACCCACTACCAATACTGTCGTATCGTTGGGTTGTAACCTACAGTCTTACCGTCGACACAGATATATTCCAGCTCCAGATGATTCTTGAACTCGTTGTTACAGGGCGGTCTGTTCGGGAAGTTGGGCTCGATGACGGTGAACTGACAGCCCCGCCGTCCCGAGCAGGCCGTGTCGAGCACGGGCAGAACGTCGACGTCGCAGCCGATGAAGCCGAAGTCCGTTTTCACGCATCGGCCCAGCCTCATGCGTCCGTACGTCGCCTTCTCCATCACGACGATGTCGTTGACGTCGCAGCGAGATTCAAACGTCTCGTACTGGCAGACCTCCGTGTGGATGGCTGGAGACAGGGGGAGGTGTGTAGTGCGTCGTACAGTTGGGTCGTAGTGTAGGCCGTTATGTGATACGTACTTAATTCTGCGGTTAGTTGTGTAATGAAACCGTCTTGCAGTTATGTTGCACCGGACCGGAGAGAGATGAACCACTCTCGCGCACACTCGCGCGCATGCTCGCACACACACACGCACGCACGCACGCACACACCACACACACACCACACACACCACACACACCACACACACCACACACACGCACACACACGCACACGCACACGCACACGCACACGCACACACACCACACCACACCACACACACACACACACACACACACACACAAGCGTGTGCACATATCAACTATATCATACTGTAGTACCACCGACATGACAGCGTTTACAACTTGGAAGTAAAACCTTCGGGTGTTACTCTGTGGTATATTGGGAGCTCACAACCACAGGTCTGTCCCCGTTTTGTCCCTTTTGCACGAAAGCCTTCATCCTTCACCGCACAAAGTAAAAGGTACCCGTTCTTACACAGTCCGATTCCCAGCCCTTAGGACAAATAAGAACGTTCTACCCTTTACTTCCTTGCAGACATATACAACCGAACACCACATCGATTGAAGCAGTCAGCCATGCTGCAATTATTACGCGAAGACTATTCGAACTCACATATCCACCACTTTTCACAGCTAAGCACCTACACATGCGGCTGAGTGAACAGGAACGATGGTGACTTAACGACGGTTCCAACAAGGCAGCAAGAAGATTCGAATTCGGTGTTTGTCTTCCACTGAGAGTTGGACGCTCTAATACAACAACTACACCATAACGTCCAACAAGAACTCGTCTCATCCCGAAGACGAACAAGTCGAGAAATCTGCATATCACAATAAAAATACGATCGACTGCAAAAAGAGCAGGGAGAGAAATCCACGACAGTTCGTGGCACTTACGTTGGTAGCCAGTGAATCCTGCTCCGCCGGAGAAGTTCACAAGAAACAGAGCGCAGGCAACTGCACTGACTCGGCAGCCTGTCATGGCGTCCCGGGCACATCCACTTCCTGTCTACGTCCACCTGGTTGCCGATGCCACCTGTACGCGCGTACCCGTCCGTCCGTCCGTCCGTCCGGCTGTCCACGACGCCTCGAATACCGGCAACGATTGTTCGTCGGTCGCCGGCGCTTATTCGCAGCTTTAAGAAGACACGAACTCCACGAGTCCATCAATCATTCGCCCGGCACACTGACGACATGCCGCCTAATTAATACCATCGCAGGGATAACGCATCTGTCACACGCAAAATGCGCACGACGCGCACTCCTCTCGTGGCGGTCTTCCCACAAATGCCATCGACTTACAGACATGGGCCGCTAGAGCTTACCGACATCGAGCGGATTGTCGGGACGAGTGAGTTATGCATGAAGCTCCGTCGCCGTCTAGCAACGGCTCCTCGCCGCAGTGGTCGACGGCGTAATCGCGTTAGACAGACGGACAAGTTGGCCAGTCGTCGCCGGTTCCATCTGCCCGCGTCACACGTACGTCGACCGACACCTATAGCGGAAGTGTGACGTCCGAAACTATTTCGTCGAGCCACTTAGCTGCGTATGCTTCGGTAATAATGTTGTTGCTACGGCTTCCTCCTGTTAGAGCAATGCGCGTCAAAAGTCACAAGCTTCTTCGTGGAGCACGGTACGTCAGTTATTGAAAGCAACAACGCTGGACGTCAACGGCTGTTTTTAGAGTACCGCGTTCTTTAACGTTCTTTAAGTGTTGCTACAATACAATAACCTTTAAAGATCACCTTAGAACTATGTACATCAAGTATTGCTAGATTCTCCTAACAGTTATATTTATTTATTATTATATACATTATATATATATATATATATATATATATATATATATATATATATATATATATATATTATATATTATATATATATATATATATATATATATATATATATATATATATATATATACAGATATATTATATATATATATATAGATATATATATATATATATATATATATATATATATATATATATATATATATATTATATATATATATATATATATATATATATATATATATATATATATATATTTGTTTATTTATTATTTATACGCATGCTGTTTCACTCAAGATATCATGTGCCTCAATCAGACGGTGTAGTCGCTATTCTTGAAATAGCGATCTGATCAGCTCGGTTTACTTTTATAAACACACAATCGCATGTATAGTTTCGTAGGTTGACTGCTAGCTGTACACCATCCCTGGTCGTGACATAATCTACATCATGACCATCCGATAATCTCAAATAGGAACCACGCGGCATGAACAAACACTCGTTCGATTATCTCACGTACATTCGATGATCTCATGTACGCCATGAACATTCGACGAGCTAATGTACGCCGGCTTAAGTAATGCGCTTGACGATAAATATTTCAGACGGGCGGCAGTCTTTAAAAGGCCATCAGCTGACGTTGCGCGTTTTCCGACGTTGGCGACTTAACGTTGTCATTGTCCGTAAGTTGTTCAACGACGTCGTCGCAACCGACCGACTAATGCGACCGGTCGACTTCTGCCTGGCTTTGCGGTCGCACAGAGCTACTGAACACTTAACAGCCCTCGTCTGCAGAGACCGCGCAGCCGAATATGCACTTTGCGGGAAAAGCCTGCGTCTCAAAAGACTCATTACGACACTGCCGTATGACGCTCTCCCGTCAATGTCACACCAGGTGTGACCCGTTCGATCGACGACACAAAGCGAAAATCAATCTCATGAAAACTGCTGCGTCTCGCCGAAGCAGTCAAGTTGTGTCGTCGGCACGGAGTCCCACGGCTCAAACGAAACGGTTAGCGTAATTCGAGTGTGTCCTTTGCAATATCGTTTTGCGACACCTGCACGTGTGTATTGTAGTATTTTTTCCTGGAAATACAAAGCGACCAATTGTAGAGTGCAATAGTAGAACACCCAACGGTCACACGGTACACCTGTTTGCATGGGATGCTACTACGAGTTTAATAATAAACCTTGTGAAAACAGTTTCGGATATGCTTCTTTTCTTGAGCAAAGATGTGAAGAGACACGGTCGAAAGCAGACCGCCGGTTTCCATTCAGTATTTGTCGAAGTCAATCGCTTACTTAATCTCAACGATTCTAGGCCAACGGATTTACCTATCCACAAAAATAAACACAAGCATCTCGTTAAATAGGGCCGACAAATCAATACGTTGCGCGCGCGTTCTTCATCTTCATTTGTTGTGGCCTAAATTAGGTTCATGACCATCAGCGGGGTTGCATGACAAAAGGCGCACTGTCACTCGGATAATGTCACGGACTCATCACACGCTGGTAAATATATCCTGTTATTTAATCCCGTTTATATTTGGGTCGCCTCTCTAATAGCTAGGACGTGTGGCTGTTTTATCTCATCGACGGGTGTTTTCTGTGAGCGTTGTCTCAATTAGCACATCATTATCACCAGAACAAGTATTTCGGTGACACTCTAAATCTCACGCAACGAAATCACACGAAGGCAACGCGTAGGAAACGCGATGGAATACGTCATCACTCTAAATCTCACGCAACGAAATCACACGAAGGCAACGCGTAGGAAACGCGATGGAATACGTCATATATGTACAACAACTTCCAGAATTCTAGTTCTTATAATTGTTCAACGGAATGTTAATTATAACTAGACTGTATATACTGTGTTTACAATGTTATTAATCTTATTCCATAGTCAGAACATTATCGCCAAACCGTCTGGCTGGTACTGAGGGTGGTTACTGCCAGGGTGTTTGTCGTCTTCTGTGATTCGTTTACGTCCCAAATTGAGACGGGACTGACAGTAACGTGATCCCCGAGTTACGGTGGACACACAGTCCCCAACGTTGAGAGTCAGGTGTTTACACTAAATATACCATGCAATGCCCTGATCGGGGTTTGAACTAATAACGCCCGCAAGCCAAGAGGATGTGTTAATCGCTACTTGTTTGTTATATGTATTTTATAAACCTGTTTTGTGAAAAGACGTGTGATTTATTCTAACACATTGTTGTATTATGAAATAATGTTTTCTTACATACATTTATTTGAAGTAGGTATGCACAATAACAATTGTTAAAAAAACAGCGGTCACCTGTCGGACCTAACCGGAACTCAGCCGTCTGGAGAATTCTCCGCTGCAGATGTCCAAGTTACTCGCGGTTATAAGTAGCATTGGTCATTGCTAATGACACGTGTTTAGAAGAGTTTGTCTCGCGTCGACCCGTTGACCGCAGGGACTAACCAAGTATTAAATATTTAGCAGGCGTCGGTCGATCGGAGGCTAACGATGACGTATGCGAACACTCCGACAAAGGTCAAAGACACAGACATGCCAATGCACATATACTAACATACAATGTCAATGGCCGCCGCCGCCCCCCGCCCCCCCTCCGAAATAGTGTCGTCACTGTGACCTACTCTAGGGATTGGACGGCATTTGTAATCCACCGGCCGCCATTACAACGTTTGCTTGGCGACAACGTGACATGTTTCCACAGAACTCGACAGGAGCTTAGCATCGCAGTCATTCATAATATGAAGGATAATCCCCGTGTACGGAATATTAATCCCGCCTTGTTCAGTAATGTGTAATCCTGGGGGAAACGAGCACTTTCGTTTGGTCGGTCTACTCTATATAAAGCCATTGTTAACATATCTAATTTGGTTGCGCCCCTTGTTCAGTTCAACCATGTTTGTTTTGTTAATAAACATTTATTTCCCAGGGGCCGGTTTCATAAAGCCACGTAACTTTACGAGCAATTATGCGGTCGCAGCTAATATCAATTCATTGTAGCTTACAGCCAGTTTCACGAGGCCAATTTAGAATTCGCGTAAACAAATTGACGTAGAATTGATCGTAAAGTTACGCATACTAAATACATGGCGCAGCCTAGGTGCAACTATGGAGCAGACTCGTGAAACGTAACTAGTGTAACTTTACGACGGAGGCTTTCGACGAGTTATCGCCCGCTACGACGTCGTAAGCAGGCTCTATCTTCAATAGCTCGGACGGTGACAATGTAATATTTCGCAATCGAGACAGTTCTGTTCTGATTAATTATTGCAACAAGCATGCATGTGGATTATCGGATGGCAAGAATTATTGGACTGGCTGCATATGATAAGATAATTGTCAATCTAAAAAAATAAGTAAAAAACCAGATAACTATTATTAGTGAAATTGATCTTACTTGAAAATATAGGCATCTTCTGGTAGTTATATCATTGGATACCAAATGCAGCACAAGCAAGGAAGGGCATCGCTGTAGCAAGGCGAACACGTGCCATGCTGGATAATGCATTGATGCAAGAAAGTATGTTAGACTGTCAATCTTCAGAGTCCCTGTCGAAATCGCACTGCTTTATGTGGGAGACCGTCGCTAGTTGTTTCACGGGTAAGTTGTAGCACAGGACTTGCAGACAAAATTACTAATGAAAATTAATCACCAACGCGACAGGATATTCACCAATAAATTTGAGCATGCTACGTGTAATATCACGTGACTCCGCCGAAATCCCGTCGATTTACGCCATTTTAAAGACAAAAGATAGGGCATACTATTCTCGGCTTATTCTATGGGTATCCTATTCTATGCCTAGAGGCTAAGCATATGTGTATCCAAAATTCATGTTTCTTCTATTTTATCTTTGATAGAAGTGGTTATGAGTTTAGTGTTGTAATTCTTACATAAACCAGTAAGCGGGATTTGAGATTGTGTCGGGGCAAGTTGTAATACTGTTATAACATTCCCCTACGGTCTTTGTTTGCCTGAGTGACCTATAAAATGACCTTTAAATTCAAAATCGAGGGTAACATCGGCCATAATGTTTTGCTCATCCTATGAGCAGTATATATATATCAACTAATCAAAACAATTGCAGTTATGGGGGCCTAAAATTCAATAGGACTTTTCAATGTTTAGTTGGTCTGCTATAAATACTTGATGGGGACCTTGTTCAACTTCCCTCCATGTGTGTGTGTGTGTGTGTGTGTGTGTGTGTGTGTGTGTGTGTGTGTGTGTGTGTGTGTGTGTGTGTGTGTGTGTGTGTGTGTGTGTGTGGTGCCTGTGTGTGTGTAATTCATGTGGTGTAATGGTTGTTGTGTGTGTGTGTGTGTGTGTGTGTGTGTGTGTGTGTGTGTGTGTGTGTGTGTGTGTGTGTGTGTGTGTGTGTGTGTGTGTGTGTGTGTGTGTGTGTGTGTGTGTGTGTGTGTGTGTGTGTGTTGTGTGTGTGTGTTGTGTGTGTGTAGCGTGCGTGTGTGCGTGCGTGCGTGCGTGTGCGTGTGTACACCATTCTACATGTAGGACATGACACACATCGTTTTGAATGCGTGGCGCAATTTGAACATTCGTCGTTTGATGGTGACCATGTTTGACCTTCATTTTACCCTAACGACTAATCGCTATGTAGCCAGTATTTACAGGGAGACAGCAGACTTTCTAATAAAGATGTATCTTAGCTCCGTGCCATGTCTCGTTGTGGGAGGATAAATTATTCTTTCACATCGTTTGTAAATTCTTCGTAGAAATGAAGAAGATGCAGAGTCATTGTAACTTTATGACGTTTGCAGCTTTCAACAAAAAGTCGAATATTCTTCGGTCATGTCACCCTTGGCGTACCACAGTTTGACGGGGATAAAATAAGCTTTCAAAACTACATATGACGATGACATTTTGTAAATAAGTGAAGTAGATGTGCCACCATTGTTGTAATTATTAAGACGTGTTGATGACGCGCAAGGTTTGACTTATTTGACTTTGCATTCACGCTTGGTAATTCTACGACACAACTCGTTGAGAGATCTGAGATTTCAAATGGTTTAAAATTTTTGTGTTTGTATGGGACATTAATCTCCTAACGAAAAGTACTTTTTGATGTATGTCCTATTTGTGTCACCTATGCGAATTGTACAGCGAATAGGTGTGTAACTCGAAGGCATGTCTACATATTTTGTATATTCTCAGTAATATAACTGTTAAATCATATCACGCTTTACATATGCGAGTGTTCGCTTGTGCAGTTAGAAGGTATATTCTACAGGTCGTTGTAATTAAAATGGTTATGTAATTGCGTATTTTGGTAATTGAAACGATTTTATTAAATGCAGTATTTAAAAGGTAAATTTCTGTACAAAATCTACTTGTATGTTATGATTTATGTCGTAAATGTCAAGTAATAAGCTATTTGAATAACATACTTGCATAACCTAAAATATATATAAAGCGAAACATTATACCAATCGTGTAGTTTTCTATATTAATTATTATTACAATTAGCACCAATGCTAAACATGAATGTTATAATTTACCCCGTAGGCTGGTACAACATGCCCCGTATCGGAGTAAATTGTGACACTTTAGGACACCTCATATAACTTATTATATGCGTAATGAACCGGACAATTAATTACGCCCTGGTTATCTGCGTGGGGACACTTTGACATAAAAAAGTTCCGATCAGTTAAGAAACCCACCAACCCGCAATCTTGAAATGTGAAATATACACCGCAAATCATTTCGTTGTTGCCAACGTCATATGCAAAAAATAATGCAATTAATACTCATTTTGAGGACGCGCATGGCAAAAACAGAAGAAAACAGTACAACTACTAGATTTTCTCCAGGGATGAAGTGAAACATTTGAATTACTCCAACCTATTTATGATCTAGTCCCTTGCGGCGATATATAACCACGTTCTGCTAAACAAAATTAGACCCCACGTAGTTGCAACCCTTGGGACAGATCAGAATGCTTTTACGAACGGAAGATTTACCACTTAAACATGCTTGCGTTGCAGACATTAAAATCACGCAACAATTCATAACCAGTGTAGCTTTCAGAAAGACCGGTAAAAGGGAAACATTGAGGTGTGCGAATGCGAGAAAAGGCATCTTTTGTTCTACCGAAATAGACATATAGAAGCCTTGTTCCGTCTCCAAATGGTGAGGCCCAAGACTTCAGACATTTGGCCTTCAACAAGGCGACACATTACCTGCCTGTAATTGTGCTTGATTATGCAATGAGATCGGTTGAAGGTTCCAAATCATTAGGATTTACGATATGCACACCGAAAGAGCAAAAGGCATCCTAAAAAAGGTATTTGTGTTAGTCTGGCAGCGACATGCTCTTGAAAGCAGTCGACAAAGACACACTGCACGAAGTTGAATCAGCACGACGTGATTTATGAACCTTAGACGCAACGATGTCGTTGTAGAAGTGTTTAAAATATGTAATAGTTGTGGAAATAAGATTGTTGACTCAATCGTGAAAGAACCTGGTAACACGGAATAACATATGCTGTGTCTATTCTAACAGTGTGAATGCTTATGACAAAATTGACATATCTGGGGGAGGCGAAGGGTTTTCTTTTTCCATTTTCCAACTGTATATTTACATTGCACGGCAATATTCGGCAAACAATCATTTGTAAGATTCTATGATGCGACATTAGTATTAACCCCATGATCATCAATAGCGTTAATGTGCATTAGTACCAGTTCGACACTGCAGAAAGCGCTACCGATACATTTGATCTTGCAAGTGGTTGGTTTCAGCTGTCCAGTGTAGTCGACATAGCCACGTTGCATCCAGTCGGACAGGAATAAGTGGGATGCATTGTCATTCCTACCAGACGAGGAGAGAACCCCAGGGAATTTCCATCACCGTATAACAATAAAAACGGCTTTATCCTGAGCTTAGCAAACCGACGACAAAAAACATTTGGGCATATGGACCAACTTAGTCTCACGATTAGCTTTGTAGTGGGATTATCAAATCCCGGGGCTGAGCGAACAGTGCAAGTAAGTTGGTTCACCTTCTGGCATTTGGGTGACTAGCTGTTCCTGTGAATAATCTTAGAGCTTGAAAAAAAAACTTATAAATTATGACAAGAGTCTAAAAAACATTATAACACATTTGAGTATTTACCATGTTAAGTGTGCGTGCGTGCGTGTGTTTATCTTCGCAAATTAATGTTCCACCTTAAATTATTTATTAAAAGAAAGTCTTTGCTACGTGGATTTGCATAATGTACAACCAAAACTATACACAGGACCTCCATGAAGCGTTGCCTGACGCACATTACTTTTACATTGCAAGGGCAGAATGTCATTTGCTAGCTTAACCAGGCAGAATTTCAACAAAATATCCCACAAATGATCCGAATGCTGTGTGGTGGTCCTAGATTCGACCAGTCCAGGATTCGTACGAATCTGGGATCGCGACGGTAGCGGTCCCAGATTCGTACCGAGCCAGGATTCTCCTTTGTTACTAACGTAGTTTCCGTTAGTAATACATCAAGTATTGAAATAATGTTGTTATCACGCACATCTTAAATAAAAATGGATTAACTTATGTGACCATTTTCACTCATTCGAACGTGTGTTATTACATTTTTAGTCGAATCTCGGCCCGGGCATGACGTATGCCGTTGCCACTACGTCAGAGCGCGTCAGAGCAGATAAAAGCGATCATTGCGCATGCGCGCGCATGCGCGATGTGCATTTAGACGAATCATGGACTGGTCGAATCTGGGACCACCACACCTGCACATATCCGGATTCCATTTTGATCGATTCACGGACCTTGTTGCCATGCAACGAGGTCCGTCTTGTTATGGAACAAGGACGTCGTTGTTTGTTGTATGACGCTACAAATTATGCCCAAGTTTATTCACTCCACAGCAACAATGTTTACGTAACGTGTGACTGACATGTCTACAACTGCACGACATCTGCTAACTCAACATTTCTGGCATGCAGTTCTTGGGACTATATTGCCGTGTTTCTCTTATAAAAACATTTGAAGCCACACATTCAACAAACTGTAGGACGTAATATCTAAACGCTCAGTGACCGGTATGGTATTATTGGTTTGACGGGTGTTGTGAGCAACGGATCACGTGAGGTAGCGATCAAATGAAAGATCCAGTAAGGTACCGTTTTGCTTACGCTGCCCGTGTTCGGCAGCCATTCTGATAGCTTGGCAGAACTTGTTTCTAGGCAACAGGTCACATGTTGGCGTGACGATAGGTCAGCAGATAAACCGGAAAATACAAACGATTTTCATTGGTTACCTTTTACGGGTTTTCGTATGTAATTAAAATGCAACGTTCTGTTAATTATTGTATATCAAAAGTACATTTAATCTGTATTGCAGTAGCATAATTACTGTCGACAAGTTGATAACATGGGAGTTTTATTAATAAAAGTACTTTTTATATTTCACCGTCAAATGTGAATATAGAAATAGATATCTATGCATTGAAAAACAGAATTAATTTAATTTCATCAAAATTAATCCAATGTTGCAACATCGTAGCATCAGTGTCAATATCTCATAATACTGACTTCGAGTAAAAATAATTATGTGTTCCGATGAACCAACTAGTTTGATCTTAGCTTTAAGAATAGCAACATGGTATTTCCATAATTATTCATTGCACGATAGCAGTAAACAGGTTGGTGCTATCTAACAGTCACACACATCATTGTGACTTAACCAAATGACAGGTCTTTGAGATTTTGGTGTACATATTCTAAACAATCTGTTCATGTAATTTGTCTTCTTCAGGTGTGATTTTCTCGACAAGAGTGTTTCCGAGTTTCTCGTTGAAGAAATTGTGTTTTGTGATGTATCTGACGCACTGTAGAATGACGTTGCGTTCATGTCGGATATCTCCGGCCAGCAACTGTCAACAAATTCACAACGTTAATGGATAAATACCAGAACACACAGAAACATGTTATAAAACACAATGCTTGAACACGACAAAGAATACACACTACATTGAACTCACAGTAAGTCAGTATGTATGCAATAGTGGAATAACAATTTGTTACTTTTATTCTAGGTATAAGCTATCACGACCAGGTTGTAACAAGGACTATTACACATATTTTTGGGTATTGAATAACAACAATTCACAAGCCTGCATTCCAATGGAGGGAAGTGAATTTCCAGAACTAGTTTTACAGGTGCGTTTATTAATGAACAAAGTTTGCCACTACAAACACAATTTCTACAAAATAACAACCATTGTGTCTAAAAAATGCAAGTATCGTTTTAAAGGTAATTCCACTCACCTTTTCAAGTAAAGTTTGTGTCTTTATACGTTGTTTCTGTTGCTGCTGTTTTTGTCCTCGCTTACGTTTGTTAGACTTTGTAGGTTTCTTCTGGATAGGAATGCCACATAACTTGTTTTCATTGTTCACTGTGCTTTCTGGTGGCTCTGCAAAAACATGCCGTCATCATGCAACATTTACATCAGAAACAGGCTATCTGTCAGCTGCAAGTGTGGTTATATATGCAATGTCGTAAATGAACAACCATAGCAAAATCACCTCAGCTGTACCCCTATGTGGTTCCCATGTGCAGGAACAGACATGGTATGGTGCAATGTGCTTGTAGTTTTGTTTCTACTGTTCAGCTCCACAATATCTTACAAACCAAAATAGCAACTGCGATGTAAATATATTTTTGTTAACTTGCACTACTTATAAGTGAAATAGTATTTAAAACACAGGTTAGCAATATGGAGGGATGTATGCAATGTTTGAACTGAATGCTAAATGTAAGGGATACATGCGTGATTTACATTTATAACAACTTATATTTCTAAATAAAAAAGCTGGAATGACACAGTGTAGTAGCCACTCTAATAGATACGTGGAAATAAGATTCAATGACCTGTCACTGTTGGGCCTTGTCATTAGTGATAGATTAATTACATAATTAATTAATAATTACATGGCTCAATATGGTGCATACTATAAATTATACTTAATATGCTACACTATGCATTTTTTCTGATGCACATTACCAAGACACACAGGAAACATACGATTAGGTAACAGTGGCTCCGTGCTGTGGGTAACAGTGGGTTAGTGAGACAACGCCACTGTTTTGACTTTTACCATCTGCACTTTTGTACATGCATTTTTCTGATGGAAGGGAATGCCATAATATATTGAATGGTTTGTCTTTTCATTCAATTTTTATTACATGTTTTACAAGAGTATAAAATATTAAAAAGGATTGTCAGTTGGGGAAGTAACATACAGTATGGAATAACGGTTTTGATGATTAAAAACCAGTTTCAAAACCATATGAAAATACTGGTTCAGTGATGTACTGGATTTAGGTGATTAAAAATTGTGTGCATTTTAAGGCATGTTTAATAAGTCAAACATGGTAGGCATATATAGGCACAGTTATATACCAGGTATTCATTATTTCAAGGTATAGGAATTTGTTGTACACATTAAACTACTACTATGATACCTGCAGATGTGATGTTATCGTCATTGTCACTGCCATAGGACGCAACAATCGAACCGAGTGCATTGCAAGGTGGTTCCGTGGCTGTAGTATCTGTAACATGTGAATGCCATCATACCTCCTGACAACAATGTGAAGTGTTTGTCTTCTGTGCATCACTATCAGATTATTCACTGAACTCCTAGTGCCGTTAGGAAGCGAGATTCATTTATTCCAATGTCTGTACGACTTCTCAACCTCTGACGTTTCCATGAACACGTCAATCATTGTGTGTGAATGTTGTATTTTGTTTCTTTTATTATTTATGAAAGGACGACCACCATTGTAACTATATTTTACAATTATATTATAGATTAGTCTTGTATTTTATTATGATTAATGTTTACATGCTGTTTTAATAATTATTTTATCTGTATTTTTTTACTTTAAATTTTTATACTTTTATACTCCTGTATTTTATTGTATTTTATTTTTTTGAAGAACGCTGCAAAAGAATTTCCCTGTCCAGGACAATAAAATGTTATTGTATTGTATTGTATTGTATTGTATTGTATTGTATTGTATTGTATTGTATTGTATTGTATTGTCATAGCAATTTTTAATTGGGCAATTACAGAAATTTCTTTTCAATAATAAATATGCAATAATGTTGTTCTCCAAAGTACAAAATTTACTGGCAGAAATCAATTCTGCAGTATGTAATATAAAATGTTATTAAAAGAACGAAGACAAATCCTTCCATTGCATTTCAATAATATATCCAACCACATTTAATTAAATGTTTTAAAACAAATTGTTAGAAAAGACACTACCTGGTAATCCGTTTAAAATGGAGAGATCCATTCCACGAAAACATGGCAGTGCCATTGACAGCAGACCAGTACATACAGCACAAACGTTTGACAAATACACACTGAGTGTTCTTTGTACATCTTCATGGAAATGTTCCCTAATGAAGCACTGATGAATACAACTATCCATGTTGTAATTTTTACATTATGGAAAACAAGGGATTCATCAGGTCAGTGTTTTCTTCTTACCTTGCCCGTCATCAGCATGAGGTAGGTGGGAATCCAAGTGGTCAGTGTTTGGTTCACTGGACGACTGAAATAGAACACATTTGGTTCACTGGACGACTGAAATAGAACACATTTGGTTCACTGGACGACTGAAATAGAACACATTTGGTTTCACTGGACGACTGAAATAGAACACATTTGGTTCCCTGGACGGCTGAAATAGAACACATTTGGTTCCCTGGACGGCTGAAATAGAACACATTTGGTTCACTGGATGGCTGAAATAGAACACATTTGGTTCACTGGACGACTGAAGCAGAACACATTTGGTTCACTGGACGACTGAAATAGAACACATTTGGGTCACTGGACACCGATATAAAACACATTTGGTTCACTGGACGACTGAAATAGAACACATTTGGTTCACTGGACGACTGAAATAGAACACATTTGGTTCACTGGACGACTGAAATAGAACACATTTGGTTCACTGGATGGCTGAAATAGAACACATTTGGTTCACTGGACGACTGAAATAGAACACATTTGGTTCACTGGACGACTGAAATAGAACACATTTGGTTCACTGGACGACTGAAATAGAACACATTTGGTTCACTGGACGACTGAAGTAGAACACATTTGGTTCACTGGACGACTGAAGTAGAACACATTTGGTTCACTGGACGACTGAAATAGAACACATTTGGTTCACTGGACGACTGAAATAGAACACATTTGGTTCACTGGACGACTGAAATAAACACATTTGGTTCACCGGACGACTGAAATAGAACACATTTGGTTCACTGGACGACTGAAATAGAACACATTTGGTTCACTGGACAACCGATATAAAACACATTTGGTTCACTGGACGACTGAAATAGAACACATTTGGTTCACTGGACGACTGAAATAGAACACATTTGGTTCACTGGACGACTGAAATAGAACACATTTGGTTCACTGGACGACTGAAGTAGAACACATTTGGTTCACTGGACGACTGAAGTAGAACACATTTGGTTCACTGGACGACTGAAATAGAACACATTTGGTTCACTGGACGACTGAAATAGAACACATTTGGTTCACTGGACGACTGAAATAAACACATTTGGTTCACCGGACGACTGAAATAGAACACATTTGGTTCACTGGACGACTGAAATAGAACACATTTGATTATCCAATTATCCATTGCCATGATTTACATTTATAACAACTTACATTTATAAATAAAAAAGCGGGAATGACACTTGATCGAGTTAAGCTGTGTACTAACATTGAGTGGGTTGAAAATTAAACGGTACCCTTCAGCAAAACAGGACATGGGTATGAAGTATGCAATGCCATTTATTTCAGCTAATGCTCATGTCTCCTACCCTATTTCATAGAATCGTACAGATAATATATACATTATATATATACATTATATATATATATATATAATATATATATATGATAAACACTTCTACCTTACCCCATGCAACATCATGGAAATTTTCTACCCCACTGCAGTACCTTTCAATGGGATTAAAAAGGGTATTTTAGGGCGAGGCACGGCACAACTGCTGTACCTAAAAACAGAACATCTTCCCCAGTTCCCCCTCTGTACTGACCAGTGGCGTGGGGTGTGTCGCTCCCTCCGACACATCTTCCTGTGCTTGCCAGCTCCCTATTGCCGGGATATCCTGTCTCCCACCTCTATTTCCCTGCCAACCCCTGCCACGTCCTCTTCCTCGCCCCCGTCCACCGCGCATCTTCCTGCAAGCAAAACACATACAACACATGACATCGTTGTGAGTGTAATAAATGTCTTAAATATACTTAAAGTGCAACAACTCCTTCCTATCCTGAGATTTCCGTTAGAAAAAATGTGTCCGTACACGTGGTGTCACCTACTGGAAATCATTGTCCTATAGATAACATGAAGGTGTGCTGGATTTGGAAGGTACCGTAGCGTGTTGTTTGCTAATATCAATCACCAGTTACGCCACCGTTATGAACATCTTACCTTGTGGTGTGAATTATTTGCGTATGTGATTACATTGTCAACAACACGTCCTCCGTTCCTCTGAACGTGACAGTGAAAAGTATCCCAACAAAATCAAAAAAACAAATTTGACAGCGAATACTGTGGGAAATTGGAATGACACTGTGGGGTGTAAATGGTTAAGATACTGACCCAAACTGTTTGGTGGTCAGCACCTCTCCCCTCTCCTGTCTAGCCTTCAGGTCAGCTTGTTTCTTCGCCATGTTGCTGGCCGTCGGGTAGTTCCTACAACACCAACACTGGTCATCAGCAGGTATAAGCACATGTCTGAACTAGTTTGATAGACAAGACTGATCACATGAGTACTGGAAGAGTTGCAGGTCCACCTGCTGCCTCGGCATGTCCTCTTCAATCATCAAGAACTACATATGAAATGTTTGATATTTCTGACACGTTATTTTTGTGTTGTAGATACTGAATTTGTTAAGGTAAATACAAGCTAAGTGATTTTTTGAGGTGTTAGTTAACAAATAATTTTATTTACACAATATTAATAAACAATATAATTATAAAATGATAACAGCCACCTTAAATCAATATATTACTAAACTAGGTTGCAAACAACAAAATGGCAATCATTACAACTCCAATTGGAATATTTCGTTATTTGTTCATACAGTTAATAACTGACCAACACCAACAAGCTCACATTGGAAACAGAAAGTGTTAACAATCTGAGGACAGTCGTTGACTCGTGTCCCCATCAATCACGTGACTTTACCTCCGTCTACTGGCTATCCAGCTGTCGACTTCATCCTTTGACTCGAGCTTCCATATTTGCTTGGCCAGACCAGTGCGGTGTTGCTACATGACAAATACCAATGACAGAGGTGAAGATGACACAGTGACAGTACACAGCATGATATCCCGTCCATAAGACTCTCTACGGTATCTTACGGTTTACTGACTGGCAGTTCTGTTAGGTCTTAGGTGGTTTACCTCCAAACAGCCCAAACTTGAGCTAATGCAGGAGTTGTCCTTTTCTCTAGAATTACCCCATGTGTGGGATCTTTTACTTCCCCTGGCATAGACACCAGATAGAAGGGACCACCGGCTTTTTGGTGTCTCTTCCGAAAGGCACAGACAAATGTGGGGTGAACGAAATTGCCTAAGTTTCGAAACGGCGGTAGGTGGGATTGAACGACTGTCCCCTCAATTGACAGCCCGGCGCTCTACCGCACGACCACCGCTCCCCACTGCTCGAACACCTGGTTTCACTGTCTGGGAAAATTCAGCCATGCTGCAATTAATGCACAAAGAATACTCATTTGCTCAAAAATATCCACCACCTCATTCATACAGCTAAGTGGACTGGAGCAAAGTGGAATGAAGAAACTTGCAAAGTGGCGGCAAGACGATTTACATTCAGACTCTCCAGACTAACAGTAACAGCCAATGCTCTGACCCTCGATCAACAGTGCCACTATATCGTACTTGAACGTAAAAGAGGTGCAGACAGCCAGCTTAGCAACTTGTGTGTCCTGTACTACATAACTGATTGACTGACGGACACGCAGGTGTACTTTTCTCTAGGGTGTTCATAGCCTCAATTAACCAGACTTTGTGAGGTGGCAGCACTTTTCAGCCCCTCAACTTAATGGTTCAATGCATAGACCTGTCAATATCACATGCACAAGCTCATGTCGAGTTGCTGCTCAATGCCCTGACACTTAATATGTTTGTAGGAGCAGTGAACGAAGTGGGAGAGCCCCATATTGATGTCCGACGAAACTGGGGCTACAATCTGACAAAACTTTTGACACCTGGGGGTTGCTTTGTTCAACCCTTGTACTGCCTCTGTCTACAGAACTGATGCCTTCTCTTTTGTCTCGTGCCTGTGCCAGTTTCAGCAAAACATCCCACATAGGGGTAAATGTGTAGTAAAAGATTCCACGCAGGGGATAACTATGACTCTGTAGTGGACGCGTTACCTCTAGAGAAGGAAAACACAGAAACAACAAGCTCTACAATAAAGATTAGAGGCTAAGGTTAATAGTGAGCCCAATTATATTACATATTATTTAGATCCTTTTTTTAACAAATATACTTTGCATGTTTTTTGCACCCATTTCAATCTCTAGGATTGCCCAGAACGAAATTAAACTATTATTATTACGAACCAACCATAAGGATTGCATTAATCACGACTGGACACTGTCCCAATAAAAAAAATTACATTATATCAAAATGCTGTATCATCACGGCTCTATTCCGTTCCACTATCATACATATCTTGTAACAAGTACATTCTTTAAAAAATCACCTTGATTGTTTCGAATTTATTAGTAACTTCCATAAAACAATGTGAAGCGACTGCTGCACCAACGACTCCACTTACCAGGTTGTAATGCAGTGCGACAAGTTTAGGTGCCGCAACAAAGGGACATCCTTCAACTGAACACTGCAAGAATACAACCGGTAAAGAACACGGCTTACATACCCCAGATGTGCCTGTTTGATCAGAATCCAAAATAAAACAATCAACAGCAGAACTCCCAGTGTCTACATGTATAAGAGGATGTCACTAGAACTGGAATTGATCCTTGGCAAATGCACATGAATTGGAATTCATTTGGAATTGATCAATGTGAATTGAACACAGTGGTTTCTGGGTATTTCCCTGATAAAGTTTTCTTGTTGCAATTTATTTATGCCAATGTAAAAGACACATTCGTTGTGTTTTAGCAGCAAATTTTTCTGTTTAATAAATTTTAAGATTGGCTATATTTAACAAATTAGCACACATTTGACGATATTTTTATAGGTTGGAAGTTGTCAAAATTAGCATGTGTGCAAAATGCATTGACACATATTGGTTTACCTGCTCGTGGTCCTGCATATGTTCTACGTATTTGTCTTCTGTCTTGAAGCCGCGGTCACACGTGTCGCAGAAGAAGGCGTTGTTCTCAGGCAACTCTCGCTTGTCCACAAACGGCTTCTTCTTTTTCTAGGGAATCACATCGTCATATACAGTCATATGTTATTGTGTCCCTCCTGTGTCCAGACACATGCACCCACGATATGACAGTCCCACAACTACACGCACACAGTCATACATGTGCACACACCAGTCCAACTGGCAGTATGCTGAGAAAATGCAGGGAAAGGAAAACAACTGTCCAGTAAGTGGTTGTAGATGGAGAAAAGGAAGATCAGAATGAGATTGGTAGCATTAAACTTAAAGGGGAGCTGCAACGCTTGAACGACCACTGACACAACATAAGAACATACCATTTAGAGGATATGTGACCATGATTTTATGAGCACAGAGCCATGTTTTCTTTTTAACTTTGGTATAGTTGACCACTGGGCACTGCCATATTATGCTCAAGTTGCATTTGGTTTGACTAGCTCAATGTACATTTTTTTAAATTTTACTTCGTCAATAGATAAGATATTTCTGTGCGAAAACAAGAATATGTTGTCATATTATATATGGTAGCCATTCATTTATACAGAACAACAAATCATTAATATGCGTGTTTAGTCCCCATTTAACCCTTTACACCTTGAACGGCCAGCAGTGGGATGCTCGTTTTCTTTTGAGCGGTAGCAAACTTTGTTTAACTTTGATGTGTGGAGGTGGTGCCATCTTTTGGATACTAGTGTAATTTGTGTACGGGATTCTTTCAACTTTCATGAGTTAGGCATCTTTTTCATGACAGCTTTGCATTAAAAATTGTTGAATGTGCACTGTTTAAAAATATTTACTGATGCAGGCTTCATAGATACAGATAGTCATAAACTTATTATTATATCAGGATTATGAATAAGGGTCCGGGCAAAGAAGCGAGAGTTGGAGAGTGTGATAGATGGAGACAGCTAGCTGAGAGGATGGCCTAAGTGAAGTAACACGGTCACTCCCGATATTAATCCAAAATGATTTAACAGATTAGTGTTAATGCAAGAGATTCACGAACTGCCCCCACCTAGAAACCTTTGATAGTAGTCGCGATGACAAGTTGACAAAAGCTCGATAACTTTGAAGTAACTTTTTACTTTAGGACGAGACTACAACGACATTAAACAGTAAACAAACGCGTCGTTGCCGTGTCTTGACAAGGTGTAATCCCACGTGATATTTCACACGTGGCCCTGACTGTTGACTGACACACCCTTTTAAGGTTCCCACCACTCGACCCTGGGCCTCGCTCACAAGTGTGTTAAGTGTTAATCCTTCTCACCCAGAACCTAAACACACAAACCAAGGTGTGTATAACTGACAGCGCCTAATACGCCAGGCAGCACCACCTTTCTTTCATCGTTCTACTTTTTACACTATTTGTGACATTAAAACTAAAATCTGTAGCATTGACACAAGAAATCCACAGTGTCAACCACCTAACAGAGAGCAGTAGCTACCGAGTATTCCCACAGACCAGGGTTGGCATTTAACCCGGGTTAAATTGGTTTTGCCCAGGTTAAACCCCAAGTAATATCCATCTTATGCAAACAACTTGAACATACCAGTTCAGACCTAATCGTTTTACAGGAAGTCCAAAATGTATGTATGTAGAGCCTTGGACATTGGCAGGTGGTAATCTACCTTCTCAGCAGGGTGTTTGTGTTATTTTTTGATGACACACTATCAGAGATGGAGTGAGTACAATACAAATGTACTCGAGTGTGAGTACGATTACTTTGAACATGCATGAGTACGAGTACTCAGAAAACAAACCTATACTATAACATCATTTTACAATATACTCGAGTACAAGTACGATTACTTTAGAATGTAAGCATGATTACTTTCATGATTACTTAATGAATATCCTGTTTCTGAAATATAAAGGCGACTTTCATGGAATCCCTAGGTGTCATTCTTGTTCTGTTGTTATGTCACTAATGTTCTAACTGGATTACTGCTATCCACTATCCAGTGTTATTATTATTAATAATTAGGCGACTTTCTGGTATTTTAATGCTGGATTAATAATTTAATTTATGGTTTCTGAATCCTAAATACAAATAGGAGGCATTTTTTAATTTCAAATACACATGATCAATACATTACAACAACAACACTTCAAAACCAGGGGGGCATATTCAAGAGTAGTATATCAAATGGGTCCAGACATGGGTCAAATACATTTGTATTTAAAAGTATTAAATACTTTTTTAAAGTATTTGTGTTTGATGTTTAGAATTAAAAGTATTTGTATTTAAATACTTTCCTAAAGTAATTTGTCCTGTTCAAATATTTTTGAATACATTGTCGTGTATCAAATATTTTTCTACTGTCTACATGTACACTACAACTGATTACCTTAAAGGGAACCAAAGGGAAAAGTTACCTATGCACCTGAAAGAGCTAATACAAAGCAATCATTCTGAACGGTAATCACATTTTTAACGTCAGTGGTTTATTAGTAAAACAAATCTGAACACATTTCTGAAATCAGCTTCATAGAGGCGTCCATGACGCGCCTCTTCCTGTTCTGATCGTGGTCTGACCACTCAGCACGTAGAACCGCCTTAAAGTCACGTGTCCCATTGCGTGCGTCAATGCTATCGCCGTTGTAACACAATGTTGTAAGATACGCCAGAATCTCGCCAAGAAGCGACATCCGTCAAGAACGTTGCTCTAATAGATGTTTCTCACCAGAGCATACTGGTCAGATCCAGAGAACGCTGCAATCGCCGAAGTTTTCAAGTATGGAGCTGTGCAAACGATATTAGCGTGATATTTAATCACCAACGATAGTCGTCGAAACGGGTTACCGGTCGAATCCTTCCGTCGCCGTAGCCAAGTCATCAAAGCGCGCAAAGAAGGTTAGGTAAATATTATTAATTCTTCTGTATCTAAATTATTTGAATATTGTACCATTAGACACATTGCGATGTCTGTCGAGATGACTTATGTACATACTGATATTGTTCTTAAACGTCCACCACAGTTAACGTTCTAGAAGGTATGTACATGGGATCATGGAGCCGTTAACTAGGTCCAAGCGAGTTAGGTCGTCCGATATAGTTATTCATTATTATTTGTTTTATTTTATCCTACTTTGAATGGTATATATCACGTTTGCACGAACAGAGGCATAAAAATAAGGTAAAGCTACATGTCAATAACAACAAAAACAGCTGAATGCAAGCCAGATAGTAGACGTCATAGTCAATCCGCATGAATGATAATATAGGCACTTTGATATCACTCGCTAAATAACTTCAAAAGTACTGCCTTTCGAGTTTCGTAGCTACGCATGCAGTTCCTATTTTCAGTTTGACCGAAAGTGCCAACATGACTGCTATATTTTTCAGTAAACATATTATTCAAACATAAAAATAGCATTGCGAATGTTGTTTTCAATCATTCATGTTATTTGTTCAGTGAGAGAACAAATTACAAATTGTGTGTGCTGTATCAGTTCAGATACTCATACAACATTGATACTAGGACATGTTACAGGCTTACAGTAAATGATGAATAATTAGCTATGATGAGACATAACTTATGTACTGTAAAAAATCACTGCAAATTTGCAATATTATTGCCTTTATTGGTAGTTTCTTGAAATATTGGGGACACACTGAGCAAACAAGAAGAAATATTAACAGACTAGCATAATATACTAGATGGAACGTGGACTTGTAGATATCCCACAAGATCACTCTATCCAATACAACACTAGATCTTCGGGTAAACATTTGGAACCAGTTTCTTCTCCACCACAATGAGTGGAATTCTCTACCCTCAACCATTGTGTCGTGCAAATCACTAATGTAATTCAAAAAAATTAATCCAATGGTTTAGCAAGTAAGTCAGATGATCCACCATGCACATTAGCGTGATGTCTCAATATGACATTTTGCCAGTTAACAATATACCAGAGATGGAGTAATCAAATGTACTTGAGTACGATTACTTTGAACATGCATGAGTACGAGTAATCAGAAACAAATGTACTCGAGTACGTATTACTTTTACACATAGCTCTATACGAGTACGTATTATTTTTACAAAT
Organism: Ridgeia piscesae; assembly: GCA_025642075.2. Lineage (NCBI taxonomy): Eukaryota > Metazoa > Annelida > Polychaeta > Sabellida > Siboglinidae > Ridgeia > Ridgeia piscesae. The sequence goes on along the minus strand of JAODUO010000741.1, from coordinate 90,692 downwards.
AATCTATGATTGTTTTCATGATTACTTTAATGAATATCCTGTTTCAACATAAAATTCATTGAATCCCTAGGTGTCATTCTTGTTCTGTTGTTGTGTCACTAATGTTCTAACTACTGCTATCCACTGTCCAGGTGTTATTATTATTAATAATTAGACGACTTTCTCAGGTATTGGATGAACCATTTAACGCTGGATTAATAACTTAATTTATGGTTTCTGAATCAAATACAAATATGAGGCATTTACAAATTTCATATACACGTCATTTAATATTACAATAACAACACTTCAAACCAGGGGGTATATTCAAAAGAGTATCCAATTCAAACATGTAGTATATCAGATGGGGACATGGGGTCAATACATTTGTATTTGAAAGTATTTAAATACTATTTTAAGCGTATTTGTATTTGATGTTTAGGAATTAAAAAGTATTTGTATTTAAATATTTCAAAGTATTTGACTTTTTCAAATATTTTTCAAATACATTGTCTCCGTATCAACATTTCTTTTTCACTGTCACATGTAATGCCTGCCAAACTGATTATCTTCAATGCCTGCAACTTCACCCAACATTGCTATTTACTGATGAAGACAAATTAACAGCAGATGTTTCCCATGGCCCTGCAGTGACCACAACTTGTGATTGTTCTCAGAGCCAGAGGATGGATTACCCAACAGTGACCATAGGTCAATATCCTTTTTTTCTAGTCAGGTTTCAAATTGGCACCAGTTTATTCGGTTTCTATTGATCTTAAAGGAGTCTTCCCAAATGATTAAATAATGATTAGGTGAATATCTCTGAGTGCAACATAGGCATTATATTATTATAGACCTCTGGCTTAACATATAAACAATATATTTTGGCCTTTTATGTCTTTCAGTCAGATGTCACTGTGATGCAGTTAGCAATAACAATACTCCTAGCACTGGTCTCTGTCATCATATGAGCAAAACACTAATTATGCCTATAAACTAGATATTTCAATATATGTTGCTTTTCTTATATTTACATAGTAATACAAAATAGAAGTATTTGAAAAATATATGAAAAGTATTTTTAGATACTTTTCAATGTATTCGTATTTAAATACAAAGTATTTGTAACCTGTTATATTTAGATTTAAATATAATTTATTTACATGATTAATGTCTGGATGGGACAAATACAGAATAGTTGTGGATTTAGACAGGCTTACAGTTTGCACTTAATTAAACATAATACTTGACAGGGATTTAGCAGCTAATCGCCCAGACCCAGTCAGGATTCTGGATGTTGGAAATAAGACCAGTCATTCACACCATACTGACAGAGCAAACAGTACAGGTGGGGCTGAGGCCTCTGGCTTCTAAAATTACAAAGCAAGATGTTAGGGGATGCTTATCTCCTGCAGTGCTTCCTAGGGACTGTCACAATATAACTTGTACTTTGTACTAAGCAGGAGGGTGAGATGTTGCTTCTCTGGGAAGAGAAGGTATTAATTAGAGAAATCTGACTGAATATTTATTTAACTGAAATGCTCAACAGTAATAGAAAATTAATACCTTGATTATTATTACATTTATTAGATTACTTCTAATATTGCCATTTTGATCTGTCTAATATAATATATTAGACAAGCAAATATTATTTGCTTGCAACTGTTCATATGAAAAAAATGTAATCGTGAAAAGTAATCGTGAGTATAATTACTTTGGTAATGTACTCGAGTACGAGTACGATTACTTTCCTTCATACTCGAGTACTCGTACTCAAAAAGTACTCGTACTCGAGTACGAGTACAAGTACACATCCATCTCTGGACTGGAGTGAAATGTTTGTAAGACGCAGTATTATTTTACCAATTATGTATTCAATACCACATTTACCAACATTAGGAAATTGCATGACTGAGCACTGTCAACTCTAGTGCATAAACACTAAGTGATCATGTAATCAGTTCTCAAACCTTAGTTTATGTAATATGTATCACCACACAAACATATACACATCTCTATTCAATGAAGACAGCAGCTGGAGCAGCATCACCATCTATCTGGCAACTCAGTATCTGTCAGCTGTCAAATTAAGATCTTAGTGAATGTATGTCATCTGCCAGAAAACTTCTGTATTCTATCCATGACCCGTTCCATCCTTACAGTCCCATTTGCTTTCTTGATAAATGTATCTAGCCTAATCCTGTACTGGTTGTTGATAGTTACTTCCAACACACTGCACCAAAGTAAAGGACACTGTTCACTATTACACTGTAACATATATGCTTCTTATTTGGCGCAGATTGAATGATCTTTTTTCATATAAAAATAAATTCAAACAGTCAATATTTAGCACCATGTGTGGTACTGTCCTGTTTATTTATATATTGTGAAACCATGGTTTAGCAACGTCCGCCAAGTCCTAGCTTAACCCTGATAAATATGGTTGTTTTCTTTGTCTAGACGCAGCAATTGGAGCTGCAGAAGACACTACAGCTGTATGTTTACCTGCAGATCCACCCATGCACCAGACAGAAAGAGAGAATGGTGAATTACATCTTTGTCAGAATCTGGCCTGGCTGCTGCCCACAATGACTGTCCATGTCGAAATTGCGTCCTTGTGACAGATATGCCCAAGCTAATGAAACAAGATCTGCTTGTGTCAAGAGTCAGTTGATTTGTTCATAATCAAACCAACTGCTTATTTACAAATCAACTGATTTGTAAGGGCAGCAGTCAACAAGTGCAGAGTGTTATCCCATATCTTGTTCTCCGCTGAGAGCACGGAAGTTCCATCTTATGGCTGGTATACACTGGTATGACTCTCAGTACCCTTCGACCAAGCCTGCCATGGATCCACCAGGCAAAACTCTCTGTATATGGCCGACTTGAAATAAAATAAGGTCTAAATAAATATATCAACTATGTACAGTGGCTCGGCTTCAGATTTGGACTCGGCTTCAGACTCAACTACGAGAACACAAACCATGTGGTGCTGTGTCAAACTGGGCAAGTCTGTTCATCCGTCATTGCTCCAATTTACTCAGCTTGTGTAAACAAGTAACTGGCTATAGACGATGGTGGGATATTTGTACACAAACTGTCTTTGATTAATTAATTACAGCTTGGCTGATGCTCTCACAGTCATGAGATATGTCGATTTAAGGTCTAGGGAGTAAAGACAAACCACTTTGACATAGACATGTTAAGCAGACATTGTCAAATACATTGACATTTATTTAAATAAAAATACTCTTGAGGGATCCAAATACTTTTTATCCTAAACATCAATTACAGATACTTAAAAAAAGTATTTAAATATTTTCAAATACAAATGTATTTGCCCCCATGTTTTGGATACTGCACTATATAAGAACTGTGTTGACAGGTGATATATGAAAATGGAGGTAACTCAATCCATTATCATTGTAGAATACATGTTGTGTTTTTATAAAACCATTGGAACGTTTTTTTGTTCTGACATAGTGGACAACTGGGCATGCTACTCGAAATATTCTAGAATGATCCTAAATCAGTTACTGTTAAACATTAATTGTTGGGTATATTTCTACCATAGAATAATGTGTGGTGTTTTCATTGTATGAAATATCATTTGTATTATATAAATGTTGTATCATGTGTTAGTTTGCTTGGTGTTCTGGTTGCTCTAATGTTATTTTCATTGTCAATAAATTGTGAGCAACACATTTCACTGTTTATAATACATGAATATATACTTACATTTTTGTTGGCAGATACATGTGAAAGTTGTCTAACCGGTTACATTTGGAAGCACTGTCTGCTCCAAATACAGAATATAAAATCCATGGCCATTTGTAATATATCATGGCACATCTGAAACAGAACCAGATATTTAAATTAGTTTTTCATGAATTAGAAATATTAGTAGCACAATGTGGAACCTGACGGCTACTATTATGGTTACCTCGCCACTATTATGGTTACGTCTCGACAACAAAGTTACATTGCAATTATGATCACCGCAGAATATACATAAATATATCCACATATGTTATAGTTTTAGAATATCTGTTCTGCTAGTTGTGTTACTTTTACCCAGTTCAAATTGTTATTTAAAAGACTTCACTGTACATATATTTCAGCTAAAAACAACTATTCAGCAAGTTCATTTCTATAAAGAACATAAAGATTTTTTTTATTGAATCCTCCGTAGTCCAGTGCTCCAAACTTTCCTTTAAATATACCACGCCTATTAAAAGAACACTCAATATTGACACCCGCATAGTTAGATAATTAATCTTTTCCCTATATGGATATAGTTCGATCTACTGGTGTGTTCTATTTATCTAAGATGACACACATCTGTTTATAGCCTGACATGTCATATATATCAATATTACAAAGCATGCCAATGTCGCCACTGTTAATATTAATCACGTAAAAACAACAATTAATCTGCATTTTTGTCACAGTTGTATAATTTGGAACTTGATTCTGAAACAGTTTTAAGTTAGGCTAAGGACTCAGACGCATCACTCTGTAAATCACACAATATAATCGTAGAGTTCATGACCGCATATGATATTTGTTTCCACTAAGAAACCTCACGTTGTGTATAACATATCCGACATTACACCACTGATTTGGAGAATAATACAAGGCATGGCTGTGACTAAGAAGAAACTCGTTCGAATCCCGGGATCGAATGCGAGGCCACCAAAATACCTGTCAGTGTTTCAAAGTTTTTCGAAGTTTCAACCACTTGTCATCGTCACCTTCCGCTTGTTACTGGCTTGCATTTCGGGTCTTCTTTATCAGGTTTACCAGCGCGCTCAGTTCTATCTTGAAAATGTTGGCTCTTATTCGCAACCGCAAATTCAGCTATCGAACCAAAAACTGCGTTCCTCGCTTCATGCCGGTACAGCCTGTGGCTGGTGTAAACACGCGACGCCGGGCACCTGGCATTATTTTAATCGTGAATTTGGCTATTGCCCGCCTCTTGTCTCTCAATGAGCTGTTGATTTGCCGACGTCACACGATCACATGTCACACTTACGAACTTTGATGGAAAAAGTGTATAATTTTTTTTATTAATAAACCACTGACGTTAAAAATGTGATTACCGTTCAAATGGTTAGTTTTAACTCCTTCACGTGCATAGCATGTAACTTTTTCTCACGAATCCTTCTTAATGCACTAAAATCTCTCACCTAACAGTGCTAATTCATTGATGAAGACACTTAACAAAGCAGGCTTCCCCCGATGGCTCTACAGTGTGACTGCAACAATCACTGTGTTTGTCAGAGTTGAAGATGGACCTAACAGCAACTATAGGTCAATATCCCTCTGTTGTTTAGTCAGGCTTCAATTTGGCACCAGGTTATTCTGGTTTCCTGGCTGATTTTGAAGTTGAGTTCCTCACAACATCCTAGCAATGATTAACAGTGTCTCTTCTGAGCAACATAGGCATTATATGTTGAATAATCCCTGGCATAAATATACAAACAATATATTTGCCTTTACCTCTTTCATTATTGTCACTGTGATGCAGTTAGCAATAACAATACCCTCAGCACTGGTCTGCCTGTCATCATATGAGAAACAGTAATTATGCCTATAAACTAGATATTTCAATATATGTGTTGCTTTTTCTTATATTTACATAGTAATAACAAATGAAAAGTATTTGAAAACAAAATATATGAACAAGTATTTGAAATATTTCAATGTATTCCTATTTAAATACATTTATATTTAAAAAAAAGTATTTGTAATCCCTCAAGAAATATTCTAATAATATATCAATGTATTTGACCCCGTGTCTGGATGGAACAAACACCAGAATGGTTGTAGATTTAGACAGGTTTACAGTTTGCACTTAATGGAACATAATAAGCAGCTAACAGCCCAGACCCAGTCAGGATTCAGGATGTTGTATGACCAGTCATTCACACCATACTGACAGATCAAACAGTACAGGTGGGGCTGTGGCCTGGCTTCTAAAATTACAAAGCAAGATGTTACAGGATGCTTATCTCCTGCAGTTCTTCCCAGGGACTATCACAATATAACTTGTACTTTGTACTAAGCAGGAGGGTGAGGAGATGTTGCTTCTCTGTGAAGGGAAATCTGACTGAATATTTATTTAACTGAAATGCTCAACAGTAATAGAAAATGAATACCTTGATTATGATTACATTTATTAGATTACTTCTAATATTGCCATTTTTATCATGTTTTATCTGTCTAATATATAATGTATTCGAGTACGATTACTTTCCTTCGTACTCGAGTACTCGTACTCAAAAAGTACTCGTACTCAAAAAGTACTTGTACTGGAAATGGTATGAAATCACGGAAACCCTGACAGTTCCCCACCCTCTCACCTGGGAGTTGTTGCTGGGATGTTTCCGCTTCATCGAACCTTGGAAGTGGTTCCCAGGACCAGCGAAGTTTGGAGGGGGAGTGTGTGACATCTGGAAGCCAGGCGGAGGGGGGCGACTTGACATCTGATGTCCTGGAGGAGGTCCATAGCATGGAGGTCCCCCACAGGGACCAGGACCCACCTGGGGACCACCCTGAGACCATGGCATTCTTATGCCCGGTCCTGGTGGAGGAATGTTGGGTCTCCAGTACGGTCCTGAAACAAAACAGGTATTTAAAAATTTCACTGTAAATAAAGTAAAGGTAAGTTCTTACATAGCGCAGTATTCAATCTTTGGGACTGCTCAAAGCACTTTACACATTTACTTCGAACCAGACATGTTCAATCGAAGACCATCTCAGCTTCTCTGGGAAGCATCCAGCCATATGCTGCAACTAATGTGCGAAGACTGCTTGTACACATATCCACCACTTGTCTATGAAGTATGAACTGGAGCAATGTAGAGTAAAAAAACTTGCCCAAGGTTTGTAACACCACAGTACAGGATTCGAACCCAGTTCTCTTAGTCGAGTGTCCGAAGCTCTACCTGAGCCACTGCACTCTACTGTTAGCAAATTGTATGAATCTTTATTGTAAATGTAACGAAAAGTTAACAGAAGCTGCTGAAATTGTGTGTACATAGTCATTACCCGGTAGTGCTGGTTTGATATTCGATATATCGAAGTATCACGATACTTGCGAAAGTTCGATACCGATATTTAGTGGTATCGCGATACTTCGACGATATTTTTGGTATCGAACGCCCACTGTTCGATACCTACGATACCTTCGATATTTGACATCGAGTCCATTCGACGACGTCGATGCGAAGACGCAACATCGTTGTTGATGACGACGTTGTTTACGGGAGCTATCACTACAGCGCTTCGCAGCCTAAATTGACTTAGGCGTGGTTGTTTAAAAATAATATAACATAAAATGTGGAATTGTTTTCTAAAACTTTATTGTAGAGTTAGTCTGTATAATAACTGTTTTCTGTGTGCGATCTTAGCCTAGGTCAGACTTCGCTTAGCCTCGTTATCCAAACCAAGGTTCGTACGTGACGCTCTCGTTTGGTGGCACTACCATGCCATCTTTCTCCCTACTTTACTTATGGTTACGCGTACAAAAACACACATCCTATAGCATTTTTATAGAGTGTTTATTGCACGCACTAGTATTTATGAAACTAGTTTAATAATAATATTGTTAATATAAATAATTATTCGAGCGCGATGCGGAGGCTTTGTTTATCCGGGTTCCGTTTGGTGGCGCTGTTTTGTTGTTTGGTGGCGCCACCATTTGCCGTACACGACGCCCACAACAAAGATGAATGACAAGTCGCAACGTTCATTGCTAATTTGGCACTTTTCTAACAAAGATTGTCTGCTATGCTAGAAATGTCTCAAAGATAGCGGGGAAACACATCGAATTTGACGAAACATGTAACCAATCAAGAAGCTATCAAAACGTGATGATGAACTTTCATCGTACGGCATGTCAACGTCGTTGACGTGTGGACAACGTCGCATTGCCATTGACTCGAGAACGTGTTCTTTTGAAATATTCCACAATGAGCAAGCAGCAGACATCAAGTTAGAGTCGAAGCGAATCGCCATCGATTGCCGAATCTACTAAGTAACTGCGGCCACAGCGTCAAGAAGTGACATATACGACGTGACTGATTAACGATGACGATTCGCTTACTGCATCTACTGTCACTGTGACACTGGCACTGGCCAAACAGGTTCACCACTGGCAGAGGCAGAGCCAGAGGTAGAGGAAGAAACTGACCTGTTCTTGAAAACAGTTGCAAAAACATTATGGGGCTTGTTATGTGTACTTGATAACGTGGTAATTTAAGTTTTATATTTAAACAAAATATTGGTGTGAACTGGGAAGTACAATTGTAATTTTAATTAATATTTTTCTATTATTAATTAGTGTTATTTTATTGTAATCATCTATACAGTTTTGATGCTAAATCACAATTATCTTTACGATACAATTAATAATAAAAAAGTTATAACAGTGAGTGTTCAGCTGTGCTGGCAGTGACACTATTATAAGTGATAGGTGTTTTTATATAATAATAACATATTATTTGTATGTTTCATTTGTTTCAGCTGTATTTGTTGATGGTCATTTTAGGAGATACATTGACTTGAAATTAAGCTGCTATATTAAAGTGTATTTACAAACAGCTGGGGTGAAGTACTGTTATTAATTTAAAATAATTCAGTGCAATTCATTAATTTATTTGTCACTAGGTATTTTATTGCAGTTGTCTTTTTAGTTTTACAACAGTAATCAATTATATTGAAACTGTTGTTTGTGTAGTTACATAAATTGAAAATTGTATATTAATCATTGTTTGCATGACTATAAAATTATCACATATTTCCCTACAAGTGAAAATTTTTGTGTGTTTCTGTGGCATTTAGTCTAAGTGGATAGTAGTCTTTCTTTGGAGATCTCTACTGTACTGTACTGAATTACACTTATAAGGTAAATTTTGAGTATCGACTAAAAATCTGGTGTCGAATGATATCGAAGAATTCTGGTATCAAACCAGTAATATATCGATCGGTATCGAAGAATTCTGATATCGAACCAGCACTACTTCGAGTGTTGCATACTGTGCTTCTACTGGGAACTGTGTTCTATGTGAAAATTAGACTTAATTACAACGTAAGTATCGAGTATCGAACAAAATTCAGGTATCGATCGGTATCGAACAAAACCTGGTATCGAACCAGCACTAATAGTCATAGTCATAGACATAGAGTGATAGATGTAATAATGCTGTGTCGCTTGATACTGTAAATTCGGGGTACGTGACATGAGTTTTTACCTTGCACACAGACTTACATAATGAAACCTGGAGACCTGTCCTTTCATAAAAATGATGTATCGCTGTTGAGTGCAGAGACAGAGTTGTTACTACACGGTACTCTCGATCAATGCCTTACTTTTGATTGTCGTTGACGTTGACGTCTTCGGAAGTTTGGTTTGACAGCTCGCATGACAAACTAAAGTCAAGATGTAATGTGGTGAGTGAATGTTCGCCTGAACGTTGCGTACAGTGGGTAAAATGTAAAGCCCTTGTGAACTAGCTCTCCCGTCTAGTCAAACCAGGGATAAAACTTGCTTACCTTGTACTGGATGACGTGCAGGACCGGGTGGTCCCCAACCCATTGGCGGTGGGCCTCCGTAGCCCGGCGGCGGCGGTGGACGAAAGCCGTAATGAGGCGGCTGATACATCACTTTGCAAAATGTACGGCTAGAATAGATATGTACTAAAGTATTGCGGGTGCGGTCGATGCACGACTATACCACTGTCATTACCGAATAAATACGAGTCAAACTACAGCGATCGAAACTAGATCAGTGATCAAAACACGCACACCATAAACGCACATGTTCTAATCTAATGACGTCAATATTACCGATAATACCCGTTCAAAGCCGACCGAATCGCAAGAAATATCATCTCTTGAAGTAACGACCACATACACATGCGATTGTTCACGCAGTTAATTTTAATTTTGACATGCTATTTTATATTATACAGCCATTTAATAAGTTCCAATAATATGTAATACGCTGACATATGTTGTTTTGTTTTGGTGCCCTTCGACAATTGACTTTGTCACCGCGACGCGCGTTCTCAAGCGGGTGCCAGCGAATGTTGTGTCTAAAAATAGTTGTAGTAATTTTTTTATGTTGACCGTTATCTCATAATGGACGCGAAGGCAGAAAGAATCATGCGTGGAGCATCATTTAACGATGTTGTAATTGTATCAGCTTTGAGAACACCAATATGCAAGGCACGCAGAGGCAGCTTCAAGGTAGCTTGTAGGGGGGTTTAAACCCTTTAAGGGGCACACTAAAAGGCGGGCAGCAATTGGCAGACCGCGGGCGGAAACGGCAGACCACATTCACAAAGTCAAAGATGCCACCGATCGATACGCTCCATATTTACGTGCGTTGTTATAGTTGGCGCCTTATAGTTGCTGTTTTTACGGTGTTCTTGTGATATTGAGATGTCTTTCAATAATAACATACGCGTAATAATTTAACTACAGTACTACAAGTTAGCATATACAATGTTTCAAAGGCGAAATAAAAAAAATTGGATTTGTTGTTTGTTTTAATTTTCACCACCACAGTAAGTAATCTTAGTATTACTATTTCACTACAAAATGACATCTATATATGTGTGTATATGTATATATATATATATATGTGTTATATTATATATACACACGTTGTATATAATATGTATATATATATATGTGTATATATATATATATACACGTTGTATATAATATGTATATATATATATATATTATATTACATTCTATTTAATACAATGTGTAATACAATGTATATACTATATGTATATCATGTTAAATGACAACACTAGAAGCTCGACAATATCCATACTTTTACCTTACCAGAAAAGTCAGAATACTTGGCCTAACATTTTAATTTATTTCTAAGATTTTATAAATACAAATAACACCATTAGGTATTACATTTAGAATTGTTAGTACAACACAATAATAAGTCTCCAGTATTCACGATCGCACGCGCAAACAACAACAAAACTTTTAAACATGTCAGAGCGTATTGATCGGTGGCATTTTGTGAATGTGGTCTGCCGTTTCCGCGCGGTCTGCCAATTGTGGCCTGCCTTTTAGTGTGCCCCGCTTGTAGTGGCCTAGTGGGGTCACTGTCATTATTGTCAATATTGACTGATCGACTTGGTTGATTGATTTTCACAGTTGGGGTCAGACTACATTTTTTAAAACACTTTTCTGCGTGGCTGCTTCAAGTGATGGCTAGGAATGATTGAATTAATTTGCCATGGCTCCACGTACTTGTGTAATCTGGACATTGATTTGGCTGTTGCATATTAGTTTATTTTTAGGACTTTTATGTATAGTTTTTGAATGAAATATTAATTTATTCTGTTTTTAGTAGGAACACAACACATGCACCTTTGACAAGATAAATAATTATAACAAATACTTGAACCAGCTCAAATATGGACAACTATTGTTAGCTATAATAAAGGCCTTTATAGTATATAGACATGTATTGTAAAAAAGTGGTAAGAGGCGGTTGGGATTTTACATTTATGATAACATAGTTTTCTTGTAGGATACCTTGCCTGATGACCTCCTCACATGTGTGTTTAAAGCTGTTCTCAAAGAGACAGGAATTGCACCGTCAATGATTCAAGACATTTGCATTGGTTTGTATCAGTAATTTAATTTTGCTAATTGGCTGACTTACTTAATTGACTTATGTGTGGAGGCCTGCTTAACCCTTGTCCTTCTGGATGTCACACTGCGCCATCTGAATTTATCCAGAGCACACTGCATTCTGCTGTTCATAGCTGTAGTCCAATGTCAAGATTAATTTGATTGCCCTGCCTCTTTCATTGCCTTTGGTTTTGTCCTTTTAAGTATGGCGTCACCTGCCATGAAAGTTATGTTAACAAGGTTTTTTGTAGCACTATAGACTGACTTCGGTTGAGCTACACGGATACCTGAGTAACGAGACCTGTACCAATCGAACATCCAAGATCACTTGTTCACGTGACCATTCTTGACCTAGATAAACAAGGTGAATCTTCAAGGCTGCTACCCGAGGCAATGACAGTTTGGAGATAATTCACTTGAGTAACTGACAGCCAACTACTACACAAGAAATTAATTAAACATTACACAACACAATCATTTAAATATGCATTTATTATATTATGTTAAAGTCACCACATTCTATGTATTATTATTTAAGACCAAGAAGATGAACATCATAATGTTACACACTGAACAACTGATTACTTTATTTAATTTATATACATGAGGTTTATCTCCGTCATCATGATCATCGCTGTGCAGTTGAATTACTCTCATAGTACACGAGTAACCCAAGTTAGGCCAATCGAAGTTGACCATGGAGTCTTGTTTAATGATTATGACAAACTGAGCTGGATTTATTTAAGGTTATCGTCTCGTCACTAATCCAGATGATTATTTTGTTATCTGTCTGTCTTGATAACACTTGTATTTTCACATGCTAACTTATTTAGTTTTATTTATTTGTTATCTTAGGGGTTATTTGTCTAATTAATTTATGCTTTAGCTTTTAGATAACACAAAATTTTTTTTGTGTGAAGCACTTTGATTGGTTATTTTGTATACCATCCCTGAGAAAGATCTATACCATTCCTTCTGTCAGACTTAGGTCTTAAGTCTTAGTTGGTTTTTCCTCCAAACAGCCCAAACTTGGGCTTTAATGCAGGAGTTATCCTTCTCTCTAGAATTAGTGAGTCTACTGCAGGTTACACATTTATCCCCTGTGTGGGATCTTTTACATCCCCTAGCATAAAAACCAGAAAGAAGGGACCACCAGCTTTTAGTGTCTCTTCCGAAAGACACAGGCAAATGTGGGGTGAACGAAATTGCCTAAGGTTCGAAATGGTGGCAGGTGGAATTGAACCACCGTCCCCTCGATTGACAGTCCGGTGCTCTACCGCGCGACCACTGCTCCCCAACATTGTCAAGATTGTTGTAGTCCCACTCATCTTTCAGTTTTCTAAATAATTTCTTGCTTACAGGCAATGTACTACAGCCTAGTGCTGGAGCTTCGATGGGACGAGTTGCACAGTTTTTCAGGTGAGTGTCACAACTGTGATGCGGCAGTAATCATGACTTTTCTAGAAAAGATTAACTAGTTAAACAAATATTTAGTAGATCAGGTTATGTGCTACTGTAAAGAGATATGTAAGAAACAAAATCAAAGTATGTCGGACAGTCCAAAAGTAAGCTTACAAAACATATTATTGAGTATCTGTGTCAAATTGTAACAAAAGTTAAACATGCATACACACACACACACACACACACACACACACACACACACACACACACACACACACACACACACACACACACACACACACACATTGTATTCTATATGGTGCGCACACCCTTTTATTTTACAATATAGTCCCCATCACAGTTGAAAAATTGTTATGACATCGTCCAAACTAATTTTTAGGTTTCTTCATTGTAGAATTCTGTGCCCAGCAAATTCAACCCATTCTTTGTGTCTTGTCATCTTTGGGTAGTGCTTGTACGACCACCACACAAACCTTGTGAAACAATTCTTCAGTGATAATCGTGACATTTATATAGCGCTGTTCCAACATTCGTTGTTCACAGCACCGTACAAAAAATTCTTGAAAATAGGTAAATCTTTAGTTTTACTTTAAATGCAGCAGTGGTCATGGATGTTAATGTCAGATGGAGTCGGACCACATTTGCGTTTTCCATAGATGACCATTAGAACGTTTCCTTCATTTCCTACTAATCTTGATGAGCTCTGTTATTGACAATTTCAGAGCATATATACCCTCCATAGACAGAAGTTCTGTGAAATATTCGTGAACTTTTAATACCTTAGGCTCCCACAAACTTCTTTCAAACCTTACACCCCTCCATTTCTGTTTGAACCACCCACAGATTGCCCCTGATTACATCACCAAGCAACATGACAACTGTATTAATACGCCGAAATGCACCGACTGACAGCTGTCATAATTTGACAGCTCTGATGCCACCATGCGCGAAAACATCATTTCTAATCACTCCACACTACATATGTGCTCAAAGGATCATTGCTGCTGTCAAGTGGCCATCTTTAACTAACGGCCGTCACCACCGAGGTGTAGCATAGTGCTGTTATCTGATACAAAGTTTTATACCAAATATATATAATTACTCTCCAATCAAATCCAAACGGATTAAAATCTCGGTTTCAATGATGTTTTGTGTGCCTTGTGAACTTACATTTGGACTGCCCTCGTATGTTCAACTGTTGTTGCCCTGTGTCTGTGTTATGTTATTTTAGGGGCATCCAAGAATTCTACTGTATACATTTTACAGAACATGTCATATGTTGTTGCAGTGGCATCCCAGAGACTGTTCCCCTCTACACCACTTGCAGAATGTGTTCCTCAGGTCTACAGGCCGTCATAAACATTGCACGTAAGTCTCACTCACTAGTTACAGTCTGAGATGACCCCTTTAACTAAACAAAAGACGGCATATGCGATACATAAAAACATATCTCATTATTTTTATAATGAAGCACACCAAACTTTTAAATATTTCTTTCGATGGTTGGATATACATAATAAACCGGCATTAAATTGGCATTTCCATTTATGAACACTGTATACATTAACAAAATCCTGCTTAGGTGAAAACGAAAGCTGGAACCCGAGCTTTCTCTGTTGCCGCACCGACTTTGTGAAATTCGCTTCCCGCCAGTGTTAAATTAGAAGGAAATACAGTTTCGTTCCGCTGTCGTCTAAAAACCTATCTCTTTAAAGCTGCTTACCTCCTTTGATTCATAGCCCATTGTTATACAGTTACAACATCGTTAATCCCTTGGTTTTGTTGGGCCACTGAGCTCGATCTTCGAAGATATTGAAATGCACATAAACTGTGGAATACACAACATTGAAATTGTATTACTCTGTAATCAATCCAATATTGTTAGAAAACAACATGTCATTTCTCCCATTATATCAATGCTCGTGCATGTATTTTCAGAAAGTATTCAGACAGGCATGATAGACCTTGGTTTGGCAGCCGGGTGAGTCATTTCTTTCTTACAACAAGTAACATGTTATGAATCAGTCGTTATCAACCTTAGTTCAATGTGTACTTTTACCTGAAGAAATAAATGTTAAAACTGTTGTGTTTGTAAACAGACTGTACAGAAAATTAAAAAAATACAGAAAATGTTGCACATATGAAGGCACAATTACTTGAACAATTAACAGGGGTGATTGTCAGTTGACAACACCTGTTGGTTCTTTTTGTCAGGAAACAATGCATCTGACTGGTCAATGACACTCAGGATCTGATTATTATGTGCTTATATAAACATGCCTTTGCATCTTTGCATATTGTGTTTGGTTTGGTCCTGAAGAACAAGGCAATATGCTATGTAATCATAATGACTCATTGTACGTAAATATATTATGAGCCACCCTGAACTTTTGCAACAATTTAAAAATCTTTGGCTATATTTACAATGTACATAAATGCATGCTCATCATATCTTAACTGTGGGTTTCTGTAATCTGCAGAAAATGTAACTGAGATATTAATTTGATTGTGAAGTTGTCTGAGAGTTATTTTACTGATTGTGTCCATGTTTTGCAGTGTGGAGTCGTTGACAATCAATCCCCTTTCCATTGCTCCCCCAGGGTTTGTGGTGAACCCTAAAGTGGGAGAGAACAAGCTGGCCATGGACTCCCTCCTACCCATGGGGTAGGTTCAGGATGTGTTTGTCCAGCTGTAATAGTGATGTATTCCAACAAAAGGAATATGAATTTCTAGTTTTATATAACAAAGAAGAACTGATTATGAAATTAATAAAAAAAATACATTTCTGATGTGTATTGTGTCTGTATGTGCATGCAAATGTAAAAGTTATATCCAAAAAATTACATCTATCCGTGGTTATAACAGAAGGTTCTGTTCTTGTTGATAATTTTCTCTTTAATTTAGGCTTCCTTGCAGGTGTCCCTGAAGCTAATGTAATACATTTTTGGACTAAATCGGCTATAGTAAAACTGCACGAAATTTATCCTTCATGTTCAGATTGACTTTATATGTGTTATTTCCTTTAAAGCGACACGATCAGTTCGTGGCTTTTTATTTTTATTGCAAAATCATGTTAATCAGTATAAGTTATAACTATTGTAGTGTCCTGACCGCCAATAAATGTTTTATCGTAACAGAACTGACTTTGTGATGTTAAACGTCGAATGTTTATAAGAATCCCGACGCTGTCACTCAAATCACTGCGAGTGACACCTACCCTTTGACCTTTACCAACTGGGAGCCGTGCACCTGGCTGGGTGTGGCGTTAGTGGCGTCAACTTGTGTTCACGTGACACTGCATCGTGTGATTATGCATTTCCATCGGGGCTTTTAGCCACGCCTACAATGGTTCCGAAAACGCCTTGTGGTCGATGTGTACACAGAGTTAAGCGCCCTTACTGCGTCTATTTTCAACCCGTAAATGGTACATAAAAACAAACGGACCATGTCACTTTAAGAATGTCTTGTGTTGTTATATTTATCAGTTTCCTCCAACTCTTCCAGTATCACATCAGAGAATGTGGCTGAGCGCTACGGCATCACTCGGGTACAACAGGACAAGATGGCAGTCGAATCACATGCAAAGTAAACTATCACATTATCACAAATACTCGTAGTTAGTTCACCTGTAAACAGTAAAGTTACATCAAAAAGAAATACCACTCGTTTCATAATTGTCTCAATTGGCCATGTAATGTCTTGGCAGCTTTTGTATATTTTTCTGCTTGATTTGTTTATCTGTCTGGATTAACAGGACATGTTACATATAATTTTTGGTGAAGTCAGCAGTTATAATATACTGTATTTGGGATTGTTCCAAAGATTATTTCACCAAAACTGGCTAAACTGAAGCATATCATGGCGTATGGGGTGACTTCGTAACTATAATACATGTCCAATTTATCCAATTTAACTATATGTGACATAGTTTACACAGATTTAGAAGACAGATTAATGTTTAATAACAGGCATTGCATCATATGTACAGGGGTGCTGGTGTCAGGTATCAACCATGAGCCTTCGTCATGTTATGGTGGTGTTTGTTTTGACAGAGCTGCAAGAGCTCAGAAGAATGGCTATTTCAAGGATGAAATTGTACCGGTGAAAACAAAGATTACAGACAAGGATGGAAAAGAAAGGAGCATCACTGTAAGTTATCTATACACTGTGAGGATTGTCAGTGCTGTTGCAACATTGTCAGGCAATCAATGTCAGTAGTGCAAAAATTGTCAGTACTGTTGCAACATTGTCAGTACTGTTGAAACATTGTCAGTACTGTTGAAACATTGTCAGTACTGTTGCAACATTGTCAGTACTGTGGAAAAAAATTCAGTACTGTTGCAACATTGTCAGTACTGTAGAAACATTGTCAGTACTGTTACAGCATTGGCAGTACTGTAGCAACATTGTCAGTATTGTTGCAACATTGTTAGTACTGTTGCAGCATTGGCAGTACTGTTGCAGCATTGTCAGTACTGTTGCAACATTGTCAGTACTGTTGCAGCATTGTCAGTACTGTTGCAACATTGTCAGTACTGTTGCAGCATTGTCAGTACTGATGCAGCATTGACAGTACTGTTGCAACATTGTCAGTACTGTTGCAACATTGTCAGTACTGTTGCAGCATTGTCAGTACTGATGCAGCATTGACAGTACTGTTGCAGCATTGTCAATACTGTTGCAACATTGTTAGTACTGTTGCAACATTGTCAATACTGTTGCAGCATTGTCAGTACTGATGCAGCATTGACAGTACTGTTGCAACATTGTCTGTACTGTTGCAGCATTGTCAGTACTGATGCAGCATTGTCAGTACTGATGCAGCATTGTCAGTACTGTTGCAGCATTGTCAGTACTGTTGCAGCATTGTCAATACTGTTGCAGCATTGTTAGTACTGTTGCAGCATTGTCAGTACTGTTGCAACATTGTCAGTACTGTTGCAGCATTGTCAGTACTGATGCAGCATTGTCAGTACTGATGCAGCATTGTCAGTACTGTTGCAACATTGTCAATACTGTTGCAGCATTGTCAGTACTGATGCAGCATTGACAGTACTGTTGCAACATTGTCATACTGTTGCACATTGTAGTACTGTTGCAGCATTGTCAGTACTGATGCAGCATTGTCAGTACTGATGCAGCATTGTCAGTACTGTTGCAGCATTGTCAGTACTGTTACAGCATTGTCAATACTGTTGCAGCATTGTTAGTACTGTTGCAGCATTGTCAGTACTGTTGCAACATTGTCAGTACTGTTGCAGCATTGTCAGTACTGTTGCAGCATTGTCAGTACTGTTGCAGCATTGTCAGTACTGTACCAACATTGTCACTACTGTTTCAGCATTGTCAGTACTGTTGCAGCATTGTCAGTACTGTTGCAGCATTGTCAGTACTGTTGCAGCATTGTCAATACTGTTGCAGCATTGTCAGTACTGTTGCAGCATTGTCAGTACTGTTGCAGCATTGTCAATACTGTTGCAGCATTGTAAGTACTGTTGATACATTGTCAGTACTGTTGCAACATGTACTGTCAGTACTGTTGCAATATTGTCAGTGATGTTGCAGCATTGCCAGTGACGCAGACTTTTTCTCAAAGCATTAATTGCTTAATTTCATTCCAGAAATATGATTGTAAGATAAGATGTGTACTTGTTGTCGTCAGGTGACAGCTGACGACGGCGTCCGACCAGGGACCAATATGGAGACTCTGAGTAGACTGAAACCTGCCTTCAAACCGGGCGGCTCCACTACTGCAGGTAATCACTGGCCCTGTCATAGTGTCACAACCATGACACATACTCAGTAGAACTACCCACCTGTCCGCTAGTCATACACTAGTAAAAATAAGGGTGGACTAGTAAACCTGCCTAATAACTTGTCCTGTTGTCTAGTAAAGTCAATGTGTCATCCACCCCACCCTACAGTAGTCAATCAAGCCTTTGTAATCACAGTACAGGTATAGGACACTACAAGTTGCTGTGATGTTACTGTTGCAGGTAACATGATGCAGGTGTAGGACACTACAAGTTGCTGTGATGTTACTGTTGCAGGTAACACGATGCAGGTGTAGGACACTACAAGTTACTGTGATGTTACTGTTGCAGGTAACATGATGCAGGTGTAGGACACTACAAGTTACTGTGATGTTACTGTTGCAGGTAACACGATGCAGGTGTAGGACACTACAAGTTGCTGTGATGTTACTGTTGCAGGTAACGCGATGCAGGTATAGGACACTACAAGTTACTGTGATGTTACTGTTGCAGGTAACATGATGCAGGTGTAGGACACTACAAGTTACGGTGATGTTACTGTTGCAGGTAACATGATGCAGGTGTAGGACACTACAAGTTACGGTGATGTTACTGTTGCAGGTAACGCGATGCAGGTGTAGGACACTACAAGTTACGGTGATGTTACTGTTGCAGGTAACATGATGCAGGTGTAGGACACTACAAGTTCGTGATGTTACTGTTGCAGGTAACGCGATGCAGGTGTAGGACACTACAAGTTACGGTGATGTTACTGTTGCAGGTAACATGATGCAGGTGTAGGACACTACAAGTTACTGTGATGTTACTGTTGCAGGTAACACGATGCAGGTATAGGACACTACAAGTTGCTGTGATGTTACTGTTGCAGGTAACACGATGCAGGTATAGGACACTACAAGTTGCTGTGATGTTACTGTTGCAGGTAACACGATACAGGTATAGGACACTACAAGTTACTGTGATGTTACTGTTGCAGGTAACGCAAGTCAGGTAAGTGACGGAGCAGCAGCAGTGATCGTGACACGGCGGGCCACGGCCGATGCTCTGGGGCTGCCAGTACTGGGGGCACTCAAGAGCTACGCTGTGGTCGGGGTGCCGCCCGATGTCATGGGCATTGGACCAGCCTTTGCAATCCCAATCGCACTCCAGAGGGCAGGTGAGATCAGCCTCGGAGCCTGGGTTCAGCATGTGTGTGTGGACATGTGTATGCATGTGTGTGTGTATGTGGTTGTATGTGTGGGTGTGTGTGTCGGGTGGTTGTGTTGTTACGTGATCGAGTGTGTGTATATAATTCAAGCTTTTTAAAGTATGTATAAATTCCATAAACTTACAATTAGCAAACCATGTTACAGGTTACTACAGATTCTAAAAGAGTACTGAATATTCTGTAGAACAAATAGCCACAAAATATTCATATAGAATAACTTATAGTCATCTGATGTTATAGAACGTTATAGATTCTATGAAAATATCATAAAAAATGCTGTGGTGAATGCTGTGGTAGTCATCTCAAATTTAATTGTTTATATACACAAAGATAACATGGCAACAAGGTTTATTACCAACAGTAGCTGAAAGTTAAACATAAAAAGTTTACTGAAACGGTTAAATAGAAAGTAAAACATGTAACTTGTAACAATATTAAAGTGACACTGAATTGGACGATGCATGCTCTGTCAGTCACGAGGTTTCAATAGTTGTGTAGTTTCGTATGTACGTGTGTTTGTGATGTCATTGGTATGAGGTCAAGTGTCGTTTCCGTTGCAGGACTGGGAATATCTGACATTGACATTTTCGAGCTGAACGAGGCGTTCGCCAGTCAGGCGACGTATTGTGTAGAGAAGCTGGGAATTCCATATGAGAAGTTGAATCCTAAAGGTGGCGCCATCGCTCTCGGTCATCCGGTTGGTTGCACCGGTGCTCGCCAGGTGGCGACACTGCTGCACGAGTTGAAACGTCGAGGAAAACGGTAAGAGCGCCAACAGGCAGAAAAAGTGTTACGTGAGTCGCACGTGTAGAGCCACTGTGCAGTTTTTATACAGTAGACACAGAAGAGAACACGTAACAGGGTAATTGTTGTCTTTTTTTAATCATTGTACATTTTATACGTTTTAGGAGCTCTACACATACTGGAGATCCCAATTGTACACATGATATTTGTATTGTATTTTTTACTATATTTTTAATAATTATTTTAATCACATGTTCAATTTTTTCATGATCTGTTTATGTATTTTTATTACCCACTTGTTTATTCGTTTACTTGTACCCTATAATTGCTCTAATTGTTGTTTATATATACACGTGGACTTGTCCGAAATGAACATTACACATTACATTATTAATGTTATTATTATGGCTTTAGTGTAATATGTCATTCTTATCTACCTGTATCACAGCATGTTAATTTTATCACACCATATCCTTTGTCATCATTAACACCTAGTAATTAATGATCGCATTGCTTTATGTGTTACCAAATGATGTAGTGTGATAGAATGAACGTTTTGGAGTAGATGCAATTTTGCAAGAAACACGTAAAGCGGTAATGATGTGGACCAAAGGAGTATTATTTACGGATATTACTGTATAGCATAGTCGAAATATTGCGTACCGTACCGGGAGATCTAGCGAGATTTCAGCACCAAGGAACCTTTATGAGATGTGAGAGTCAATATGATTGTTAGACGAAGGTCACATACGTAGTTAATAACAGTTGTTCATTGGCTAATAATCACGATCACGTTGGACTTCACGAGGCGTGTTTTCATCCTTGATATTTGTTATTTTCTTCTCAATGAAATCAACTACTTTAAATACATTGTTTGCAAAAATTGAATGACATTAGTGTTGAATCTCTGTGGCTATTGCACTTTAGATTTTAACGTAATATACACACTTACACACACACACACACACACACACACACACACACACACACACACACACACACACACACACACACACACACACACACCACAGTACGTAGCGGCCAGTGTACAGTTTGTGGTTATTTACTCGACAGGAGCTGTGTTGACTACATACGTCGTATTTCAGGGCCTACGGCGTGGTGTCGATGTGCATGGGTACAGGCATGGGCGCAGCCGCTGTCTTCGAATATCCGGGTCAAATCGGGGCCGACGACCGACCAATGTCTCGACTATGACGAGCGTCAAACTATAATCTTTGTCGTCATGCGGGTTATTGAACAGTGATATATTGTTTAAGTTTGATTATACACTGTAGTAAATATTTTTATTTTAAGCATATATTTTTTGTTGATCGTATATTCTATAGGAACCAAAAATGATTTGCAACATATGTTTTATCTACCAAAGTGTACGTAAAATTCGAATGATAACGTATACCATAAGCAATAAACCGATTTTAGTGGTTGATAGACACGATTGACTCTCATGCAGTCATCAGTCACAATGAGTGCAATTTAAATTAAATCATGGTTTCACCAATAGCTACCATGGGCGTCCGAACGGACACCCTTCAACTATATCCCATCCTCCCTTCTGAAGCTTACCAAAAAAATCCACCTTCATATACCCTGAGAATCGTAGACAGCCAAAATTTTGAGGGCTGAACCTATTTCTAACCCTTCCACCAATATATTGGAACGCTGAAGCACACCTGATACTGGCGTCCATGTTATTTATATTATAATGTCGCTGTTGTGTGCATGTGACAATAAGGTTGGAAAAGATTGATGGCACTGTAGTTTGTAGATAATAAATACTGATCATCTATTATCAGGAGACTTCTGAAAAACATTGAACGTAATATAGCGGAAATCATAGTCACGATGTCTAAGACTATATGAAATAACAATACTCATGTTGCACTTACGGAAAGATTACTTTGAATTAAACCGAACTTACAGTATGTGTTCACCGTGTTCTTTCATCTGCAACGTTTGCGGCGTATATTAACGAACAGCTCCATAGCGACGCACGCTGGTTGTAAAGAAGATGATACAAGCTGGTCACCGGCCTGATTACATCATTCAGAATGTCGGATCCGAACTAAAATTAATATATTTTCAGGAATGTCAAAAATACACAGTTACATATTAGCAACGCGAATTCATATACATTATGTAAACAGATGTGACCAATAACGAGCAAGTCATTTTATACTGGTGCCACCTCTATTGTTTTGCTACGATAGGTCTCGTGCAGTTGAGTTACCGAAGCATGACGTGTGCCGTGGCGGGGTACCTCAGACTCGACCTGGGGGCGCCTGTGTTAGCACTGTGTTGGCGTGGCGGGCCCTTAGACCGTTTTAAAGGGAGGGTGGCAGCTCCTCGGCCCGGAACTGGCCGAGCAGAAATTTGTAACGGGAAGTCTGCTGTCTAGAACGTGGGAACCTTAAACATCAAAGAGCATTGCTGTTAACTCTGCTCGCCTCGGCAGTATTGTCAATCAGTTTCGTTTTGAAACCGGATGTTTTGTATACCATTTGAACGTGTTGCAGGTTGAATCTTCCTAATTGCGAACATTGTTCCGCAGGCAATAAACCTTCAACAGGCATGTTGTGGGGCCTAGTAATAAGAACGTAATATTAAAGGGGAAAAAATTAAACCTAGCCAGGAAGCTGGCGCCTCACTGTTGTGTGTCCCCAAGGGTTGGTGACGTGCGAGTCTGGCAAGGGGCACGTAGGGAGATGGAAGCATGCTTGCCATGATGAAAACGAGATTATTCACACACACACACACACACACACACACACACACACACACACACACACACACACGTATCAGTTGACTTTAAGACGATAAAGTGACACTATAAGAAAGAAGTCCCGTGGTTCCACTTAAGCCTGTTCACAATCAATATGTATTGAACGGAAAAAATACGACAACTTGTTCAATGCGCTTGAGCAAGGACGGAACGAGTGATTTATCTTGCGCGGTTTCCTCGATATGCTCTCCAATTATATTAGCGTTATCAACACCGAGCACTGTAACGTTGTAACGCTGACAAACGATGAATTATTTTTAAATGGATTTCTCGCTGGGTGTGAATATCCTGTTTGTTGATGTCTACGTTTTGTTGTCTTCGGGTATTTCAATAAATTATTTCAGTTCGACAACATTACATTAACAATATTACATACAGTAGACTTACATGAAGGCGAAACGACAGGTATAACGGGTCCCTTGAGCGAGATTTATGGTATAACTGATTATTTGACCACGGGATGATAATTTCTAAACGGCGCATTTCTATTAGCACTGCTTGTAATATGTAAAGGGAGTTTCAAAACAATACCAGTATTGTGCCATGCACCACAGTCCCTATTGTGCAGCCTCACCCCGTAACTAGCATCGGCATACTCCGCATTATTCACAACATTAACCCCTATCTTGATTATCGATCTTCTCGCGCCAGATGTCGCTGCCGCTGATTTCGTCAGTGTCAGCCAAGGATTGTTTTGAACAACTCTTAATTTAACCTCAACCTCCGGTCACGTGGTCATAATAAAACTCATTTCAGCCAGCCGTGGCTCGTGTTACATGCAATTTTTAGGATGCGAGCGGGCCATTATATTGGGATTCCCAGAATTGTGCATCACGGCTGACGCAGTCGCAACTGGCGAAGTCAACTGCCAGTTCGATGCGGCTAACGTACGAACTTTGCGTAGGGATAGTCGCAGTCTACATCGCAAACAGCCGTCATGTGCGAGGATGTTTTTATCCGGAAACAATTGGTGCAGTGTTGGTTCAGTGTCCAGTTTTGTAATCATAAATAATTGACAGTGCCCACAATTAAAGCAAAACAGAACCGTTTGCGATAGTGACGCCAACTGTGACCTTTACAAAATTCCAATTCTTTGGTTGCTGTCACGTAACATCCGACGATATAGATGTCGAACAAATCGATGTCTAACAGATCGTGTAATCGTTTCGTGACCTTTTTATTAAACACGGACGGATCCCGTAATGCAATAAACCACGCTTTGTTCGCCAGAACTGTTGGCTAAACTACTCAGCTATGTTTGAAAGCGGATTACAACGTTGCGTCGGCTACAGATTATCTGGGGATTTGGGAAATTTACACGTGTCACTTCGAATCGTCAGTGTGCTAATGGGGCGCGATGGCCAAGTAGTCAGGGCACCGGATTTTCAGTCTAGAGGATCGTAGGTCGAACCCACCTGCGGCTGTTTTGTTATAACTTCGATAGGCCTAGTAATCGAGTCGGAAGAGGGGGTAACAGTGCACGCTCCCCCCGGAAATATACTTTCAATTGGTATCACTAGATGGGAAAAATACGTAGAAAACGGTTTGCTATGTTAACAAGTCAGCAAAATGTCCCACGTGTCGTTTTTATGCAAATTAGTGCCGCCATTATTTAGGAATCTATTTTCCCCTATATCTCAGCCAATATTGCAGATAACTGACAAAATAAGATGTATAGACCTTATGAGGGTCAGCGACCATAACAAAACTATTGTTGACATTATCATATGTGTCCATGATAGTTTAATATGCAAATTAGTGCCGCCAATATTGAAAAATCTATTGTTCACGTTATCTGGGCTAATATTGCACATAACTGCACAAATAAGGCCCAGACCCACGTTTTCAGGGTCAACGATCACTAAAGACCATTCTTGTATTAACTACGTGTGTCCCTGGCATGCTATGCAAATTCTAAAGTGCCACCATTACCGAAAATGTGACTTTTTCGCTGTATCTCAGCCAATTCCGACTAGACTATAGACCTACTCCACAATGTCGTCCCATCGCGCCTGCCTATTTCCTTCGGATGATACATTAAAAACCCTTCAATTTGTGACCGAACACTTCTATCGTGACGACTGAACCGCAAAATTATATAGTCAGTATGACTGTGGACGAAATGATATATGTAGTCACCGTGACTGTGGACTGATTGGTGTAGTCACCGTGACTGTGGACTGATTGGTGTAGTCATCGTGACTGTGGACTAATTGGTGAAGTCACCGTGACTGTGGACTGGTTGGTGAAGTCACCGTGACTGTGGACTGGTTGGTGTAGTCACCGTGACTGTGGACTGATTGGTGTAGTCACCGTGACTGTGGACTGGTTGGTGTAGTCACCGTGACTGTGGACTGATTGGTGTAGTCACCGTGACTGTGGACTAATTGGTGAAGTCACCGTGACTGTGGACTGGTTGGTGAAGTCACCGTGACTGTGGACTGGTTGGTGAAGTCACCGTGACTGTGGACTGGTTGGTGTAGTCACCGTGACTGTGGACTGGTTGGTGTAGTCACCGTGACTGTGGACTGGTTGGTGTAGTCACCGTGACTGTGGACTGGTTGGTGTAGTCACCGTGACTGTGGACTGTTGGTGAGTCACCGTGACTGTGGACTGGTTGGTGTAGTCACCGTGACTGTGGACTGGTTGGTGTAGTCACCGTGACTGTGGACTGATTGGTGTAGTCACCGTGACTGTGGACTGTTGGTGTAGTCACCGTGACTGTGGACTGTTGGTGTAGTCACGTGACTGTGGACTGGTTGGTGTGTCACCGTGACTGTGGACTGTTGGTGTAGTCACCGTGACTGTGGACTGTTGGTGTAGTCACCGTGACTGTGGACTGTTGGTGTAGTCACCGTGACTGTGGACTGATTGGTGTAGTCACGTGACTGTGGACGGGTTGGTGTAGTCACGTGACTGTGGACTGTTGGTGTGTCACCGTGACTGTGGACTGGTTGGTGTAGTCACCGTGACTGTGACTGTTGGTGTAGTCACCGTGACTGTGGACTGGTTGGTGTAGTTGACTGTGGACTGTTGGTGTGGTCACCGTGACTGTGGACGGGTTGGTGTCGTCACCGTGACTGTGGACTGATTGGTGTAGTCACCGTGACTGTGGACTGGTTGGTGTAGTCACCGTGACTGTGACTGGTTGGTGTAGTCACCGTGACTGTGGACTGTTGGTGTAGTCACCGTGACTGTGGACTGTTGGTGTAGTCATCGGCTGTACTGTTGGTGATCATTACTGTATGTTGGTGTAGTCACCGTGACTGTGGACTGGTTGGTGTAGTCACCGTGACTGTGGACTGATTGGTGTAGTCACCGTGACTGTGGACTGGTTGGTGTAGTCACCGTGACTGTAGACTGATTGGTGTAGTCATCGTGACTGTGGACTGGTTGGTGTAGTCACCGTGACTGTGGACTGGTTGGTGTAGTCACCGTGACTGTGGACTGGTTGGTGTAGTCACCGTGACTGTGGACTGATTGGTGTAGTCACCGTGACTGTGGACTGGTTGGTGTAGTCACCGTGACTGTGGACTGGTTGGTGTAGTCACCGTGACTGTGGACTGATTGGTGTAGTCACCGTGACTGTGGACTGATTGGTGAAGTCACCGTGACTGTGGACTGGTTGGTGTAGTCACCGTGACTGTGGACTGGTTGGTGTAGTCATCGTGACTGTGGACTGGTTGGTGTAGTCACCGTGACTGTGGACTGGTTGGTGTAGTCACCGTGACTGTGGACGGGTTGGTGTGTCACCGTGACTGTGGACTGTTGGTGTAGTCACCGTGACTGTGGACTGGTTGGTGTAGTCACCGTGACTGTGGACTGGTTGGTGTAGTCACCGTGACTGTGGACTGGTTGGTGTAGTCACCGTGACTGTGGACTGATTGGTGTAGTCACCGTGACTGTGGACGGGTTGGTGTAGTCACCGTGACTGTGGACGGGTTGGTGTAGTCACCGTGACTGTGGACTGATTGGTGTAGTCACCGTGACTGTGGACTGATTGGTGTAGTCACCGTGACTGTGGACTGGTTGGTGTAGTCACCGTGACTGTGGACTGATTGGTGTAGTCATCGTGACTGTGGACTGGTTGGTGTCGTCACCGTAAATGTGGACTGGTTGGTGTCGTCACCGTGACTGTGGACTGGTTGGTGTAGTCACCGTGACTGTGGACTGGTTGGTGTAGTCATCGTGACTGTGGACTGGTTGGTGAGTCACCGTGACTGTGGACTGGTTGGTGTAGTCACCGTGACTGTAGACTGGTTGGTGTAGTCACCGTGACTGTGGACTGGTTGGTGTAGTCACCGTGACTGTGGACTGGTTGGTGTAGTCACCGTGACTGTGGACTGGTTGGTGTAGTCACCGTGACTGTGGACTGGTTGGTGTAGTCACCGTGACTGTGGACTGATTGGTGTAGTCACCGTGACTGTGGACTGGTTGGTGAAGTCACCGTGACTGTGGACTGGTTGGTGTAGTCACCGTGACTGTGGACTGGTTGGTGTAGTCATCGTGACTGTGGACTGGTTGGTGTAGTCACCGTGACTGTGGACTGGTTGGTGTAGTCACCGTGACTGTGGACTGGTTGGTGTAGTCACCGTGACTGTGGACTGGTTGGTGTAGTCACCGTGACTGTGGACTGGTTGGTGTAGTCACCGTGACTGTGGACTGGTTGGTGTAGTCACCGTGACTGTGGACTGATTGGTGTAGTCATCGTGACTGTGGACTGATTGGTGTAGTCACCGTGACTGTGGACTGGTTGGTGTAGTCACCGTGACTGTGGACTGATTGGTGTAGTCACCGTGACTGTGGACTGATTGGTGTAGTCACCGTGACTGTGGACTGATTGGTGTAGTCACCGTGACTGTGGACGGGTTGGTGTAGTCACCGTGACTGTGGACGGGTTGGTGTGTCACCGTGACTGTGGACTGGTTGGTGTGTCACCGTGACTGTGGACTGGTTGGTGTAGTCACCGTGACTGTGGACTGGTTGGTGTAGTCATCGTGACTGTGGACTGGTTGGTGTAGTCACCGTGACTGTGGACTGGTTGGTGTAGTCACCGTGACTGTGGACTGGTTGGTGTAGTCACCGTGACTGTGGACGGGTTGGTGTAGTCACCGTGACTGTGGACGGGTTGGTGTAGTCACCGTGACTGTGGACGGGTTGGTGTAGTCACCGTGACTGTGGACGGGTTGGTGTAGTCACCGTGACTGTGGACTGGTTGGTGTAGTCACCGTGACTGTGGACTGGTTGGTGTAGTCACCGTGACTGTGGACTGATTGGTGTAGTCACCGTGACTGTGGACTGGTTGGTGTAGTCACCGTGACTGTGGACTGGTTGGTGTGTCACCGTGACTGTGGACTGGTTGGTGTAGTCACCGTGACTGTGGACTGGTTGGTGTAGTCACCGTGACTGTGGACTGGTTGGTGTAGTCACCGTGACTGTGGACTGGTTGGTGTAGTCACCGTGACTGTGACGGGTTGGTGTAGTCACGTGACGGGGACTGTTGGTGTAGTCACCGTGACTGTGGACTGGTTGGTGTAGTCACCGTGACTGTGGACTGGTTGGTGTAGTCACCGTGACTGTGACTGGTTGGTGTGTCACCGTGACTGTGGACTGGGTGTAGTCACCGTGACTGTGGACTGATTGGTGTAGTCACCGTGACTGTGGACTGATTGGTGTAGTCACCGTGACTGTGGACTGGTTGGTGTAGTCACCGTGACTGTGGACTGGTTGGTGTAGTCACCGTGACTGTGGACTGGTTGGTGTAGTCACCGTGACTGTGGACTGGTTGGTGTAGTCACCGTGACTGTGGACTGGTTGGTGTAGTCACCGTGACTGTGGACTGGTTGGTGTAGTCATCGTGACTGTGGACTGGTTGGTGTAGTCACCGTGACTGTGGACTGGTTGGTGTAGTCACGTGACTGTGGACTGGTTGGTGTAGTCATCGTGACTGTGGACGGGTTGGTGTAGTCACCGTGACTGTGGACTGATTGGTGTAGTCACCGTGACTGTGGACTGGTTGGTGTAGTCACCGTGACTGTGGACTGATTGGTGTAGTCACCGTGACTGTGGACTGATTGGTGTAGTCACCGTGACTGTGGACTGATTGGTGTAGTCACCGTGACTGTGGACTGGTTGGTGTAGTCACCGTGACTGTGGACTGATTGGTGTAGTCACCGTGACTGTGGACTGATTGGTGTAGTCACCGTGACTGTGGACTGATTGGTGAGTCACCGTGACTGTGGACTGGTTGGTGTAGTCACCGTGACTGTGGACTGGTTGGTGTAGTCACCGTGACTGTGGACTGATTGGTGAAGTCACCGTGACTGTGGACTGATTGGTGAAGTCACCGTGACTGTGGACTGGTTGGTGTAGTCACCGTGACTGTGGACTGATTGGTGTAGTCACCGTGACTGTGGACTGGTTGGTGTAGTCACCGTGACTGTGGACTGGTTGGTGTAGTCACCGTGACTGTGGACTGATTGGTGTAGTCACCGTGACTGTGGACGGGTTGGTGTAGTCACGTGACTGTGGACGGGTTGGTGTAGTCACCGTGACTGTGGACGGGTTGGTGTAGTCACCGTGACTGTGGACGGGTTGGTGTAGTCACCGTGACTGTGGACTGGTTGGTGTAGTCACCGTGACTGTGGACTGGTTGGTGTAGTCACGTGACTGTGGACTGTTGGTGTAGTCACCGTGACTGTGGACGGGTTGGTGTAGTCACCGTGACTGTGGACGGGTTGGTGAAGTCACCGTGACTGTGGACGGGTTGGTGTAGTCATCGTGACTGTGGACGGGTTGGTGTAGTCACCGTGACTGTGGACGGGTTGGTGTAGTCACCGTGACTGTGGACTGGTTGGTGTAGTCACCGTGACTGTGGACTGATTGGTGAAGTCATCGTGACTGTGGACTGATTGGTGTAGTCACCGTGACTGTGGACTGATTGGTGTAGTCATCGTGACTGTGGACTGATTGGTGTAGTCACCGTGACTGTGGACTGATTGGTGAAGTCACCGTGACTGTGGACTGGTTGGTGTAGTCACCGTGACTGTGGACTGATTGGTGAAGTCATCGTGACTGTGGACTGATTGGTGTAGTCACCGTGACTGTGGACTGATTGGTGTAGTCACCGTGACTGTGGACTGATTGGTGTAGTCACCGTGACTGTGGACTGGTTGGTGTAGTCATCGTGACTGTGGACTGGTTGGTGTAGTCACCGTGACTGTGGACTGATTGGTGAAGTCACCGTGACTGTGGACTGGTTGGTGTAGTCACCGTGACTGTGGACTGATTGGTGTAGTCACGTGACTGTGGACTGGTTGGTGTAGTCACCGTGACTGTGGACTGGTTGGTGTAGTCACCGTGACTGTGGACTGATTGGTGTAGTCACCGTGACTGTGGACTGGTTGGTGTAGTCACCGTGACTGTGGACTGGTTGGTGTAGTCACCGTGACTGTGGACTGATTGGTGTAGTCACCGTGACTGTGGACTGGTTGGTGTAGTCACCGTGACTGTGGACTGATTGGTGTAGTCACCGTGACTGTGGACTGTTGGTGGTCACCGTGACTGTGGACTGGTTGGTGTGTCACCGTGACTGTGGACTGGTTGGTGTAGTCACCGTGACTGTGGACTGATTGGTGTAGTCACCGTGACTGTGGACTGTTGGTGTATCACCGTGACTGTGGACTGTTGGTGTAGTCACCGTGACTGTGGACGGGTTGGTGTAGTCACCGTGACTGTGGACTGGTTGGTGTAGTCACCGTGACTGTGGACTGATTGGTGTAGTCACCGTGACTGTGGACTGATTGGTGTAGTCACCGTGACTGTGGACTGGTTGGTGTAGTCACCGTGACTGTGGACTGGTTGGTGTAGTCACCGTGACTGTGGACTGGTTGGTGTAGTCACCGTGACTGTGGACGGGTTGGTGAGTCATCGTGACTGTGGACTGATTGGTGTAGTCACCGTGACTGTGGACTGATTGGTGTAGTCACCGTGACTGTGGACTGATTGGTGAAGTCACCGTGACTGTGGACTGGTTGGTGTAGTCACCGTGACTGTGGACTGATTGGTGTAGTCACCGTGACTGTGGACTGATTGGTGAAGTCATCGTGACTGTGGACTGATTGGTGTAGTCACCGTGACTGTGGACTGATTGGTGTAGTCATCGTGACTGTGGACTGATTGGTGTAGTCACCGTGACTGTGGACTGATTGGTGAAGTCACCGTGACTGTGGACTGGTTGGTGTAGTCACCGTGACTGTGGACTGATTGGTGAAGTCATCGTGACTGTGGACTGATTGGTGTAGTCACCGTGACTGTGGACTGATTGGTGTAGTCACCGTGACTGTGGACTGATTGGTGAAGTCATCGTGACTGTGGACTGATTGGTGTAGTCATCGTGACTGTGGACTGATTGGTGTAGTCACCGTGACTGTGGACTGATTGGTGAAGTCACCGTGACTGTGGACTGGTTGGTGTAGTCACCGTGACTGTGGACTGATTGGTGTAGTCATCGTGACTGTGGACTGGTTGGTGTAGTCACCGTGACTGTGGACTGGTTGGTGTAGTCACCGTGACTGTGGACTGATTGGTGTAGTCACCGTGACTGTGGACTGGTTGGTGTGGTCACCGTGACTGTGGACTGGTTGGTGTAGTCACCGTGACTGTGGACTGATTGGTGTAGTCACCGTGACTGTGGACTGGTTGGTGTAGTCACCGTGACTGTGGACTGGTTGGTGTAGTCACCGTGACTGTGGACTGGTTGGTGTAGTCACCGTGACTGTGGACGGGTTGGTGTAGTCACCGTGACTGTGGACGGGTTGGTGTAGTCACCGTGACTGTGGACTGATTGGTGTGTCACCGTGACTGTGGACTGATTGGTGTAGTCACCGTGACTGTGGACTGGTTGGTGTAGTCACCGTGACTGTGGACTGTTGGTGTAGTCACCGTGACTGTGGACTGTTGGTGTAGTCACCGTGACTGTGGACTGATTGGTGTAGTCACCGTGACTGTGGACTGGTTGGTGTAGTCACCGTGACTGTGGACTGGTTGGTGTAGTCACCGTGACTGTGGACTGGTTGGTGTAGTCACCGTGACTGTGGACGGGTTGGTGTAGTCACCGTGACTGTGGACTGGTTGGTGTAGTCACCGTGACTGTGGACTGATTGGTGTAGTCACCTGACTGTGGACTGGTTGGTGTAGTCACCGTGACTGTGGACTGGTTGGTGTAGTCACCGTGACTGTGGACGGGTTGGTGTAGTCACCGTGACTGTGGACGGGTTGGTGTAGTCACCGTGACTGTGGACTGATTGGTGTAGTCACCGTGACTGTGGACTGATTGGTGTAGTCACCGTGACTGTGGACTGTTGGTGTAGTCACCGTGACTGTGGACTGGTTGGTGTAGTCACCGTGACTGTGGACTGATTGGTGTAGTCACCGTGACTGTGGACTGATTGGTGTAGTCACCGTGACTGTGGACTGGTTGGTGTAGTCACCGTGACTGTGGACTGATTGGTGTAGTCACCGTGACTGTGGACTGATTGGTGTAGTCACCGTGACTGTGGACTGGTTGGTGTAGTCACCGTGACTGTGGACTGGTTGGTGTAGTCACCGTGACTGTGGACTGGTTGGTGTAGTCACCGTGACTGTGGACTGTTTGGGTTGGGGTCACCGTGACTGTGGATGGTGGTGGTCACCGTGACTGTGGACGGGTTGGTGTAGTCACCGTGACTGTGGACTGGTTGGTGTAGTCACCGTGACTGTGGACTGATTGGTGTAGTCACCGTGACTGTGGACTGGTTGGTGTAGTCACCGTGACTGTGGACTGATTGGTGTAGTCACCGTGACTGTGGACTGATTGGTGTAGTCACCGTGACTGTGGACTGGTTGGTGTAGTCACCGTGACTGTGGACTGGTTGGTGTGGTCACCGTGACTGTGGACTGATTGGTGTAGTCACCGTGACTGTGGACTGATTGGTGTAGTCACCGTGACTGTGGACTGATTGGTGTAGTCACCGTGACTGTGGACTGGTTGGTGTAGTCACCGTGACTGTGGACTGATTGGTGTAGTCACCGTGACTGTGGACTGATTGGTGTAGTCACCGTGACTGTGGACTGATTGGTGTAGTCACCGTGACTGTGGACTGATTGGTGTAGTCACCGTGACTGTGGACTGGTTGGTGTAGTCACCGTGACTGTGGACTGGTTGGTGTGGTCACCGTGACTGTGGACTGATTGGTGTAGTCACCGTGACTGTGGACTGATTGGTGTAGTCACCGTGACTGTGGACTGATTGGTGTAGTCACCGTGACTGTGGACTGGTTGGTGTAGTCACCGTGACTGTGGACTGGTTGGTGTAGTCACCGTGACTGTGGACTGGTTGGTGTAGTCATCGTGACTGTGGACTGGTTGGTGGCGTCATCGTGACTGTGGACTGGTTGGTGTCGTCACCGTGACTGTGGACTGGTTGGTGTAGTCATCGTGACTGTGGACTGATTGGTGTAGTCACCGTGATTGACTCTGTCGACGGAAATGACAATCACCGTAACCGTTGACAGAATGGTCAAATCACCGTGATTGACTCTGTCGTGGGAAATGACAATCACCGTGACTGTCGGAAAATGATACAACAGCCGTGACAGATTCTGTCGACGGAAAGAACAATCATCGTCAACAGTAAGGTGAAATTGCTGTGACTGATGGCATTATGCTATAGTAACCGCGCCTGTCGACAGAAAGGTATACTATTTATTACAGTGCCTATTGACAGACCAGTACAATCACCGTGCCGCGTAACGGTAGGTGTACAACAACCGTCACGGTTGTTGTACACCTACCATATAAAATGCTGCAATCGCTGTGCCAAGTCTACCAACAAATCATAGTTGTCCCGATGGGGAACCGAACAGAACTACATCGATGGTGGTTACATTCATTCGCTCGCCCTCTCGACGTGTCGCGGTCTCGGTCTCAGGCGTCGGACGGCGCGTGCCGGACCGGACCGCCTCGGACCGTGGCGGGCCGCCGCCACCACCACCACCCGCCGCGGAGGTCGCCGCGAGCGCGAGATCCCCGCGTCGATACGACCAATCAGCACGCGCTAATCTGCCGCAAGACGCGCGCGCACGTGCGTCGGGTAGCGTCGCGGCGCTGCGCGGCGCGGCGGCGAACACGTGAAAATCGATTGGCTTTATATGAGGAAAGATTTAAGTGCATTTTCGGCACAAAATGCCAGCAAGTCGAGCGGCGGGCTCGTCGACGTGGCGAGCCTTGGTCGACGCGCCAGGCATGTTTCTCGTGCACAAGTATAACCAGTTTAAGCGGCAGCGACAGACGGACAGTCGGCGCAAAGTGACCGAGAACGAACTGCAGCGACTCAACGGCAAGATCGTGAGTACCCCCGGCCCCGTGTCGGCCACACACTTCTAGGGCGTCTTCGGGTCGCCCCGCGTGCCCCTTGTGACGTCACGTCATTAGCGTCGGACCGCAGCGCACGTGGGGTCGTTCGATCTTTTATCCGAAAATCCTCACGGGTCGGACTATGAGTTTTCTTATTCATGACTCGTGCGGGCGGCATGTCTGGTACATCTTCACGAGTCAATGTGTTGCTTCTCGCACTGAGGCGTAGAGTCTAGGGCGACGACACGATCGGGTGGCGTTCAACTAGGGATGGGTTAGCTACAGTGCCTCTAGCGGGGTTGCGGCATGCGATGGATGACGATGACGTCACGAGAGGATGTCTAACTGGGTCTTGAATTGTGCATGCTTTAAATATTCTTGTTCCATGGATAACGCAGGAGTTGATATGTTAGTATACGTATATGTATCTGACGTTGCAGTTAGATATTTTCCAGTTCTTCTGTATCGGGTGTTTATAAAAACAAAAAACAGCAATATGGAACCCAGGGGTGAACCAGTGACGTGAGTCACGTGACGTGTCTCACCCGAAGACATGCAACGTGGGGTGAACAAAATAACAGTTGCAGAGTGACAAAAGGTGAAAATTTCCTCTCAACCTGCCGTCCTTCACATGCGGCTTTTGTCTTTTCCCGGCGTCCCCAGTTATATCGCGTCACCGCGGAGGTGACATCACGGGTGACTGTACCTCACGAGTGACGTGACATCACGGGTGACGTTGCGGGCGACGCGGTTGACGTTGTGTCGCGGGTAAAGTGACATCACGCGTGAGCCGATTCATTCCCACACCGTCGCGTTCACTTGACAACTCCCACTACGAGTTACGCAGAAAAACAAACAAGTGTTTTGTGGCTACGAAGCGCGCTGGGCAAGTAGTATGTACGGCACGTCCAGGCGCCGACTGCCGTGGGACTTCGCTTCTTTCACGCCAAGACCCCATTGCGTGGCGCTACTACATCGGCAGGCGCGTCGGTTCCAGCGCTCCTGTCCCTGAACACACGAGCTGCGATGAAAGTTCACGTCGGAAGTTCAAACCGGGTGTACTGTACTACAGTTGGCCCTTAGCGCATTGCCAGTATATAAGGTTCATTTGTCTAAAATCGTGGCTATCAAACTGTGTGTTTGTAGATGTCCTTTGACCGTTACGCGTTACATGCGAATGTATTGCGGTTGGTCTTCTTCCATAATATATGCTAATGGCGCCGGTCTTTGGCGGGAACAGTACCCACAAAAACCAACATTTGGGGTAGTGGGAGTGAGATATAATAATATTATTTACCCGCTCCCAATGTTATATACTTGGAGTCCCTGACGAGTTGTTACAGAAACGAAAAATCTCCAAATACTAGCAATGTAACCTTTTCCTAACACCGGGACGTAACAGTGCCCCTCAACAAGTGTACGTCTTCCGAACGTATCTCTAACAGTGCCCCTCAACAAGTGTACGTCTTCCGAACGTATCTCTAACAGTGCCCCTCAACAAGTGTACGTCTTCCGAACGTATCTCTAACAGTGCCCCCTCAACAAGTGTACGTCTTCCGAACGTATCTCTAACTGTGCCCCCTCAACAAGTGTACGTCTCCCGAACGTATCTCTAACAGTGCCCCTCAACGAGTGTACGTCTTCCGAACGTATCTCTAACAGTGCCCCTCAACGAGTGTACGTCTTCCGAACGTATCTCTAACAGTGCCCCTCAACAAGTGTACGTCTTCCGAACGTATATCTAACTGTGCCCCCTCAACAAGTGTACGTCTTCCGAACGTATCTCTAACAGTGCCCCTCAACAAGTGTACGTCTTCCGAACGTATCTCTAAC
The DNA here is from genome assembly GCA_025642075.2 of Ridgeia piscesae. Lineage (NCBI taxonomy): Eukaryota > Metazoa > Annelida > Polychaeta > Sabellida > Siboglinidae > Ridgeia > Ridgeia piscesae. Next base: position 53,860 of record JAODUO010000741.1, on the reverse strand, counting down.
AGTGCCCCTCAACAAGTGTACGTCTTCCGAACGTATCTCTAACAGTGCCCCTCAACAAGTGTACGTCTTCCGAACGTATCTCTAACAGTGCCCCTCAACAAGTGTACGTCTTCCGAACGTATCTCTAACAGTGCCCCTCAACGAGTGTACGTCTTCCGAACGTATCTCTAACAGTGCCCCCTCAACAAGTGTACATCTTCCGAACGTATCTCTAACAGTGCCCCTCAACAAGTGTACGTCTTCCGAACGTATCTCTAACAGTGCCTCTCAACAAGTGTACGTCTTCCGAACGTATCTCTAACAGTGCCTCTCAACAAGTGTACGTCTTCCGAACGTATCTCTAACAGTGCCCCCTCAACAAGTGTACGTCTTCCGAACGTATCTCTAACAGTGCCCCTCAACGAGTGTACGTCTTCCGAACGTATCTCTAACAGTGCCCCCTCAACAAGTGTACGTCTTCCGAACGTATCTCTAACAGTGCCCCCTCAACAAGTGTACATCTTCCGAACGTATCTCTAACAGTGCCCCTCAACGAGTGTACGTCTTCCGAACGTATCTCTAACAGTGCCCCTCAACAAGTGTACGTCTTCCGAACGTATCTCTAACAGTGCCCCTCAACAAGTGTACGTCTTCCGAACGTATCTCTAACAGTGCCTCTCAACAAGTGTACGTCTTCCGAACGTATCTCTAACAGTGCCCCTCAACGAGTGTACGTCTTCCGAACGTATCTCTAACAGTGCCCCCTCAACAAGTGTACATCTTCCGAACGTATCTCTAACAGTGCCCCCTCAACAAGTGTACGTCTTCCGAACGTATCTCTAACAGTGCCCCTCAACAAGTGTACATCTTCCGAACGTATCTCTAACAGTGCCTCTCAACAAGTGTACGTCTTCCGAACGTATCTCTAACAGTGCCCCTCAACAAGTGTACGTCTTCCGAACGTATCTCTAACAGTGCCCCCTCAACAAGTGTACATCTTCCGAACGTATCTCTAACAGTGCCTCTCAACAAGTGTACGTCTTCCGAACGTATCTCTAACAGTGCCTCTCAACAAGTGTACGTCTTCCGAACGTATCTCTAACAGTGCCCCCTCAAAAAGTGTACGTCTTCCGAACGTATCTCTAACAGTGCCCCTCAACAAGTGTACGTCTTCCGAACGTATCTCTAACAGTGCCCCTCAACAAGTGTACGTCTTCCGAACGTATCTCTAACAGTGCCCCTCAACGAGTGTACGTCTTCCGAACGTATCTCTAACAGTGCCCCTCAACGAGTGTACGTCTTCCGAACGTATCTCTAACAGTGCCCCCTCAACGAGTGTACGTCTACCGAACGTATCTCTAACTGTGCCCCCCTCAACAAGTGTACGTCTACCGAACGTATCTCTAACAGTGCCCCCTCAACAAGTGTACGTCTTCCGAACGTATCTCTAACAGTGCCCCCTCAACAAGTGTACATCTTCCGAACGTATCTCTAACAGTGCCCCCTCAACAAGTGTACGTCTTCCGAACGTATCTCTAACAGTGCCCCCTCAACAAGTGTACATCTTCCGAACGTATCTCTAACAGTGCCTCTCAACAAGTGTACGTCTTCCGAACGTATCTCTAACAGTGCCCCTCAACAAGTGTACGTCTTCCGAACGTATCTCTAACAGTGCCCCCTCAACAAGTGTACATCTTCCGAACGTATCTCTAACAGTGCCTCTCAACAAGTGTACGTCTTCCGAACGTATCTCTAACAGTGCCTCTCAACAAGTGTACGTCTTCCGAACGTATCTCTAACAGTGCCCCTCAACAAGTGTACGTCTTCCGAACGTATCTCTAACAGTGCCCCTCAACAAGTGTACGTCTTCCGAACGTATCTCTAACAGTGCCCCTCAACAAGTGTACGTCTTCCGAACGTATCTCTAACAGTGCCCCTCAACGAGTGTACGTCTTCCGAACGTATCTCTAACAGTGCCCCCTCAACGAGTGTACGTCTTCCGAACGTATCTCTAACAGTGCCCCCTCAACGAGTGTACGTCTACCGAACGTATCTCTAACTGTGCCCCCCTCAACAAGTGTACGTCTACCGAACGTATCTCTAACAGTTCCCCCTCAACAAGTGTACGTCTTCCGAACGTATCTCTAACAGTGCCCCCTCAACAAGTGTACGTCTTCCGAGCGTATATCTAACAGTGCCCCTCAACAAGTGTACGTCTACCGAACGTATCTCTAACAGTGCCCCCTCAACAAGTGTACGTCTTCCGAACGTATCTCTAACTGTGCCCCCTCAACAAGTGTACGTCTTCCGAACGTATCTCTAACAGTGCCCCCCTCAACAAGTGTACGTCTTCCGAACGTATCTCTAACAGTGCCCCTCAACAAGTGTACGTCTTCCGAACGTATCTCTAACTGTGCCCCCCTCAACAAGTGTACGTCTACCGAACGTATCTCTAACAGTGCCCCCCTCAACAAGTGTACGTCTTCCGAACGTATCTCTAACAGGGCCCCCTCAACAAGTGTACGTCTTCCGAGCGTATCTCTAACAGTGCCCCTCAACAAGTGTACGTCTACCGAACGTATCTCTAACAGTGCCCCTCAACAAGTGTACGTCTTCCGAACGTATCTCTAACTGTGCCCCCTCAACAAGTGTACGTCTTCCGAACTTATCTCTAACAGTGCCCTCAACAAGTGTACGTCTTCCGAACGTATCTCTAACAGTGCCCCCTCAACAAGTGTATGTCTTCCAAACGTATCCCTAACAGTGCCCCCTCAACAAGTGTACGTCTTCCGAACGTATCTCTAACAGTGCCCCCTCAACACGTGTACATCTTCCGAACGTATCTCTAACAGTGCCCCCTCAACAAGTGTATGTCTTCCAAACGTATCCCTAACAGTGCCCCCTCAACTAGTGTACGTCTTCCGAACGTATCTCTAACAGTGCCCCCTCAACAAGAGTATGTCTTCCAAACGTATCCCTAACAGTGCCCCCTCAACAAGTGTAGTCTTCCGAACGTATCTCTAACAGTGCCCCCTCAACACGTGTACATCTTCCGAACGTATCTCTAACAGTGCCCCCTCAACAAGCGTATGTCTTCCAAACGTATCCCTAACAGTGCCCCCTCAACAAGTGTACGTCTACCGAACGTATCTCTAACAGTGCCCCTCAACAAGTGTACGTCTACCGAACGTATCTCTAACAGTGCCCCTCAACAAGTGTACGTCTTCCGAACGTATCTCTAACAGTGCCCCTCAACAAGTGTACGTCTACCGAACGTATCTCTAACAGTGCCCCTCAACAAGTGTACGTCTCCCGAACGTATCTCTAACAGTGCCCCTCAACAAGTGTACGTCTACCGAACGTATCTCTAACAGTGCCCCCTCAACAAGTGTACGTCTTCCGAACGTATCTCTAACAGTGCCCCTCAACAAGTGTACGTCTCCCGAACGTATCTCTAACAGTGCCCCTCAACAAGTGTACGTCTTCCGAACGTATCTCTAACAGTGCCCCCTCAACAAGTGTACGTCTTCCGAACGCACACGGCCAGCCTCAAACCCCTTCGCAATATCCACAAAATTCCGAAACTTATGGGATGAATTTTAGTTCGTTACACGTGCAACTGAGCACACGCGTGCTGTCATAAGGCGGCCTAATGAGGCATTAACAAGATGAAAGTGCAACTGAGGAGACGCCATTGTTAGGCTAACCATCGCGTGATGCCGTCACAGCCTGTCGGCGACGACTTTGTCCTCAAGTATTGTAAATTGTCGACAGCTGTCTGCAAATGTACAGAACGGCGAAGTCGATATCTACAACAGAGATAGATATCTAGAGATTAAATATTTGGACAGTTAAATGTGGGTATGGACAGTTAAATGTGG
>JAODUO010000741.1:0-47500 GCA_025642075.2 Ridgeia piscesae | reverse complement strand
TGTGTGAGTGAGTGAGTGAGTGAGTGAGTGAGTGAGTGTGTGAGTGAGTGAGTGAGTGAGTGAGTGAGTGAGTGAGTGAGTGAGTGAGTGAGTGAATAAGTGAGTGAGTGAATAAGTGAGTGAGTGAGTGAATGTATAGTGTATGTGTGTGTATGTATATATAAACGTTATATATATATATATATATATATATATATATATATATATATATATATATATATATCCATATTACAAGGTATGTAGATATTTGTGTACGTCTGTTAGCATACTAAACGTATGCAGACCGTGTAGATGCAGAACGCACGTAAAACTTCACTTTTACACATTATAATATTTTCAAACACTGATGCCTACATATGTCGATGCCCGAACACTAACAAGCCTACTTCTATAGATAGATGTAAGACATATAAATACACACGAGCCGTGTATTGTCAGCCCGTCGCCTCCCGTCCGTATTCCTGTCTGTCGCCTCGGCGGGCCAGGGGGACTCGTTGGAGCGTTCAAGTGGCCCTCCTTGCTCCTTCGGTTCAATAGGTTCCGGCGTGGGACGTCTCGTTAGCTCCCTCGTGTCTTTAGCTCGACGGCCTTTCGCGTCCTATTTTTAGGCATCACAGCCGAAGCCCATTATCGACATTTTATGCAGCAATCTCGGACAAAGCGGGCTTAATAAATGGCGCGCGTGTTGTTTTGCCCTTTCGCTTAAATGCATTATTTGTCAATGAATATGTTTTGCGATTCTATCGGCTGAATATAAGCTGTATAAAGAAATATTAAAGTATTGATTATGGAGATGGGAAGAGGCGTTTGCGAGCGTGCCGCTGGGCCGCCGGCGTGAGGCGATGGCGGGCCGCCGGTAGCGGGGAGTGTCGCGGCATAAGTCCAATCGGCGAGCTCGATCTAGGAAACATGCCGCGCTACTAACCCGAACTTCGAGAGATTGACCGTCTGGGTTTCAATCACTCGACGGTCGATAACTGTTGATAATATTTATTATATGCCAGATGCAACTGTTAAAATTTCTGCAGGAAAAAACCGATGTGTTCAGCGGTTATCGTTTATATCATCGGTGTGGATATGACATGTGGCGAATGGGTTTTTGATATTATTTTATTTTATTATATATTATATATATATATATATATATATATATATATATATATATATATATATATATATATGATATGGTCCATAAATGAACACATTAAAACTTGTTCATGTATTTCCAGGGTATACAATTAAAGTAATATACCTGGAGTTCACATCGCCCGCTTTGTCGTTTGTATATGGCAAATGAAGAACTACTTGACTGTATTTAGAATGTTTATTATCTATGAATCTGATTGAATTATTAATTATGGAACTTTATTTTAAACTACCCTAATATAATTTAACAACGCGACCTAAGGCAAGTCATGCTTTATAACCAGTCAAAACTGAAAAACAAATAATCGTTTCAGCTAACCCTGACTTGAGCACCGCCACTTCATGTATTTTAATTTAGAAAACTTTCTTCGACAGCATTACACAAAAACATCCATACACCTCAGCTTATCCACAATATCCACAAGAGCGAAAGACTCCGACGGCATGCACGAGCTGTAGGCGCTGTCATCCATATATCCATATATCCATATATATATATATATATATATATATATATATATATATATATATATATATATATATATATATATATATATATATATATATATATATATATATATATATATATATATATATATATATATATATATATATATATACTAAATCGCCATGCTCATAATACCCCACTTTCCCCATAACGCAACCTTGACAGAAGGAAGCGTGGCGTGTTTTCGTTCCCTGCGCCCGAGTTCTCGACAGCTGCTACAAAGAGAGAAGTCCCATGTGACGTAGCCAATGGCGAGGCGAGCTCCTCTCCACATGTAAACAACCGCAATACCACACCTCCTGACCAGTCTCTCTGGACGACTACCAGGTCACGTGGTGTTCTTTACCGACTTATCTCCTTTCTGCCTGCGAGTGGCGCGTGAGGTTCGCCCACTGTCTCGCGCTCTCCACCTGTCCTGTCGCCGTGTGCGACGTCAGTCGAACGTCCTCCACTCGTTCCTCCGTGTTGGTCCTTGGCTGTCTCTTTTTCTGTTTCCTCCTCGGATCGAAGTCAGCGCTCTCGTCGCTGGCTGATCGTCGATCATTCCGAAGACACGTCCCCGACCGACGCGGTCTTGTCTTCCTCTTCCTTGCCTGTTTATTTAACTAAATTTCAGAACAAGATAACTAATAAATATGATGAACTAGTTGTGTAAATTATTATCGATAGTACAGTGAATATTCATAATGCTTTGGTTCCACCGGTCAATCACCTGAATACATGAACTACGTTGGAAATTCACGTCAGAAGTACAAACAGAGCGCACTGTACTGCAGTTGACCTTTGGCGCAGCACCAATATCTGTAGTTCCTTTGTCTAAAATCGAGGCTGTCAAACTGTGTTTTAGCATAAGTATCAAACCGATTCATTTGACAAATGCAATGGTGACTGAGGTTCACAAATTAAAAAATTGCATTTCGAAATGTTCATTTCAAAATGTACGATCAGTTCAATATAGAGTCTGACTGTAATGGAGCAGTCAGCGTGCACGCTGTCAGCATCAAGTAGGGGTTCATAGGAATGTTCGGAACGTTCGACGTTGTTTCTATGATTGTTAGAAATCACGTATACTATGCACGAATCAGATGAGCAAATTGTTTCCAACTTGCAACAGTCGTAGAAAAAAGGCCAGAGTTACGAAAAACTCACAGTTATGTCATCTTTGACAATCCAGTACGAATACTTCGGATGCTGTCCAGTGCGCTTGCGCAATCAGATGGATGGGTTGTTTTGCCAGTGACATTAATGATGACTTCTTGCAATACAGTTTTATACACTCTTTAGACTGATTCATCCGTGATAATTATAATTTCATCTTTAGATTAAATTTCAGACATCTCTTAGACTGATTCGTCTGGGCTAATTACAATTTTATTTTTAGGTGTTAGACTGTTCAAGATGGAGATTCAGAGTAGACAGCTCTCTGAAAAATATAAGGGAGAGTTTCGTGTAATTATCTCTTTCTCCGTGTAGGTTTCTTCTCTAACAGGAGTTAAGAATCGGGACTGGTCTTACGTCAGCCTTATTGTCCTTTCTACTGCGAAACCGTGCCGTTGGGAATAGAACGTGACACCGAAGGAATATTTAGAACCGCCAAGTAATAGACGACGGCAGATATGGCGTCATGATTGGGTATTCCAAACCAGAATTGTAGATAGCGATCGGTGAGCGAGTTAAGCGATTTCCTGTGGGTGGTGGTTAGGTCATGTACATTCAGATAACATCTGATGGATTTCATTACGTACTGAAGCACTCTGAGCAGAAATTATTAAGGACACGATATCGCGCGATATAAAATCAAACATTTACATTTAGCGTGCCACTTGTTCTGGACACAAACATGTAGCGTTCATGTTCTTGCGCATGAACTCCATTTTGCTATATATAATGTAAGGACTAGTGTTTGGTGTTGCCTCGAAGAGAACCCTGGCGTTGATGACTTTCTCGGTGCTTACAATGACCTACTCAAAGTCGTTAAATGAGAATTAAAAATGGGGAATGTTTAGAGAGCCATTCGCGCATCGATAATACCATGTTTTGTTGGTGTGAGCGTGCGATTTGTTGAAGTGGCTAGTGGCTATATAAAAAGATAATCCCCGTGTCCGCCTGGCACACGTGAAGAGACTGGAATCATCTGCATACGACAGCGTAATAATCTAATAAACCGTGTCTATATCTGTCTTTGTTCCATTTTAGAAACAGAATGATTAGGTTGAGGCCAAAAATAGGCGCTACATGGCAGAGCTAGGGGTCATCCCTTCCTTTGTGGGAATTGAGTTGGGTTGAACATGGGACGTTTAATCATACCAGCTTGCTTTGAGCATTGACTCGTGACGTAAGTCGTAACCTGTTTAGGCGGGTCATTCCGAACGAGGTGTGTTGAATCCGTGGATGATTCACGTAACTAAATGCGCTCGTCACGTCAGGTCGACGAGTTGCAATGACGTGTCTTGATCTTTCGTCGACCGTCGGCAATGGTTTCTTGTGCCATTTGTGGCACGTAACCACGTTATGTTCTACACGGCGATTTAACTGTGGATTTAACACAGTTTGAGTGGCACACGCAAGTAGTTGGTTGGAAGTGTCATAGTCTGTGATTCGATTGGTAAGCAAAGAAACACACAACGTGAATGCCATCAGCCGGAAGATACTTGGTCGACGATGCGTCGTCTGTCCTAGGGACGTGCGCAAATCTGCGGAAGGATCAGGTTAAGAATTCAAGATCACGTTGAATCATGACACGAATAGAATTCAGTTTGCATAGTAAACACGTTGTTGTGGTTAACACATAATGCCTAGAATAACACATGCCCGCATAGTAAACACGTTGTGGTGGTTAACACATAATGCATAGAACAACACATGCCCGCATAGTAAACACGTTTTGGTGGTTAACACATAATGCATAGAACAACACATGCCCGCATAGTAAACCCGTTGTAGTGGTTAACACATAATGCATAGAATAACACATGCCCGCATAGTAAACCCGTTCTAGTGGTTAACACAAATTGCATAGAACAACACATGCCCGCATAGTAAACCCGTTCTAGTGGTTAACACAAATTGCATAGAACAACACATGCCAGCATAGTAAACCCGTTGTAGTGGTTAACACGTAATGCATAGAACAACACATGCCCGCATAGTAAACACGTTGTAGTGGTTAACACATAATGCATAGAACAACACATGCCCGCATAGTAAACACGTTGTAGTGGTTAACACATAATGCATAGAATAACACATGCCCGCATAGTAAACACGTTGTAGTGGTTAACACATAATGCATAGAATAACACATGCCCGCATAGTAAACCCGTTGTAGTGGTTAACACATAATGCATAGAACAACACATGCCCGCATAGTAAACACGTTGTAGTGGTTAACACATAATGCATAGAACAACACATGCCCGCACAGTAAACCCGTTGTAGTGGTTAACACCTAATGCATAGAATAACACATGCCAGCATAGTAAACCCGTTGTAGTGGTTAACACCTAATGCATAGAACAACACATGCCCGCATAGTAAACACGTTGTAGTGGTTAACACATAATGCATAGAATAACACATGCCCGCATAGTAAACACGTTGTAGTGGTTAACACATAATGCATAGAATAACACATGCCCGCATAGTAAACACGTTGTAGTGGTTAACACATAATGCATAGAATAGCACATGCCCGCATAGTAAACCCGTTGTAGTGGTTAACACATAATGCATAGAACAACACATGCCCGCATAGTAAACACGTTGTAGTGGTTAACACATAATGCATAGAATAACACATGCCCGCATAGTAAACCCGTTGTAGTGGTTAACACATAATGCCTAGAACAACACATGCCCGCATAGTAAACACGTTGTAGTGGTTAACACATAATGCATAGAACAACACATGCCCGCATAGTAAACCCGTTGTAGTGGTTAACACATAATGCATAGAACAACACATGCCCGCATAGTAAACCCGTTGTAGTGGTTAACACATAATGCATAGAACAACACATGCCCGCATAGTAAACCCGTTGTAGTGGTTAACACATAATGCATAGAACAACACATGCCCGCATAGTAAACCCGTTGTACTGGTTAACACATAATGCATAGAACAACACATGCCCAATAGCGTCAGTTGTATTTGGAAACCCATATGAAGATAAAGGTGTACACATCAATGTTTACTCAACCAAAATATCATGCATCATATATCGTTTGTCAAATGTACGTTAAATTGCGTTTAAACGAATGTCGTTATACATACTCACCTGATAATTATGCATAGTGTTAATACTGTTATTTAATGGAAATGTTACTGGTCATGCATACAATTATGATAGAACCAGTTATTTTTGGATTCTCCCGATATCTTGCTTGACATATGAGTCTACGGCCCAAGTGGGTCTGGGTGTGCGCATTTTACTTATCTATTACTGAAATTGATTGCTCCAATGGCTCCACGCCGCAGCGACTAACACGATAATTCGATCACTATTAATAAAGCAGAAAACCAGTGATCTTGGGAAAAACAAGTCAGGAGCTTTGAGTAGATCGTTCGTAAGGAGTGATGCTCCGATGGCCGTTGAACCTTTCCGATCACAGACGGAGTCCTCCTGAGACGTTGTCTCGCTGGAAATGTGTTAAAACGCACTATGCTGCTGACACGATGTCCTATAGTTTTTGATCTTCTAATGGGTTAAGTGAGATGTTATTAAATGCAACGTGCATGTTGTTTAATCTCATAAGATCCAATATCTCCATGGCGCCACTGTCAGCTTCTGTTCTGTCCTAGTGTGTCGTGTTCATTGACATCACGGACATCAAACGTGACATACCTTAGTTATCGCGTCGCATGTAATGACATCTCGCTCTTCCATCGTGACGCACCATCACGTCATGCTTATTGTGTCGTATTTAACGATATCTCGATACTCCAACGTGGTGCATCCTTATGTAATGCTAATCGTGACGTGTGACATGTGACGACGTGTGACCTTCCAGTGTGACACGGCATTATGTCTTGCTTACCGAGTCGTACGTAATGATGTCTCTGTCTTACAACGTGACACGACGTTATATATAAGTTTACCAAATCGTATTTAATGACATCCTGGTCGTCCTACGCGACACGTCGTTATTTCATGCATAGCGTGTCGTATTTAATTAAGCCACGGCCGTCCAACATGTTGTTATGATATGGTAATCGTGTAACATAACTAGACGAACATGACGTGGCCCCTGGTAAAACTGTCAATGTCACCCGTCTTATTAGAAACATCTGCAATAGGCTTACGTAAGAAATAGTCTTCCTTGACAACGACTCTCCATCTTAATTTCGATCCGATTATGGATTCCGAATCTAAATGCACAGCAGCGCGTTGATACCATCAAAAACGTCAATATTGCTTGATTGGTTAATAAAAAGCCATCATAATTCATACGAGTTAGTTAGCGTATCTTTGTAATACGTCTTTCATAATTGTTTGAAGCGTATTGTAATGTTATAATGCTACCAAACGTTTTACTAAATATCTCCGTCCTTGATGTATATTGCCTTGCGAGCAGGAACAATAACTTAGCGGAATTACTCAATGGCTATTGCAAGATTGTGTACATTAAACAGCAGCAGTGTCACATTTCGTCGTATACAACGAAGCAATTGATCATCTAGTACAATAAGTGTCAAATATCAATCGTCTAAACTACTTTGTACTTGCTTAGTTCATGAATGACGAACGCAGCCTGCGTCAATAGTGACATTTCAGAAGCTGTCGTCTTTATTGTTTGGTGCGTCTTAGAGAACCGCGTCGTTTTTATATCGATATCCAGAATTTACTATGTTGTTTACCAACGCTAACGTATTTTCCCGACTGCTTACGTAGACTACGCGTCGTGACTCACTGTAGATTGGCTGAGGCGGCTGTGTCTCTGTCGTTGTTCTCCTAATTTGCGACGACATGTTGACCCTATCCTGCTTAGTACGACTACACACAATGCACTAACGATATGATTTGACGGATTTACTGAAAATACAGCTCTAAGTAGTATAATTGCAGCGAATGAAACAGTGCTTTGGAGTTGACGGATGTCACCATTTCATCGCCACGTTCTCCGTCAGGATGTCTGCAGGTTGCGCAATAAATTTGAACACACGAACGTTCCTTTTGGTTTACTTGAACACAACGTCGCCATTGGTGATTGAATACGACGCTTGTGTAACATCTGTTAAGCGTTTTGAAGGGTTTCTTATATCGATTTCTACATAATGAAAATTGTATGACGCAAGCATTGTAATCATTTTAGCAATGTGTAAATACAAAGACGGGTGTGGAATGTAACTGAATTATTTTCAAGAGTAAAATGACGTTTTAATGTCACAACTAAGAAACGTGATCAATCTAATTTTAATGTAACATTGTAAAATTATATATATATATAGTTTTATAATATATATTAAATAAATATTATATATATATATATATATATATATATATATATACTATATATATATATATATATATTATGTACAAAGTGTATTGTAAAACTAAACAAACTGAACCAACATGCATATTGTTGCAGCATGAGCACTTCACATTATTCTTGTAACACAGGTTTGAGTATTGCAGATATCAATGGTCGTGAATTGTAATCTATAATTCACCCTCATATGAATATGTCCCCGAGATACTTAAAGGAAATTCACAATGATATTTAAGGATTGAGTCAATCCATCCATTACAAAACAGAAACAAAACGGTCGGGACATAGCGACAATGAATGTATTACTTATTTATATCGGTTATTTATACAGTATCCATACAAAACCTGTTACCATCGTGATCTATCACGTCTAAGTATTGATTTGACGATTTTATACAATATGCTAGTTTAACGACAACGCGTACATAGATCGCTGTATGACAATACACATTAGTCTAATACATCTTCATTTAGAAGGAGAAAAACGTCGTTCCGGTGTTACACAATATCTGACGTAAATTCACTGGTGACAATAACAAGTAAACATGGTATCATTTATTTGGATAACATCTGAGATTGAACAATTAAGCAACATGTTTCATCAAAACGTTTCCAAAAGCAAACAAATAGGATTCACGTAACCAGTCTGACTTGTCTAAATTGTTCTTTGTCGACAGCGTCACAATAGATGAGTTATCAATAGGTGATAATGAATGACAAAGATCAATACTGGGAGCCGTAATGGCTTCTAAATTAACTTTAGTCTGTTTTATTAACGCTTCGCGGAAACTGACAGGCTATAAATAAACCATCCGGACAGAGGGAAATGTGGAGGAGGAAATGTGGACGTCGAATACGAGGCTACTTCCGGTTGCAGTGATATCCGCCAAGAGAGACAACGTCACGCAGACGGAGACTACACATAGAATGGAAGATTAAGCGAAATGCAGAAAACGAATCGTAAATGTTCTGCTCTTATAAACCGTTGTCCCATAAAAGTGTACCGTGATAGCGTGAATGCATTTGATTCGCCCTTAGAATAAATTATAATCTAACATCCGAGTTAAGAAAATGTCACCAATAATTATCCCGTTAAAATCAGTTAAAGCCGGTGTTATTTGTACTAACAGAACACCATCAAGGAATAACATACCCATTGTCGTGCAACAGGTGTGTAAATTCATAATTGCAAACTTACACCTTACGTGGTAAAGACATGTATGTTCTCACACTCACAGTAGCCTATTTTCACGTCGACAACTCTCCAATCTGTCCATTCAGTACCACATCTCTGTAATCGGGACATACGAGAAGAAACCAAATTTGCTGACGACAGATATTGGCTAGTCGGTCATTAGATTGGTGGACTGGTAAAGAGAATAGTTATTATCAGTGCACGACCAAGCGCCAGGCACGATATTGAGAATACTGAGAATATTGCATATTACATATTACAATATTGCATATATTAACTAGATTAACTGACTCTACCAATGTGTGTGTGTGTGTGTGTGTGTGTGTGTGTGTGTGTGTGTGTGTGTGTGTGTGTGTGTGTGTGTGTGTGTGTGTGTGTGTGTGTGTGTGTGTGTGTGTGTGTGTGTGTGTGTGTGTGTGTGTGTGTGTGTGTGTGTGTGTGTGTGTGTGTGTGTGTGTGTGTGTGTGTGTGTGTGTGTGTGTGTGTGTGTGTGTGTGTGTGTGTGTGTGTGTGTGTGTGTGTGTGTGTGTGTGTGTGTGTGTGTGTGTGTGTGTGTGTGTGTGCGTGTCGTGGCGTGCGTGCGTGCATGCGTGCGTGCGTGCGTGCATGTATAATACGCACGTGCTTGCGCGTACGTACATGCGTTCGCGCGTGCGTGTGTGCACGATGTGTGTATACTTGATTGTATTTGAATAGCCACATGTGAAAAGACAGAGATGAGATGACGTAATACATTAATGAAATGAAATGAAATGAATGTATACCAAAGGCGTGCTGTGAAAACGAGAGGTGGACGACGACAGGAAAACGGGATAAAACTAGATCGAAGCACGCTGGAGAAGAAACGTGGAAAGGCAATTTGCCAGTCGACGGATATTCCTGGCCACAGGCGATGTCCTGTGATGCAACGTTCCCTGCGGCCTTTGTTCCGTGCGCTCGGCAATCGCCTCCCTATTAACCAACCAGCTTAACAAGACCACTTTGAAGGACATTCGCACGCGCGGACACGCGCCCCGGTCTAGTTTATGTCTTGACATATTGTTCTCAAAATACGTCCAGTTCGCTAGTAACCACAACAGTGTTTCAACACACATCTATGTTATTGGAAATATGACTAAATTTATCGCCCGATCCATAAATACACGCGCGTGCTTTGCGATGCGCCACACGTTTGCGAGTTGGTGCCTGGGAAGGAAACCGCACTCTCCCGGCTACGGTGGGGATTAATGTTGCCGTAGACGGCCGTGGGAAAACATGTGACGTCGTTCAGCGTTGCACAGGGGAGTTTATAAAAACAATAGGAGATTTTCGAGGAACCGCTATTGAATCATCGGTCTTGTATGATTAAATGTTATTCATTGTGAGTGTGAAGAGAGAGAGACCGACCGACCGACCGACCGACCGACCGACCGACCGACCGACCGACCGACCGACCGACCGACCGACCGACCGACCGACCGACCGACCGACCGACCGACCGACCGACCGACCGACCGACGACCGACGACCGACCGACCGACCGACCGACCGACCGACCGACCGACCGACCGACCGACCGACCGACCGACCGACCGACCGACCGACCGACCGACCGACCGAGACCGACCGACCGACCGACCGACCGACCGACCGACCGACCGACCGACCGACCGACCGACCGACCGACCGACCGACCGACCGACCGACCGACCGACCGACCGACCGACCGACCGACCGACCGACCGACCGACCGACCGACCGACCGACCGACCGACCGACCGACCGACCGACCGACCGACCGACCGACCGACCGACCGACCGACCGACCGACCGACCGACCGACCGACCGACCGACCGACCGACCGACCGACCGACCGACCGACCGACCGACCGAGAGAGAGATTGCGAATTTGATGATATTCACGTGTTTGTGCTTACTATGTAACTACGATGATACAAAGATCAAGCAGTATGAGACAACATCTTGCAGATCCATTCCATAAACAAACCAGTCGGTTAGTAGTTAGACATTTCGATACGTATTGTCCATATACCTTGCAGAAGATACCAATTTGCTCTGCATTACAGGATGCAATAAATTATATATTAGCATATTCAGGAATAACTAGATCTGATCCAGTGATGACAGACAATACAATGGAAAGATAGCGTTGTCACGCTAACTATTTAGAGGATGATATTTCCTGAATGAAACATAAAATATTTGAGTAGAATATGATTCATTTGAACGAGTGCACGGGTGAAAGTGGAATGGGTGATTGGGGCGTCGTTATCACAATGTCTCACGTTCCAGCGGAGGTTGGCTGTTCTTTCGCTGCATGCTCATGCCTTTCAGTTGCTGGTGTCGTTTCTATTCACAGACCTGTAGATCAGTTATGCAGGTGTGCCGCCAGAGGGGACGATTAATTGCAGTCTCTTCTCAGATGTCATAGTGGATGGGCACGACTTCAGCACTTCCATATGGACGCTTTTGCAGAGTGTTCGTTGCCCTTTGCAGACCGTAGAAGAGTCCGTTCAATATGCGGTGATCAGTGATGCGGTTCAATTGACCTGACCATCGTAGTTGTGATCGCTGGATATGAACTTGGATTGCGAAAGTTTCACATCTCTACTACATATTGGCGATGTGTTGCGTTTGACGCCCGCAAACTTCCGTATTTTTATTAAAATATGACATATGTGTTTCTGGTAAAAGTAAAAATAAATACATAACACCAGCGAACGTAAACACAAAAACGTATTTGTCACAATCCCTTGCGGGTATTTTACTTAATCTTTGCAAGTTCTTAGCGGCGACACGTCGCACGCCTTCCTGCTGTCGGCTATTCCTGTTCCGTCTTCACTCGCTACAGACAAAGGAGGAACACCGGCGAACAGCCTCTCTGGGACGTATCGTGTATCAACGTCTGGATCATGTTTCCTCTCCGGGCCTTCCCAAAACTGTTTCTAATTAATACCGTGACATATTCAAGTATTCGTCACGCGTCATTGGAGGGTGGCGTGACGTTACACAACCAATCAACCCCATTTTTTTACGAAATGTTTAAAAATTCATTAGGCCACACGAGCGCCGACGCTGACAATGCAGCAATTAGCGGTTCTCTCGGTTATACTTGGAATGTAAAAATAGCACTTAACTGTGCTTCACAGCACCTTCGATAGAACTACTGCAGAATAGCGAATAAACGCAAGAAAGTCGTAGTTAATACGTGACATTAACGGTACAGAGCAATAGGTAAGTCATCAAGGGTTTACGATGCAGCAACAGAGTAGACTCACCGAAAACCTACGCTCGAATGTCACTGAACTGGATTTGGACTGGACTTGGCCAGATGGCATATTGGGCGTATTCCAGAGTATGATTAATTCCTAGAAGCCAACAGCAACCCGCCCAATCGTTGTACCATCGTAGTTGTAATCCCCTTTCTTCTTCAGTCTCCGTCTCTGTCTCTCTCCCCTCCCTCTCTCTCTCTCTCTCTCTCTCTCTCTCTCTCTCTCTCTCTCTCTCTCTCTCTCTCTCTCTCTCTCTTTCTTTTCTCTCTCCCTCCCTCTCTCTCTCTCTCTCTCTGTTTGTCTCTGTCTCTCTTTATCTCTCTCTCTCTCTCTCTCTCTCTCTTTCTCTATATCTCTCTCCCTCTCTCTCTCTTTCTGTTTGTCTCTCTCTCTCTCTCTCTCTCTCTCTCTCCTCTCTCTCTCTCTCTCTTCTCTCACTCTCTCCTCTCTATCTCTATCTCTATCTCTATTCTCTATCTCTATCTCTATCTCTATCTCTATCTCTATCTCTATCTCTATCTCTATCTCTCATCTTCTCTCTCTTTCTCTCTCTCTTCTCTTCTCTCTCTCTCTCTCTCTCTCTCTCTCTTTCTCTCTCTCTCTTTCTGTTTGTCTCTGTCTCTCTTTATCTCTCTCTCTTTCTGTCTCTGTTTCTTTCGCTGCTACAGCCACTGCCGATATATATATATATATATATATATATATATATATATATATATATTATTCTGTTTCAACACAACGATGGCAACATAGCAACTAGGGTTTCGAGATACACCAACGTCGTGCCCATATCTAGATATCACAGATAACAACGTTCGTCACTTGCCCACGCTCTGGGGACAGCAATACACGGGAACTGCGTCTCTGTGCGGGCAACGTCCTTGCTGCTAAATCTTCCCGTCCTATGGGCTTCTTGATGCCGATCGATCAATCAGCCACCCCGTGAACGCGCTCTTGTCTGAGTGCTCGCAGGAGCGGCCCGGTGGTGACATCCTCGCGCGCCTGACCCCGTCGCGTTGTCCCCGCTGTAGGTCGTCGCCTCGGCGCTGTTGGGGCGGTCTCGGGTGGACCTCGAGACGCCATGTACCTGTGTCTGGGTGCGTGGCTGTGGCTGTGGCTGTGCTGGATGTTCACAGGTCTTGTTCGAACACTCCCATGGTTTGAAGTTTGAACATGAGTATTGTTCGATTTGTGACAGGTCCAGAAATCGTGTGACTGAGATACGGTTAGTTTGTCGCAGGTCTGTTGTGTTGCCAGTAGTGTTTACATTCCGTTGGTACTTGCTTACATTCCGTTGGTACTTGCTTACATTCCAATGGTACTTGCTTACATTCCGTTGGTACTTGCTTACATTCCAATGGTACTTGCTTACATTCCGTTGGTACTTGCTTACATTCCATTGGTACTTGCTTGCATTCCAATAGTACTTGCTTACATTCCAATGGTACTTTTTACATTCCGTTGGTACTTGCTTACATTCCAATGGTACTTGCTTACATTCCGTTGGTACTTGCATACATTTCATAGGTAACTTTCACGATTTTTCAAACCGAAAACAACATGGTAAGAAGAATCGTGAAAGTGAAGAGAGCTGATAAGAGAAGAATGGGTGAACTGAGAACGGAGGTTGGAGTGACCGAAAGTCTTAAGAAAACATTGGCGAGGAGTAGATTGACATGGGCCGGTCTTGTGGAAAAAAGGGGAAATGAAAATTTGGCAGCAATAGTAGATGCCCAGAAAGTGGAAGGAAAAGAAGGTGAGGGAGACCGGAATTGCGATGGAGGGTTGCATTAAAAGAGACCTAGTGGGACAAGTGGGAGAAGAATGGAAAAAAAGAGCAACAGATAGAATTAATTGGAGACTGCTGATAGAGAACGTAGTGAGAGAAAAGAGGAAGAAAAAGACAACGGAAACGGAAATCATGGTCAACTCACCTCTGACGATAGAGATGCCAAGAAAACGACAATAAATGCAATTTGACCCTAGTTTAGCAAGCGGGCAACTATTATTTTAAATCCTAAATATAGATGTTTATTGTATATATAGATATTAGCCATCACGCTCATTGAGAATGATGATATGTGCATTGCTCTGTCACCACTTGGGCTGCAGCCGGCGACAGAAGTGGAACATTCCTATCTCAATCCTATTTGAATGATGACAAATTTATTTGCGAAACGGTAGAACTGGGAAGGAAAGTCTTACACAGAGATCCTAATTCCCTCTGTACTTTGTGACTCTGTGAATCAGACAGCCAGTTATTTGGCCTTCGTTCTCCGCCATCATAATTTTCCGGGATCTGTTTCCATTGATCTTTAAATATCCAGCAATAATTACTGCTACAACGCCCATTGTTTAGCTATTGTTCAAGAACAACAGCTCTGATTCAACGGAACTACCCGGGCAAGTTCCGTGCACTGACCACACTGGTTGAGTGTTTCTTTACGAGTCGGCACATTTACGTCAACGCACTAACTGCATTTCCGCAGGGACGGTTTGATGCACGAAACGGTGACGATCTCCATTGATTGTTCATATGAACGAGTATAATCTGTCTTGACGACGTGTGTATTTATCTGACAAGTTAAGTTGATTCCTGTCACAAAGTGACAAGAATCATTATGCCTGGGTCACTTTTAAAAGCCATCTGTGCCGTACAACTGAACTCATGCGCTGCGTTATCAGAAACAAAACACATAGATTATCCAATCAAAGACACTGTCAGCGGCTTTCATTGTGTGGATGAAAGGTTTATTCAGACACATGCACGTACGCTCAGACTCGCATGCACACACACGCCCGCACGCACGCATACACTTGCACGCACGCACGCACGCACGCACATACATAATACACCACACACACACACACACACACACACACACACACACACACACACACACACACACACACACACACACACACACACACACACACACACACACACACACACACACACACACACACACACACACACACACACACACACACACACACACACACACACACACACACACACACACACACACACACACACACACACACACACACACACACACACACACACACACACACACACACAACACACACACACACACACACACACACACACACACACACACACACACACACACACACACACACACACACACACACACACACACACACACACACACACACACACACACACACACACACACACACACACACACACACACACACACACACACACACACACACACACACACACACACACACACACACACACACACACACACACACACACACACACACACACACACACACACACACACACACACACACACACACACACACACACACACACACACACACACACACACACACACACACACACACACACACACATTCTTGTTAAGCATGCAACCACATCAATGAGTTAATGCAACGTTTCTGAGCTTTGCTTTTGTTTTTGATATTCACCATTACAATAATTGAATAGTCACCACCATCGCGTAACGTCTACACAATCTGTTATACTTACGCTTTAGGTACCGTATCGGATTTTTATTTTGGCATCTTTTCTTAGAATTTTGTGTTTTTTAATTACTTGTCATTTTAATGTTAGATGTATTCAAACGTCTAGTTACGTTACATATATGGCATTAGCGTATGTCGTTGAGGAACTGTCAAACCATGTGCTCACTACACTACATAATACGCTTAGCAAACACGCAACAAGCAATAGAAATGACAAATTGTTCTCTCTTTCCTGTATAAATATTTAACCACGTAAATGCCGCGGCGCGTCTACCAAGAATATCCCTTTTTGCATATCAGTTGGCGACTTAACCTGTAGAATTTCTGCTATAAAATTCAAGCCAATGAAAACACCGATATAACATTTGTTGGCATTCACTGATTGGCACATTCACTCAGTTAAATATTGTCACAGTGATATCGTCAACATGCAATGAAAGACTGTCAAATGATGTTGTCAACGAGCAGTAGTTTTTCAGTAGTTTCGACAACATGCAGTGCAGGAAATTGTCACAGTGATATCGTCAACGTGCATTGCAAGAGGTTTTCGAAATAGTTACGCCAACATACAATGTAGGACATTTTCACAATGATGTCAACAACGTGTTAAATTACCACAATAACGATGGAGTATTGCATATAGTAAATATAATATTGTCGTGTTTCTGTCTTACCAATGCAGTGTAACACAACCTCCTATCCATAACACGAGGCTGTTTAGAAAGAGGCACTTACTTAACTCAGTTTGTTGCAAATGAATCAATTCCACGAAGGACACACGCCACACTCCAAAGTCGGTTTCATCAAGGTTGACGCCACCAGTCCAATAACATAGATGAATTTATCAAAGCTATCGACTACGATAATAATTATTATATTGCAAATATCTCAGAGAGAAAACATTCAACAAACATATACCTTTAAGCGTACAAATGCGAGTTTGTCTTGCCCACTGCTCATAACTATAGAATTGTTCCTTTGTGAAGAATTTAAGTCTTCATGGTCGTCGTCTCCGCCGTTGTTGTTCTAGTTGCAATGTTGTTATTGTTTGGTTAACGACTTAACGACGTATCGAGCCAATTGTCTCATCAGTCAGAGTGTGTGGTCATGTTATTTGCGGTCACTCTGATGCGGATGGATGTCCCCTGTCAGTGTCCGAAAGCAATATCTCGCCAATACTCCCCGAATAATAATCTACATCGATATCATTCCACTCGATATGATAGGCAATATCCACGACATGTTTACAAAGACGAGAACATACTATGGCCTTTATATATGGATGTCATTAGATTGAAACCTGTATGTATTCCGGGAAAGGAGACCTTGCTTCATGGCTTAAGAGCCCATCAGCGGCCACAAATAGCAACGGTTGAAAACGGTGCGTAGCTTGAATGGTACGTTTGGTGTTCTCGCCGAATGTTGTCCAATTGACACTGCACCAAGTGGCGTAGTCCTGCACGATATTGGCAGTGGATGTTGATGTTGTGATGCTGTCTTGTAATCTAATTTATGCCTACTTGAAGTCGTAACGAGCACTCTAAATGAAGAAGTGTCCTGTCACGCGCCGTGCGATGATGGCTAACCACGTCAGATCGGTCAAACATGCTGCGTATGACAACTCGCTCACAAGTCACCACCAGTAGCGACTCGGGACTAACTAGCCAATTATTGTCAGAAATGTGAAATAAATAACCTGCCAATTATCTCCACCGATGTGAAATAACCGACTCGGCCGTGATTCATTTAGAGACATTGATTGCGGACCGCTGACCGGTGGTCATTTGACGGCGAGCACGCCTCTGCTAACTCAATCAGATCTCGGGTCAGGGACTCGATTACTGACCACTACGGCGATTTGCAATGCACACATAGGACCACACATAGTGCACACTGACCGGAGACCAACGGCACCAGTTTGGTGACCTTGGAGACCAACGACACCAAGTTTGGTTACCTCTCTTTCGCTGAAAACGTCGTTCCGACGTACTCGCATAGGCGCGGGAAGAGACATTCGGACGTGCCTTATTGTATTCATCACTGTTGGTTGGTTGCATTATCAACAACCATTAGCATCGGCGTGGGAACAGGTCGAAGGAATTTCGCTGGAAGCAGGCGTAACATGGTTCTGCCTGCCACGAGTAAATCTGAAACGGCGGCGTGACCGCAACAAATTGTCAACCCCCATCGTCCGAGGTCTGTCATCAGAGGAGCTGATGACGAGAAAGCGGAAAAACTGAAGTCAACAAATGCCCTGCTCCTCTTGTTTTCGATGTCATGATCCGAAACATTGGGAGCGGAGGGGTACTGAAGCTTCGTTTCCCTGTCCCTACAATGACGTCCTTATTACGTTGTCGCGCCAGTGCACAGACAATTGGGTTGTTGTATTGCCCACCAGAAAATGTAAATTGGAAAACATTGATTTTACGAATAACGTGGCATGAGTCTCGTCATCTTTAGAATACAAGGTGTCATGTTTAGATTGTCGTGTCATTTGCGGATTGCGGTTTGTCTTTTCTGCTTTGTCGTGTGTCGCTTCTGGATTGTCACAAGTCCATCACGTGTCATCTCCGGATTATCAAGTGTCGTCTCTGGATTACAATGTGTCATCTGTAGATTACGCTGCGATATTATATATTCATTGTGAGAGTGCGTGCGTGCGTGTGTGCGTGTGGTGTGGTGTGGTGTGGTGCGTGGTGTGTGCGTGTATATATATATATATATATATATATATATATATATATATATATATATGTGTGTGTGTGTGTGCGGTGGCGTGTGCGCGTGTGTGCGTGTGTGCGTGTGTGCGTGTGTGCGTGTGTGTGCGTCCGTGAATATACACGTGTCATATTATAGAGTAGTCAATATCAGAATATGCCTTTCATTCAGTCAGTGGCAACCGTTTAAAGTGTCTTTGATTGAATAATCTCTGTGTTTTTGTTTGTGATAACGTTTGTTTTTTGTTTCGGAGCGCGCGCTAGTGAGTGCGTTTCCTTTTGTCATAGTTTGCGTGTTTGCTTACATATTACAGAACTTGCGATTTTATTTGAAAACATATACATTTCCTGTATGATCGCATAGATTATTTCACGGCAAATGGAAATAAATTAGCTTAGTCAAACACGACAGTGTTCCTCTATACAAGCTATACACGACATACGACATGTCAGATGACACTGTGAACACTTTTCGAATCGTGTTTAGAATCCGACCACGGACTGACGAGGTAGACACAAAATCGAATCGCTACAGAAGCGAGCCCGGATACGCAAATCAAACCCTCAGCATGACGAGGATTTGAGTGAAACACATTACATCAAATCTCCTGCATCGGTTTTGAATAACCAACTCCGAAAATAGCATCATACAGACGCGCGTGGAATGCTCAAGCGCGTAGATGAAGTCTTCTTGCATCAATAAGCAAGTGTTCTGCCTCTGAGCGTCACCTGACAAACCCTATATTTCACCGGGACTCATTACGCGGCGGTAATTTTCTTAGCCCAACAACGAGCGTGATCACTCAATATGAAGTTATATAAAGCGACGCGCATTTACATGTTAATCCACCAGGAAACACGGCCTGACGAATGTTGCAAGTATTTGTGGCGCCACGTAAACATGTCACACAATAACATTAAATAAATATCGTTCGCAGAATGGGAAACGGTAACTTCTTTAAGGTCGTAACTCAATTGAGATGGCTGGGCGAGCGGCCGGTGATTGGGAATAACAACACCACTCGTGACCACGAAAGGGAACGGACCGACACGTGCATGCATACAGCTGTGTCAACATTAGTGTTGCCTTTCGTGACCCTGTTAACGTTTGTACGATTGTTCGAACACAATTTACCTGTCCAAAGTCGTCAGCTCCACTGGTACTGTACCACAAATGTACTAACAAATGTTTTAAGATAGTATATACCCGGCTGTTTTGTTGACGTTTCAGACACATTTCCCTCAACATTGGCAGTTCACGCAACTGAGGCGCTAGTTAGAGTGGCTTGTTGACCCGATATCAATTAATTTTGTCATCCCGGGGGAGACTCGAATGTATCGATTTATGATCACCAGCAACTATCGGATAACGATTCCTAGAAAAAAGATTGTCGACCGCTGTCAGACGCCAGACACGAGCCTCATCGTCCGGAGCGGGAGGAAGCGGTGATTGATGGGGTTGTCTCCCGCTGTCTCTCTGTCGGAATGTTGCCGTGAGGTGGCATGTAACAATTAAAACACTAGTTTCGGCGTGCATTGTAGCAATGACAGGCGCAGGGCAGGTATTGCGCCATCGCATCAACACCAAGTGGAATATGTTTATCGTAATAACGGTGAAAGCAATTAAGTGCAATGTTTCTAATGAATATTCCATAGCGCATAGATGATGTTCCCAAGTGTGTGTGTGTGTGTGTGTGTGTGTGTGTGTGTGTGTGTGTGTGTGTGTGTGTGTGTGTGTGTGTGTGTGTGTGTGTGTGTGTGTGTGTGTGTGTGTGGTGTGCGTGCGTGGTGGTGTGTGTGTGTGTGTGTGTGTGTGTGTGTTGTGTGTGTTGTGTGTGTGTGTGTGTGTGTGTGTGTGTGTGTGTGTGTGTGTGGTGTGTGTGTGTGTGTTGTGTGTGTGTGGTGTGTGTGTGTGTGTGTGTGTGTGTGTGTGTGTGTGTGTGTTGTGTGTGTGTGTGTGTGGTGTGTGTGTGTGTTGTGTGTGTGTGTGTGTGTGTGTGTGTGTGTGTGTGTGTGTGTGTGTGTGTGTGTGTGTGTGTGTGTGTGTGTGTGTGTGTGTGTGTGTGTGGTGTGTGTGTGTGTGTGTGTGTGTGTGTGTGTGTGTGTGTGTGTGTGTGTGTGTGTGTGTGTGTGTGTGTGTGTGTTGTGTGTGTGTGTGTGTGTGTGTGTGTGTGTGTGTGTTGTGTGTGTGTGTGTGTGTGTGTGTGTGTGTGTGTGTGTGTGTGTGTGTGTGTGGTGTGGTGTGTGTGTGTGTGTGTGTGTGTGTGTGTGTGTGTGTGTGTGTGTGTGTGTGTGTGTGTGTGTGTGTGTGTGTGTGTGTGTTGTGTGTGTGTGTGTGTGTGTGTGTGTGTGTGTGTGTGTGTGTGTGTGTGTGTTGTGTGTGTGTGTGTGTGTGTGTGTGTGTGTGTGTGTGTGTGTGTGTGTGTGGTGTTGTGTGTTGTGTGTGTGTGGTGTGTGTGTGTGGGTGGTGTGTGTGTGTGTGTGTGTGTGTGTGTGTGTGTGTGTGTTGTGTGTGTGTGTGTGTGTGTGTGTGTGTGTGTGTGTGTGTGTGTGTTGTGTGTGTGTGTGTGTGTGTGTGTGTGTGTGTGTGTGTGTGTGTGTGTGTGTGTTGTGTGTGTGTGTGTGGGTGTGTGTGTGTGTGTGTGTGTGTGTGTGTGTGTGTGTGTGTGTGTGTGTGTGTGTGTGTGTGTGTGTGTGTGTGTGTGTTGTGTGAATTATATAGTTACAAACACATATCTATGAATATAGGTATATGTATATGTATATGATATATATATATATATATATATATATATATATATATATATATAGTTATATATCGTATACATGACGGTTGATAACATCGAGTATAATGTAATCAGCCTGATATCTAAAGCCTCTATTTGAGCGCGTGCCGACAGACAGCCGGCAAAGGAGCCGCCATTACGACGGCGCAACAGCCGCCATGTTGCTTTCAGCTCCATCTCAGTCTATTAATGTGGCTGAGTGGCTCATTAAAACCTGTATTCGAGTCTACGCTTTCAGTCGGAAAGTGATGCTCCCAATTCCGTATAATAAAGTCACTTTTCGTTGACACGCGGTGGGCGTCCCTTTGACGTCAATACCAGACGGAGCTGCCCACCGTTTCCATTGCGTCTAGCGCCAGCACCTAATTCCTCACGATATCGGAACGAACTGTTTTCCACGTAGTTTTATTTCTTCTTGCCCTGGCGACGTCAGCGACACGTGCCGCTTACGGTCCGTGTATATACCGTCTTTTCCTTTTTCTGTTTGAAATTTGCGAACGAAAAACTAATTCGTTTTTCGTTTTCAAAAGTGAAGTAAGAAAAACGAAAAACTAATTTGGTTTTCGTTTTTCTTACTTCACTTTTGAAAACGAAAAACGTATTAGCTTTTCGTTCGCAAATTTCAAAACGAAAAATACACGTTGCCGTAGCCACGAGGCGTTCACGTGGCTTAATTCTGAGTAGATATCAGAAATTCGCTCTTCATAACAAAGTCCGGGTTATGTTTTCTAGCACACCCGTTGCGTAATATTTGGAGTCTCTCGCTTCTAATGCGGCCACAACCCCGCTTATATGATTCGTCCCATAGTTTCCATTTTACAGAGAATCTATCCAGTAAGGAACCCGTAGCACTACCCAATCAATAACATTTAATGTTCGCTTTCGGAAATGAAACAACATTTAGGTTTCCCGCCTTTCACCTAACCCCAGGAAAATGATATCACCGACTCGCGTAACAAATTTATCGTAGAACCGAAAAAAACGATAAATATTATTTTCTTTGTCCTAGCAGTCACTTAGCCTCGTTGGTTGAGTTAGCTGCTTCTGCGACCGGCGTAACCGACATCATTGTCAGCCTGCGTGTTTACGATCGAACAGACCTTGGCGAACGTGTGTTTTAATGCAGCACAGATCAAGTGCGATTAAGTATAAATGGAGTTTATTCCGCGCAAGTCGTCGCTGGTAAACCTGCAATAATTGGATTTCATCACGCCGTAGTCAAATGTTGTCCCGTAGAGCTACGGCGTAATCCGACAGTGAAACTGTGAACAACGCCATAGTAGGCTGTCGGATACAGAACAGAAAGTTTGGTGTCGGACACAAGATAACGCTATGATATAGTTCTTGGGTAAAACATATGTCTTCGTAGAACAATAGCTATATGTGTTTATGTATGTATGTATGTATGTATGTATGTATGTATGTATGTATGTATGTATGTATGTATGTATGTATGTATGTATGTATGTATGTATGTATGTATGTATGTATGTATGTATGTATGTATGTATGTATGTATGTATGTATGTATGTATGTATGTATGTATGTATGCATGTGTGGATATGTAGGTATGTATGCGTGTATGTATGTGTGTGTCTGTCTATGTCTGTGTGTCTGAGTGTCTGATGTGTCTGATGTGTCTGTGTGTCTGTGTGTCTGTGTGTCTGTGTGTCTGTGTGTCTGTGTGTCTGTGTGTATTTGTGTCTGTGTGTCTGTGTGTCTGTGTGTCTGTCTGTTTATCAATAATACATCTCTATGACAGTCCTCAGGGTGTCTGTATTCATGGAACAACAGCTTATGTATGTCCACATATTAAAAATGATAACGGTAATCGGGTAAAATGTTTACCTCCGTGAACCAACTGTGTCTACCTAAGCGACAATCCTACGATAGTTTGTACGAATTACGGGCAGACACTCGACACTCGGCCAACATAAAACAACTCGCTGCCTGACCACGGACCCTCTCCGTGGCGACACACGGTTAATTATTACCTTGTTTTCTCCCAGAGACACCATACCCTCCGTCGTAAAAAAAACCTAATTGTACACCGACAGGAAACACTTATGCGTGTCCATGACAACGCATCGAATGACCACTGACGATGCACGCGTTGTCTGTTTGTAGGACAAGCTGCTTGCCAAGTTGGACGAGCGCCAGTGCGACACGGCAGCTACCCAAGATGACGAGGTACGTCTGTAGCTGCGTCTAAGAGAAGCCCCGCCAGTCTCTACCACGGAGGCGCGGAAGTTATGTCTAACGTAAACAATACCAACCTATCCTCAGCTGGCAGCGTAACGAGTTGGCGCGCTGCCTCGCACACTACGCTTTGCGGTTCAAGCACTTGATTCTGGCGTCATGTCACGGAAAACAATCGCGACCAATTGACCGCTTTTGAGCTTTGTCACGAATGTAGTTTAGGGTGAACACACACCAGCGACCTGTGATATAAAACGGTAATGATATTCGATCAGTTTTTAAACACTGCGATTAGGACCTACCAGACGTCGCCGGGTTGAATCATAGCGTTAAATCAAGCAATCGTATAAAATATGCATGACTTGTAATTAGTGCTGTTATTGTGATTCGGTCGCATGAAATTGAATCACGTTCGGGCAGCCACGTTCATATTGACTTGATTTTACCTCAGAGGCCCGTCTTGCAGCCGATGGCGGCTGACGTCATTCGCAATTTTATTAGCCGACAATTGCCGCGTTGAGTCAGCGGTGTTTTTACACGCGCCGACTCTGGAATTTCCTCCAGTTTAGTGTTACAGCATTTGAGCGTATTGCGTATTTGTGCCGTCATTCAACGTTTAGCCTTGCTTAAAATAACTTAACCTCATGACATATCCAATCAATCCATATGTTCACAACTTTAATCAATACTGCTTACCGATTTCAGTGCTGACCAAACATTTTGTTTTAAACATTCTTTGACTTTCATTTAAGATGATGTATGCGCAACATGTTTATATTATAAATACGACTATAGCAAACTTTGTCATCTGAGAGTTTCGGTGACCACATTACGAAATGCTAATCCGATCACTTACCTTTGTTCTTGTTCACCGTGGCAACAGTCATTGAGTAGTCGAGTCTCGTTGCGTGACCACGCCATATTACACTGAAAGTATCTCACTCAGCATTAGCAGAACAATAAAAATTATGGTATCTTTCAAGCCCAAGGAGCCACTCGGTGCATCGCACGTTTTATGGGCCTGTTTTCTGGGTTTACCGCGCGCACGCACTTACTCAAGCCATTAAATGCATTAACTTTTATTTATTTGATAATTATAGCCCTGTGACGTCTTTTAGTCAATATTTGTTCAAGGTACAACGAGTACCTACTGGCAGAAATATCATTTCTTATTTGTTCGTCTTCTTCTACGAGTCATATCTGTCAAAGGCGTTGGCGGTCAAGTCCCTCTAAACCCACGGTCGTGTGTTGTTTGTAATACTTCCGGTGTGCTCCTTGTTGTTTGTTGTACTTCCGGTGTGCTCCTTCCACACAGTAATGTGTACGTCGACCTAATTCGTGACCAATGTACCAAGTTATGAGTAAGATATGTTAGAGTTAGTTTACGTTCTGAAACGGCATATTATACGCGTTAAGCGTACACAACGTTTACTTAAACTAAATGAAAAGTGTGCAATGTTTTCAATCTTGTGGAGTATGACGTACCTACAAGGAAAATAATGTATATCTCAATATGTTTAACATGAACATGGAAAGAAATATCAGACGTATTTAATGATTCGGTTAAACAGAGTCTCAAGGCTAATCTACTTTCTTGCATAGCGTGCCCCGGATATTTGGACATTGCCTCAACTGAGAAAACGACATAAACCGTTTATCTTAGTCATAGATGGACTATAACGTTACATGGCCTTGTCTTATTAAGACAGATAAAGCTTGATCGGTGTCGGTGTCGGTGTCGGTGTCGGTGTCGGTGTCGGTGTCGGTGTCGGTGTCGGTGTCGGTGTCGGTGTCGGTGTCGGTGTCGGTGTCGGTGTCGGTGTCGGTGTCGGTGTCGGTGTCGGTGTCGGTTCGTGTGTGTGTGTGTGTGTGCGTGCGTGCGTGCGTGCGTGCGTGCGTGCGTGCGTGCGTGCGTGCGTGGTGTGTGTGTGTGTATAATATTCTAATATAACGTATGGCCTTTGACCAGAAGATAAAAAAGTATCTAAATTTAAACAACCATAGCAATTCTATAATAGATTTCTATAATATGATTATATATCCTATGACATTATAACAATGTATACAATTGTTATGGTCGCATCAGTTATTGTGGAATTCTAGGGAAATTATAATAGAATCCGATGTGTGTGTGTGTGTGTGTGTGTGTGTGTGTGTGTGTGTGTGTGTGTGTGTGTGTGTGTGTGTGTTTAGAAAAAAAATCTACACACGTACGCACGCACGCACGCACACACGCACGCACGCACGCACACACACACACACACACACACACACACACCGGATTCTATTATAATTTCCCTAGAATTCTACAATAACTGATGCTGCCATAACAATTGTACACATTGTTATAATGTCATAGGATATATAATCATATTATAGATATTTATTATAGAATTGCTATGGTTGTTTAAATTTAGATACAGTTGCATGAGTAACCTTTTTTATCTTCTGGTACAACATATTCTACAAAAAACCATCAGCAACCATCCTATAGCAATAAGTCTACAGATTTGTCTAAAGAACGTTTCTGCAGGGGAGGGGTGGGAGTTATGCTTGGTCACTCAACAGTGTTCCGCAATAAGGGGCCCCCCAGGGAGCACATCAACTAGACGCCCAACTGGGCGTGTGCCGTCAATGAATGAATGAATGAATGAATGAATGAATGAACGAACGAACGAACGAACGAACGAACGAACGAACGCACGCACGCACGCACGAACGAACGAACGAACGAACGAACGCACGCACGCACGCACGCACGCACGAACGAACGAACGAACGAACGAACGAACGAACGAACGAACGAACGAACGAACGAACGAACGAACGAACGAACGAACGAACGAACGAACGAACGAACGAACGAACGAACGAACGAACGAACGAACGAACGAACGAACGAACGAACGAACGAACGAACGACCGACCGACCGACCGACCGACCGACCGACCGACCGACCGACCGACCGACCGACTAACTACCTAATTAATTAATTAACGAACGAACGTTTTATTGAGCAATAATAAAAAAAACATACTGACTGACTGACTGGCTGGCTGGCTGGCTGGCTGGCTGGCTGGCTGGCTGGCTGGCTGGCTGGCTGGCTGGCTGGCTGGCTGGCTGGCTGGCTGGCTGGCTGGCTGGCTGGCTGGCTGGCTGGCTGGCTGGCTGGCTGGCTGGCTGGCTGGCTGGCTGGCTGGCTGGCTGGCTGGCTGGACTGACTGACTGACTGACTGACTGACTGACTGACTGACTGACTGACTGACTGACTGACTGACTGACTGACTGACTGACTGACTGACTGACTGACTGACTGACGCTGACTATGAGATGACTGATGACTAACTGATGACGACTGATTATATGACTTGAGACAATAACCTAATTAATTAATTAACGAACGAACGTTTTATTGAGCAATAATAAAACAAAACATGCACAATACATGCACAATATGGTTGGCTGTTGCTGCTGCTGCTGCTGCTGCTGTTGTTGCTGCTGCTGTTGCTGCTGCTGCTGCTGCTGCTGCTGCTGCTGCTGCTGCTGCTGCTGCTGCTGCTGAAAGGACAAGGCTGAAGTTATAGATATATTCACTGTCATTCCTTTCCCTAACTCGAAAAATAGACTATAATACGAATTAAAAATAAATTACACAATGATATACACAAATCATGCACAACCTAGTTCACGTAGTGCGCATGTTTCTAAAGGGAGAGTCGCAATTCGCTGTTTAAACGTCGTTTCCCAGTGACACCCAGAAACAACAAGCTACGGCTGCACGTGACGTGTACGAATAAACACCTCCGGCCTTCCGGGATATTGGGTTTTAAATTAAAGTAACTGGGTGATTAAATGCAAATGATATCGATCGAAGTTTCTACGTTCATGGTGGTTTTTTTGCAGTGAGCACATTTATTTTTTATGAAGCTTCTGCTAATGTAACTGGAGACCTATTGTATCGAGTCTAAAGTAGTCTTGGATTCTGGGTGGTCTTTGTCACGTGCCGCGAGCTATTTCTGGGGCATCTCACGTGTCGAAAATGATCTAGTTAATATTAATAACGGTGGTATTAACTATATCTAGCTATATGTGTGAGCAAATGGAGTTTGTGCGTGCGTGCGTGCGTGCGTGCGTGCGTGCGTGCGTGCGTGCGTGCGTGCGTGCGTGCGTGCGTGCGTGCGTGCGTGTGCGTGCGTGCGCGTGCGTGCGTGCGTGCGTGCGTGCGTGCGTGCGTGTGCGTGCGTGCGTGCGTGCGTGCGTGCGTGCGTGCGTGCGTGCGTGCGTGCGTGCGTGCATGTCAGTATGTAAACAGTAGCATAGAGAGTCTACGCCTGAACACAGGCGAGCGTTCTGCCACTAAACCACTCGATTCCTCTTGCATCGGTGAACTTTTGAGTGCACGTTCCTGTCTGGAGAATTATAGTCGACCTTTCGCCGACATCACTTGACGGCGTTTTTCGAGTGAAAAAACGCGCCGCAAAAACCGCAAACAGCCGCTAAAACGAGGCCGGCGCAAGGAAATGCGGCACGTCAGCAACGTCGCGTTACGTACGGGCCGCGCAACACCAGGCGCCTTTGTCGCGCGGTTGGCTGGTTGGCCGCGCGCGCGCTCTCACTCGCTCTGACTCTCTCTCTCCGTCTGTCTCAGGCCAACACTTGTAACATTTAATTGGACGGCCTCACGAGTCGAGTCAATTGTTCGGTGGCAGTAATGTCGTCTGAAATATTCATAAAGGCATGATTAACATCGAATGTTTCTCCCGAGATTTCTTCTGTTGATCGATAACACTGAGCCGCTACTGATGGTTAGAGCGACCCGGTAATGTAATCAATCAATGAAAGCGATGTTTTTATTCGGGGAAATATCTTGAACTGTGACAGCGTAGGTTGTGTTTATTTTGTGCACAATAAATGGTTGCGGGCTGCGGTTATGTTGTGGGAGAAATATATAAATTGCTGAGGTAGGAAGAGTATGTTAGGTCGAAGAAGCAGACAACATTTTCAAAAACAATACATCTTCTCGTATGTTGCTGTTGTACATGAGGTGTTGGCTCCTGAATCACAACTGTCCCATTTTTGTATTATCCTTTTTACAAATGGTGTACTTAGTCAGGGTCACGCAGGGTAATTTGGTAGTTTTTTCTATAATTGTCCCGGTTTTATACGTGCGCCACTACATTAGCACAACAGGCAAGCTATGAGCGTAATCTCATTTGCCCCTTTCATGCGCGCCAGGGGTCGCTGCGGCTGTTTACGTCTGTACCAGCCTACTGCACTGTAGCGCAATGCAACGACCCCTTGCGAGGATGCTTTCATGAGATGTTAGACACTGGAACAAAAACTAATTGGAAGAGGTGGACAGACACTTTGGAAAGAAGGATGCGCAAGGAGTTGCGAGGGATGGGTGCAAGGATACAAAAGAGGGATCGAAGGCCATGGTTGAGACGGGAATATCGCGTGGGAATATCTGGGATGAGAAACGACGCGCTGAACAGAAAACTAGTGAAATAAAGAACACATTAAACAGCTCTGCATACACCGCGGAAAAGCGAGAAACTAGGCGGAGGAACGACTGATTTTTGTTACACCTTCATGCCGCGTCGGGAAAAGTAGAATTCAGTGTCGGGGCCTAACGCACATATCACGTGCGTGGCCTTTCTAATTAGGTCGACGCGGCGAAAGTTGGAACAATTTACGAGTTACGGGCAATCGTTTTAACCGTGGCCCAGTCGATACTGGAACAACGCCGAACCGGGCCAATCAAACGATCTCTTGTTTGTCTAATTAAGTGCATCACGTCACGCTATTTCCCGCGTGAGTTGAACGCGCCAGCCATCTTGACACAGTCGCCAAAAACTGCTACCACATGGCAAGAAATGAGCCAATGACAGTGCCCAGAAGCACACATTAAGCGAGTCCATCAGTCCTGTCGCACCTGCGATTTAAGCCTTATTAATTGGTGTTTATTTCACCTTAAATAAAGCACTGTAGTCAATTCCGCTACCCGCCATTTTACCTGTGTAATTATTACTATTAACAGGGATTTCGATGAATTGCGCAATAAAACGTTTTGTTTCGACGCGTATCTGAGTTTAATTAACTGGTAGCAAAGGGCAGTTGTTTGGGGCTGTGCATATACAAGTATTAACTAAACCTAAATAGTTACAACTACAGGTACGCAATTTCTACTTAATGACAGTCGTCACGGGTTATTTCTTTTCAAAAGAATTCTGGCGCCGAACTGAAAATATAAGTTTGCGATGCTCAGTAAATCAATATAGTTGTAAATATTCATAATCCCCAACTAGTACAGCAGTTTACAACATAAATGTAATTAGTCGTCTATAATGTGAGAACTTGGCGATCCAGCTCAGTATCGATACATTGCGGTTCTCCGACCTCGGCAATACTGCCAACAACGTCGAACGAAGGTTACGTACGTAGCTGCTACACTGGCCTACTGACGTTTGTCGCGCAATAAGTGAGTGGCGCCACCTACCGAACCACGAAATTCTCTTTTTTGTCTGCTTGGATAGGGGCATTTCCCACGACCTGGTGGCAGACACACCGCCTAGAGTTGTTGTCACTAGTAATTAGGTGCTACTGCAATCTTCTGTAAATAATGTCTTACTATGTTATGTGCATAACATGTAATATTGTATAGTGTATGTGTGGACGTATGTATACCACTCTGTGGTCTGTGTTGCATTGTGTTGTATGTGTTTCTATAATATTATACATGTTTGTGTGTGCGTGCGTGCGTGCGTGTGCGCGTGTGTGTGGTGTGTGTGTGCGTGCGTGCGTGCGCGTGCGTGCGTGCGTGTGTGCGTATGTGTTACGATATGCCATATGTTTCTTTCCATGGTTTTTTGCTTAGCAGTATGTCGGCTCTATGATCTATGCCATGTATTGCAGTGTGTCGTATGTCTCTCACTCCACGCCCTCTCTTGCTGTGTGTCGTGTGTCTCTCACTCTACGCCCTCTCTTGCTGTGTGTCGTGTGTCTCTCACTCAAAGCCTCTGTTGCAGTGTGTCGTGTGTCTCTCACTCTACGCCCTCTCTTGCTGTGTGTCGTGTGTCTGTCACTCTACGCCCTCTGTTGCATTGTGTCGTGTGTGTGTCTTACTCAACGCCCTCTCTTGCTGTGTGTCGTGTGTCTCTCACTCTACGCCCTCTCTTGCTGTGTGTCGTGTGTCTCTCACTCAAAGCCTCTGTTGCAGTGGGACGTGTGTCTCTCACTCTACGCACTCTGTTGTAGTGTGTCGCGTATCTCTCACTCCACGCCCTCTGTTGCAGTGTGTCGTGTGTATGTCTCACTCTACGCCCTCTGTTGCAGTGTGTCGTGTGTCTCTCACTCCACGCCCTCTGTTGCAGTGTGTCGTGTGTCTCTCAGTCCACGCTCTCTGTTGCAGTGTGTCGTGTGTCTCTCACTCCACGCTCTCTGTTGCAGTGTGTCGTGTGTCTCTCACTCCACGCCCTCTGTTGCAGTGTGTCGTGTGTATGTCGGCGCGGGCGACGATGCAGACCCTGCCGTGCGGCCACAAGGTGCTGTGCCGGACGTGCTTCGTCAAGACGATCCAGGTGGCCGTGTCTCAGCGCTGCATCCCCCTCAAGTGCGTCGTCTGCCGTAGCCGCATCATAAAACTGAAGCAGCCGGGCGCGGGCCACCTCCCGGTCGGCAAGTCCACCACGAAGCTGTCGCGGTCAGTTAGCGGTCAAGCGCACGTCAGTAGCAAAAAACAAGACAGGACTGTCGCGATGGATCGCCAGCCGCTGCAGAAGCACCCTGAGCAGCCGCCACTTAAGGCCGCGTACGCGCCGTCGGCCAAACACGATCTCCTCACGCATGCGAAGGTGCTGCAGTCGACCGGCAAGCAACGAGGCCACGACGTAGGCTCGCCGTGGTTCGCTCGGTGTCGACACAATTCGCCCCATATCCACCCCTCACCCCGCCCCGCTGCCGCCATGCTTCACTTATCGGCCCTGTAGACGGTATGTCCTGTAGACGGTGTGTCCTCGCCCCAATGGCGTCCACCGGGAACTCGTCGTCATTACACTAGTGAGTGTTAAAACCGAGACAAGCCTAACACCGTCTTCGTCGTGATGCCAGTGGGTGTTAACACTGACAAAAGCCTAACACCGTCTTCGTCGTGACGCCAATGAGTGTTAACACCGAGACAAGCCTAACACCGTTTTCCTCGTGACGCCAGTGGGTGTTAACACAGGGACAAGCCTAACACCGTCGGCATGTACACTCTGTTCCGTGTTCGTGTGTAGAACCACGTGTCACAGGCACACATGTGCTAGAAACGTTGCCAATGTTGTTATAATGTACACTGTTGCACGCGTGCCACGTCGATTCCAGGCAGACAATACGTGCAGCGTAGAATGCTTCCGTTCATCGTCGACCAGTGTATAACCGCGTCGACCCGCAATATATGAATACAAACGCGGCAGAGCAAACCGAGTGTATTATATAGTAACCCAGCTTACAAAATCAGATTATCAGAACGTTAGCAGAACGTTATTTCTACGTTACGATAACGTTAGCCGGTAACGTACTCCTAACGTTTTTTTGGAAAGTTTTCATTACGTTCCCTTTACGTTATATATGGGAATATCACTGCATAACCTAATTATAACCTTCTGCTAACGTTACGGGAACGTTACGTTTTTGCTGGGAACTCTCTTGTAATTGTAACACTAAATCGCGTATCGTGGGAAGCACGGCGCTGCATAACTTTACCAGGTGGACGGAGTACCCAACCAGGTAATGTGATACCTGCGCTTGAATCGCCTGAGTTGAGTTGCAGTTACCTGCGTTAGTTCCTATTTCTCATATCATACGCGGAACATCGGGTAATGTTTTCGAACGAAAAATGTCTTCATCTGGTGAAGACAACTTGCCGCCTCCCGGTGATTGGTTGATAGCGTACTGCAATATTCACTATGATTGGTTAGTCGTATTACACAAGTCAGTGTCACCCTGTCCGATTGGTTAATACCGTATAAATGTATTCAGTATCACCTACTGGGATTGGTTGATATTGGCTTTCTATATGCAATATCACCTACCGTGATTGGTTGGTTTCGTCTTGCCACATGCAGTGCCATCTATTGTGATTGGTTGATATTGTCTTGTTATATATAGCGCAATCTCGTGTGATTTATTTAATTAGTCCTACTATAATAATCAGTCACCTATTGATAAAACACAAAAACAGTGAACATGTATAAATGAGACCGTCCGATTATGGAAAATGGGAATTGTAGCAATCTGACATTTTGTTTGTGTGTCACTTTCTTGAACTCGAGCTTATTAACAATCTGGAAAACATATAAAACAAAACCAACATTGGAAGTTGTGAGGTAAGTTAAGGTTAGAGTACCGGTTGATAAAAACAACGGTAGCATTTCACATACAGTGTATTTTGCACTCAATGGTGTCCTCAAAATAATGCGAGATTTAAAACGTATGTTTTCTTATATATTGACTTTTTAGACATATTTTCTGGAAGACGGGGACAGTAAAACAAATGCAAATATTACTTTTCTTCAAAAGTCCTCGCACTATTTTATTTATGGTAATCATCGTAATTTGCTAAATGTTTGACAGGAATAGCTATACAATGTTCAGACAAGTAAGAATATGTAACTGCCTCTTACGTTTTTCATCCATGTTCAGCAATGCCATTACCATAGCTGTCGTTATTACATTTTGGTGAAATGTCACAATATATACAACAGTTGAAT
This sequence comes from Ridgeia piscesae, assembly GCA_025642075.2. NCBI lineage: Eukaryota > Metazoa > Annelida > Polychaeta > Sabellida > Siboglinidae > Ridgeia > Ridgeia piscesae. The sequence continues at coordinate 13,914 of JAODUO010000741.1, read as the reverse complement.
TGCAGATTTTATTAGCTTTCTAACAAATTTGGGTTCGGGAATCTTAATGTATTCTTAACCAACAACAAGCAGGCTAAGATTAGTTTGTGTAAAACCGAAAACAACGAGTACTCTAACTTTAAGCAAGTTAAACGTACCTCAGAAAATATTTCTTTTCCAAAGTCAGCTGGTCGTGTACCGATGTTTCGATGGTACGGTACAATTGAGTTTGTACAGGAGAATGACACAGAGTCTACAGAAGTATCAGTCAGACCACGGAGGTCAGCTTTGTATGCAAGTGAGTCTTGTATGGGATCTTCTGTATGACGAACGTTTCCAGTTTCATTACGTATTTTCGAAGCTCCTCGTGCGCTCTTGTTGAAGAGGCACTTTGATCATGGAAACACCTGTAGTGGCGGTATACGCGGGTTTTCTTGGGAATATCTGGGGAAGGAGGGAAAGGGAAGACGTACAGAAGAAAATGTGTATGACGAATTGTATGGCATTATGTATAAGTAAAAAATTGTAAAATGGCAATATATATATATATATATATATATATATATATATATATATATATATATATACTGTATATATATATATATATATATATATATATATATTATACATATATAGATATAAATATTATACATTATATATATATAATATATATATAATATATATATATATATATATATATATGCATATATATATATATATATATATATATATATATATATATATATATATATATATATATATATATATACTTATATATATGTATATATATATATATATATATATATATATATATATATATATATATGTAATGCATGCTGTATGTACATAGGGAATATACGTAGAGTATATGAAATAGACTATGTTTGTACTGTGTACGCGTGGCGTATGATAAATGCCACGTGTACAGTTGACAATGACACCAGTAGGCTTTTGTGCATAGCTTACCCATGTGTCTAGGAAATTATATATATATATATAAATATGTTTCATGTTGAGGAAACACTCTCGAAACTCCGTAGACGCAAATAAATGTCACGACGCTACTGCTAGATTGTGAAGGTAAAGACGTGATTCTTCTGCCACGGAGCAGTGTGTAGACTAGCCATAGGACTGTTCGGAGGGTCCACAGATCGCCTTTGACACGACAGTTCGTGTGCACCTGCAGTAGTCACACAGGCACCATTCAACGTCTACAGCCGAATACTCATTTATACAGAGGTTGAATAAACAGTATGCAACCGCACAGTAATTGTTCTATTTATTTATTCTTATGATAGATATAGTAGTTATCCTGATGTCCACAGCATAGGGTACCGAAACGCCGTTAACGATAGCCAATGTTTCTTCTTCAAATCCGTGAACGGTTATTCAGAATTCAGAAACGAGTTTTGTTTTCGGTAATTATGACGGTGACGTATGTCGTACGTATGTCATACATATACGCACACGCACACGCACACGCACACGCACACGCACACGCACACGCACACGCACACGCACACGCACACGCACACGCACACGCACACGCACACGCACACGCACACACATACACATACACACAGGCACAACGCACGCACGCACACACACAAACACACACACACACACACACACACACACACACACACACACACACACACACACACACACACACACACAGGTAACTACACAAAGTGGGTGTCTCCAGGAGTCTACGCACGCAGACGGAGTGTCAAAATATGAAATAACAATATTTAACAAGATTTAACAAGATTGCCACCTAGAGATTCAACTCTAGATGGCAGGTGGAGTAGGAAGCCATTTGGCTTATCGAGAGTCCAACCTATCTATCTAAGTATACCCGCCCGTCTTAGGTATATGTCGATTTTATTTTTAAATATATTAACACTACTAGCACCTATACAATCAGCTGATAATCTGTTCCATTCGTTTACTGTTCTTTGTGAAAATGAAAATTTTCTAATATCTAGTGTACACTGCTTCTTTGCTAATGTAACTCCATGTCCTCTAGTCCTTCTCTCTTCCTTGACTGTGAAAAAAATATTTCTGTCAATATTTTCACATCCATTCAATATTTTAAACACCTCAATCTGATCTCCTCTCAATCTTCTGGTTTCTAGTGTTGTTAAACCACATTCTTTTAGACGCATTTCATAACTAATATTCCTGAGTTTTGGTATCATTTTGGTTGCTCTCCTTTGTACTCTTTCTAGCATATCAATATCCTTCTTGCGATATGGCCTCCATGCTTGTATACAATAATTTATTCTAAGTGAGGCCTAACTATTGTTTTATACAGCGGTATTATTAGTTCTTTTTCTTTGTACACTATATTTCGCCTAATTAATCCAAGAATTTGGTTTCCCTTCGCTGCTGCAATTCCACACTGCTCTGATACCTTCATGTCAGCACTAATAGTTAACCCTAAGTCCTTTTCCTTTAAGGTAGTATTTAGTACAGTACCACCCATTGTATATTGTGCATCTTCATCCCCATGTCCTGTGTGAAGGCACTTACACTTTCCAAAATTAAACAGCATTTGCCACTTCTCAGACCATTCTATTAACTTATTAAGATCATCTTGTAAATGCTGTCTATCTGCATCGCTTTTAATTTTCCTAAACACTTTTGTGTCGTCCGCAAATTTCAACACCTTGCTTGTTATGTCATCATCCAAATCATTGATATATATTAAGAATAAAATAGGTCCCAGTACTGATACCTGCGGTACTCCACTCAAAACCGATTTCCAGTTTGAAACCTCCCCATCAACTACTACTCTTTGTCTTCTATCAATAAGCCATTTTCTATCCAGTTGATCATTCCATTTCCTACGCCATGGGCCTTTAGTTTAAGTAGTAGTCTTTGGTGTGGCACTTTACCTATCTCAAGGGTAAACACTAATCGCTACAAAAATTCCTTAATTCCGTGGTGTTTAGAGCATTTTCAGATAGGCTAGTAATGTACATGTATTTTAACAGACAATTTAATTTGATTTAACTTTTTATTTATTTTATATTTTATAACAATGTTTATGTAAAGTATATCGTATCCATCGATCGAAGCAGATTCTCGAAGAACATTGCTGCACCCTTTCCGCTTAGATGGAGGCCATCTCTCATATACATGTCTTCTTTCCCAACAAATAGCGAATACACAGCCTACAAAGCTCTGTTACGACGTGTTCTGAAATACGCCAGCTCAGTGTTAGATCCTCACACCTCCAAAGACGCGACGGCCCTTGAGGAGATACAGAGGAGAGCAGCAGGCTGGGTCCCCGACAGACACCCCCACACGTCCTCTGTAGGAAACCCTGAGCTGACCAACCCGCAAATCTCGTAGAAAGAAAACACGTCACAATGTACCACATAACTAGTAACTACTAAACGGAGCCATCACAATCAACTCTCCGTACCTGCCCACAATATCAGGTTCATGTAAAACAAATACCAGAAACTCCAAAGACTTCATGTATGACCTTCCTTGCACCACTCTCTGTCTCTGCCTCTGCCTCTGCCTCTGCCTCTGCCTCTGCCTCTGCCTCTGCCTCTGCCTCTGCCTCTGCCTCTGCCTCTGCCTCTGCCTCTGCCTCTGCCTCTGCCTCTGCCTCTGCCTCTGCCTCTGCCTCTGCCTCTGCCTCTGGGCCCCTGCCTCTGCCTCTGCCTCTGCCTCTGCCTCTGCCTCTGCCTCTGCCTCTGCCTCTGCCTCTGCCTCTGCCTCTGCCTCTGCCTCTGCCTCTGCCTCTGCCTCTGCCTCTGCCTCTGCCTCTGCCTCTGCCTCTGCCTCTGCCTCTGCCTCTGCCTCTGCCTCTGCCTCTGCCTCTGCCTCTGCCTCTGCCTCTCTGCCTCTGCCTCTGCCTCTGCCTCTGCCTCTGCCTCTGCCTCTGCCTCTGCCTCTGCCTCTGCCTCTGCCTCTGCCTCTGCCTCTGCCTCTGCCTCTGCCTCTGCCTCTGCCTCTGCCTCTGCCTCTGCCTCTGCCTCTGCCTCTGCCTCTGCCTCTGCCTCTGCCCCTGCCTCTGCCTCTGCCTCTGCCTCTGCCTCTGCCTCTGCCTCTGCCTCTGCCTCTGCCTCTGCCTCTGCCTCTGCCTCTGCCTCTGCTCTGCCTCTGCCTCTGCCTCTGCCTCTGCCTCTGCCTCTGCCTCTCCTCTGCCTGCCTCTGCCTCTGCTCTGCCTCTGCTCTCTCTGCCTCTGCCTCTGCCTCTGCCTCTGCCCTCCTTGCCTCTGCCTCTGCTCTGCTCTGCTCTGCTCTCTCTCTCTTCTTCTTCTTCTATATATATATATATATGTCTGTCTGTCTGTCTGTCTGTCTGTCTGTCTGTCTGTCTGTCTGTCTGTCTGTCTGTCTGTCTGTCTGTCTGTCTGTCTGTCTGTCTGTCTGTCTGTCTGTCTGTCTGTCTGTCTGTCTGTCTGTCTGTCTGTCTGTCTGTCTGTCTGTCTGTCTCTCTACTCTCTCTCTCTCTTTCTGTTTCCGTGTGCCAATGAGCACCTCTCTCCAATCAAAATTAGAAATGTTTCATCAGATGAAGGTAGTCAGGAGGAACAAAAGATACAAGATACATTCATAGCTATCTACCTATATATTTGTATGCACGCACGCACACCCACGTTCAATATGCAAGGTTAATACAGAGACGACAGTCGCCAATCCACAGACGACACGTTTGAAAGCAGGAATGATACATGACGATCCATATACAATACATTCCAATCCAGAGATAACAAGTGGCAATCCGTAGATGACACGATAATCCAGGCATGACATACGACAATCTAGGGATGACAGGAAGACATATGTCACAATGAAAATCTATTTTTCCAATTCGAGGTCCTGTGCAGCTCCGTCGCGGGACCGTCCCCAACATGACTGCAGGGGACGACAATCCTTCTAACAATAATTGGATAGTCAGTAGGCATAAAATATTGAGGCGACGGAATCGCTATTTTGAATGTGAACTAGTGACACAGCCGTTGCCGATTCACGCCAACATTGCAACACCTGTCCTACTTATTTCTTCTAATATTAAGAATATGGTATTAACGCTATGAACAAACAAGGCCCGTTTGATTAGAGTATTTTTTTCACAATAAATCGACAATTACAAAAGAAATCGACAATTCTAGCTTAATAATTTATTATCAAGTGAGTGATTTTCTATTGTGAATAACAGTAGCTGTTCTGTTTACAAATTATAGTCAGCCTTGACTCTGCAAACCGGGTAAAAGCACAAAAATACATCAATATAAAAATGTTGTCATCAGAAAATAAACTTCACACGGCCTAAATGCAAACTTTTGGACAACTATTCACCGGTCTTCTCGAGGTAAGATCTTGAAGTGTAAGATTACCTTGGCGAATGCCACTGATACCAATTTTAACACATCGTCTACGGTAGACTAAAGCTCGACCTGAACACTATCTGTAAGATCTGGGTAAGATGTTTGAAAATTAGCATTATTAACTGCTTTGAGTTGTATGTTGTAGAAACCATTAAATAAATATTATATTGGAGATGAGTTGATGTGTATAATTGGTGTGTATGTACAATTTGCTTGTTTGCATTCTTTGAAACAGATTTTTTTTAAATCTCTTTAATCTATATAGTTTTAATTTAATTAACTTTGAAATGGTTACACACATCTATAACAATAATATTAATATTATGAATATTTGATTGTTTTATCATAACTATTTTACCTTAAATTGTTATGTTGTATCATTATAATATATACAGCACATACTAACTTATACTTAGGCTTGTTTGCTCGCTGAGAGCATATCTAGCATAAACCATGGTTTCCCACTAATGTCGGTTTGCTGCCATTTTCTTGGTATATCTCCCGGTGTATCCCATCTGCTTCTTCCATTGTCTTGCATTACAATTAAAAAAAAACTTACTAAAATACGTCATAATTGGAGGGGCGATACGCAGCATTGATCGTTGTGGGATTCCAAACGGGAATCATTGTAAACGTGAATGTTGCATGCCAGCATTCACTTTATATGCTGGCATGCAACATCCACGTTTGTATAATATATAATTGTATCATGCGATATTTATTCTTCAGGTAATGAGAACCCCCTGTGTAATTATGGTGTATGGTGTACGTATGGCATAGACTTTCAATGTGTAATGGTACATTTAATTTACCATAGTACGAACTAATTAATTTATGTGACTATTATATCCGTAACTATATATGACTATATATATAGTTTAGGCGAATTGCTCACCAGCCGGAAGAATTTGGAAAAAGTCTTAGTCCATAGACTATTAGGTGTCAGCACAAATACATGCTCAACTGAAGGAGATATGGTTTCACAAACAAACGAAAAACAAATAAACAAACAACCAAAAATCAAGCAAACAAACATACGTGCACACACATAAACACTGTTTTATAACATTAATTTGTGTTAGTACTGACCTTTTAAAAGTAGCTCATTCCATTATTATATTCTCCTTAACGAATTTAATTTGGGGGGCTGAGAACTACCCATTCACCCCGCCTATCCCCTGACTCGCGCTCGAGGAAAGAAAGACCGGACGGGACGGGAAGGTGGGGGGGGGGTCGGGTGTCGTTGGAAAGTATTCGTCGCCTGTAAATATTGGTCGCTGTTTTGTGTTTATGATTTAATAACATATATCCACGCCCACTGCAGTCGTACTCATGCCAACCCGCTCTAGTATAAAAAAAAAACGAACCTGAGTAGCAACGCGTCGAAGCATAGCGATTCCATCAGCGTAGAGGACGACCACGTGAGGCACCTGAAATGCAAAAATAACCAGTCATTATTTAACTAATTAATGTTGTCAGTACACCAGTATCAATATTTAGTTAAAGTTATGATAGGCTTCTAGATAAACAGTAACCAAGACTGAAAGACCGAAACAGATATAAGAATTCTATTAAGTACTAGCTATCATAATCGTACCTTGCAATGTGGATGCGCCGACCGTGGAGTACTGTGTCAACGGCTGCACTCCATACTCATCCAAGTTTTTGGGCGTCGACAACGGGGTGTTTTGCGTTTTGAATCTGAAGTGACACCCCCTTCGCATAGATATTCCGCCCTACAAGTCTTGAAGTTGTGAACGTCGTCGTGATCATATTTCAATAGCAATTCCCACTCCCCGTCTTGTCTTCCGATATGTGTAAGGGCCGACAGCGAAAATGTAAACATCGCCGCAATTTTCTTTAACAATACCCCGTAATTGTTACCCTCCCTCGCCACTCCGATATCGCATCGTGAAGACGCTCCGGGTCAGTCCACCCAATTTTCAAGTAAATGTCTCCTCCATATATAATACACTGTCTTGTGTATTCAAGAAGATGGTCGTCCCTCCATAAAACATCTCAAGACCCGCCCCTGTAACCCGTGTATATAACAACTTTAAAGTATTCTGGCTCCAAATATCAAGTATTCTGGCTAAGGAGGAGAGTAAACTCCTTTCACTATTTGAGCACTGGGAAATCACATCTCCTCCTTCCCGAAATAGGTTGGAAGTTCGGTGGCCATCCCTTACCATCCTTTACTATATCTTCCCATCTCTTACAATCCACTGTGTATGTGTGCGTGTGCGCGTGTGCGCGTGTGCGCGTGTGCGCGTGTGCGCGTGTGCGCGTGTGCGCGTGTGCGCGTGTGCGCGTGTGCGCGTGTGCGCGTGTGCGCGTGTGCGCGTGTGCGCGTGTGCGCGTGTGCGCGTGTGCGCGTGTGCGCGTGTGAGCGTGTGCGCGTGTGCGCGTGTGCGCGTGTGCGCGTGTGCGCGTGTGCGCGTGCGTGTGTGTGTGCGTGCCTGTGTATGTGTGTGTGCGTGTGCGTGTGCGTGTGCGTGTGCGTGTGCGTGTGCGTGTGCGTGTGCGTGTGCGTGTGTGTGTGTGTGTGTGTGTGTGTGTGTGTGTGTGTGTGTGTGTGTGTGTGTGTGTGTGTGTGTGTTTATATGATTTTGAGCTGTTTACAATTAATTCTTGACTGTTGCTCCTAATATCCATACCAGTGGAGTGTTAGAAAATGAACTTTGTAAATTGTATGCATGTAGTCAACTTCTTATATGGCCAACCCTTCAGCAAACCCAAGGTGACCTTATAAGGCAGATGGCCTCTGGTGAGGGGAACCATCGATAAATGCCCCAGTTTCAAGGCAAACTGGTCGCTCCTTTTTAAGCACACACATACGTTGTCAACATTCGAGACATCTAACATTGCAACAATACCGTCTATGTGATGTTTTGTCAAGAACGACGAGTGTGTATGGTAGGCCTTCTTAATTTGTTTTTGACTTGTGGTTAAAGATTGCAGTTTTTTGCTGTCGATTGGCTGAAAAGGGGAAGATTCTTCATCCAACCCTGATCATTGGCCACATTAGCCGGGTGGCCGCTGGTGAGACGTAGTTTGTATTAGAAAATGCTATTACAATGAAAATTTGGCCGTATAATCCTGGTGGCCGATGGCGAGGGGGCCGTATAAGAAGGGGACTACTGTATATGCGTCAAGTTGCAGAGTGTATAAAGTATCTGCAAAAGTTCAATATGTATACATCGCGCTGTGTATTCATATAATATATATATATATATATATATATATATATATATATATATATATATATATATATATATATATATATATATATATATATATATAATACTACATCGTTATACAGGGTTCGGCGTGTTTATAGATGCGGCCGGCCGAAACAAGAGACAAGTTGCTGCGCTGATCGAAGCGACATCGGTCGCTGGCGCTCAAGCACATGTTGCGTAATTTTGTACCGGACGACGGTCGTGGGGCGTGGCAGAGACGCACGTGTGACTGTTTGTCGAACGATCATGGGATGTGCCGATTATGTTGCGCGGAGCAAGTCAAACTCGAAAGAAGCGCCTTTAACATGTTCTAAGCTGATACAGTTCTAAGCAATAGTTTAATTTGAAAGAAATGATCTTACTAATAACATTGAAAGTCTTCGAAAAGGCATCGATTGACGGCTTGTCTCTCCGACTAGATTACCCGGACGTGAACCAGTACCACGACATTTAAGGTGGGTAAAGGCGGAGCAGAACTACATACTCGTTAAGGTGTATACCCAGCCAATACACTGCTAAGAAGGTCTACTTGGCTCTATGCTCTTTAATTAATTGCAGAACTTGTTTGACAAATAGAGATTATATTTTAGTTCTAATATCTACAATGTTAAGACCTTCGTCAGCAAATGTGTTTAATAGTGATTCCATTTTCAAAGCTTTCGGTTTAATGTGCCAAATAAATGGATATGCCATTGTTTTCAATGTTTCCACCTTGTTTGGTAGTGAGGTAAGACTCCCTGTGTACCAAATGGAGCCGCACAGCACAGATTGCAGGGTGATACTTTATAAGTTGACACATTTTTCTGAGGAAGAGATACTGCTCTATATAAGAAGTTAGTTACCTTTACCTTTTTAACTGAACACCCACGCCAACGTCCAAGCCACACCCCAAAGGTTTTCCCTTTTTGAGATTGGCGAAATGTCAACCCCACATATCGCTCCACCCAGGTCGGCAAAATTGTCTCTGCTTAATCTTCTTCCCATCCAGGTGTATTTACAGCTCTTTCTTTCTAAATCCCACCCACATTACCTCCGTCTTCACCAAGCGTACTCTCAATCCATGTCTGCTGAAAATATATTTCCACTCTATCAACTGTTCTTGGAGATTTGCTTCCCCATCTGCTACCACTGCCAGACCAGCTGCGTACAATAGTTTTTGGAGTATGACTTTTATACAAATCTTTCTGCTTATCAGTTCCACCACAGCGATAAACAACAATTGGGTCAAGGCGCTCCCCTGTGTCACGCCAACATTTACTTTGGACTCTCCTTACACCCCCGGTCCACACAGCTCCCTGCTCTTCGTGTCCCCTCCACCAATCTGACCTCCCCCTGGGACCCCATCCACATCAGTGTTCCCATTGTCATTTCTCTTGAGATTGTAGCATAGGCCTTCTCCAGGACTATGAATCTAATTTCCATATCCTCCTGTCCTTCCAGTTTATTCTCAACCAGCTACTTCAGGGCAAACATCCCATCGGTTGTTCCTCTTCCTTGTCTAAACTCCAGCTGTTCTTCACCGATTCCCCTTACACTACAGCGCTTATTCTGCAATCCACGATTCTTTCCAGAAACTTCAACATATGGCTTAGCAACGTAGCACCTCTATTTTTCCTGGGTCATGCACATCTCCCTTTCTTTTCTATATTCGGACTATCAGCCCATTCTTCATTCCTCTGTGAACTTCCCCTCTCTCTTGCAGGTGTTCAGCAATTAATTTGTCGATCATATTCCAACTCGCTCAGCCACAGCCACCATCTCTACTCGCACTTCATCAATGCCTGTTTATCATTCCGACTAGGCCTACAAGATAAACAATAAGAATGGCCCAGGCTGTGACAAGTTTCATAAAGCTTACATTACCTCCCACCACTGTAAACCCTTTACTGCGAAGCATGTCACTTGGGAAGATGTATATATATATATATATTTCAACCACAACAATTACATCACAATGTTGGTGGAAAGGGGTATGTTGGAGGAAAGGGGTATGTTTCAACACTCACACACGCACGTAAGCACACACACACACACACACACACACACACACACACACACACACACACACACACACACACACACACACACACACACACACACACACACACACACACACACACACACACACACACACACACACACACACACACACACACACACACACACACACACACACACACACACACACACACACACACACAATACCGTTGTGATTATTATTTAAACTGTTCCTTGTGGACTTTAGCAAATAGATGAAGAAAGGCATAATAATAAATGAGTGGCGTTGCAATCCCTTATCGTTCTGATGCGCAATGTGTCAGAGTGAACAAGTTGGTTGTTTGTCTCTGTTTGTCTGTCTTCCTGTTGATTTCACCTCCCCCCATCCCTTCCTTTAAACATACCAAATATTTTCTATCTCCCTTCCTCCCTGACTGGCCGCCCCTCTCCCTCTCACTCTCCCTCACTTTCTTTATCCTCTACTATTTCCCTTATCACTGTCTCTCTACACCCGTCTTCCTACATACTTTATTCCACCAATCCTATTCACCCCGTCAGCCGCAATTCAGTACGGTCATGGGTATTTGCACATTCGACAAGAAGAGTGAAACTACTTGTGCAAAGCAATCTGGTTTTGTCCGTCGGTAATACCTGTCATGTTTCATTGTCAATTAACACAGACAATGCATAGCTTCACTGCCGTGGACATTCTTAGCCTGACGTGCGGCCTCCGACAATGGTATGTTCTTGGTCCCGCGCAAGAACGCACACATTGACAACGTATGATTAGTAACATCTGTCGCGTTGCACCTGAGAGTTGCTACAAACAAATGACTTAAGCGTTCGTTCGAAAGCATGGATTCGTCGAAGTGCAGTTCTAGTCGAAATGCAGTTCTTCTGGTTTTCAGTACAAGACCAACTTTACGTGTTTATGGATGATTCGTGTTGGGTCGGGTGCAGTGTATCGTATGATATTCAGCAAACGATACACATTTGACGCTTTGACAGTTGTTCTCGAATGAGCTGCACATGTTGCACTTTGGGAGTCATCAAACATTGGGATATAAAATCAGACGCCAAAAAAGAGAGCGACGACTGCTACAGAGCTTTAAGGTAGACTATGTGTGTAATGTTGTTGTTGTATTTAAAACGGCAATATGCAACTGTTGGTAGAACATTACATATATTGCCATGTGGTACAGTGTCGACATTCTATATTGCTAACCAGCATAGTAAAACCAGCACGTATACGGAAGACTAAAATTATTATCATTATGCACAAATGTTAGCGTCACTCTACAATGAATATAATTACGCAGATAACCCATTTCTCGTTAATCAAAACATAACTTGGGAACATATTTGATATGTAATGAATATATGCACTTGTGTGATTAACGAGAAATGGGTTATCTGCGTAATTATATTCATTGTAGAGTGACGCTAACATTTGTGCATAATGATAATAATTTTAGTCTTCCGTATACGTGCTGGTTTTACTATGCTGGTTAGCAATATAGAATGTCGACAATATATGTAATGTTCTACCAACAGTTGCATATTGCCGTTTTAAATACAACAACATTACACACATAGTCTACCTTAAAGCTCTGTAGCAGTCGTCGCTCTTTTTTGGCGTCTGATTTTATATCCCAATGTTTGATGACTCCCAAAGTGCAACATGTGCAGCTCATTCGAGAACAACTGTCAAAGCGTCAAATGTGTATCGTTTGCTGAATATCATACGATACACTCACCCGCCCAACGAATCATCCATAAACACGTAAATTGGTCTTGTACTGAAAACCAAAAGAACTGCATTTCGACTAAATTGACTTCGACGAATCCATCTTCGAACGAACGCTTAAGCCCATTTGTTTGTAACCTCTCAGGTGCAACGCGACAGATGTTACTAATCATACGTGCATGTGTGCGTTCTTGCGCAAGAACATACCATTGTCGGAGCCCCACGTCAACTAAGAATGTCCACGGCAGTGAACTTTATTGTCTGTGTTAATTGACAATGAAACATGACAGGTATTACCCAAAAACAGTTCTTTGCAAATTTTTGCAAATGACCCTGGCGCGTAGGGAAAAAGGGGATAGTTTGGTTTGTAAAGGAAAAATGGGGGAAAGGTGAAATCAAAAAAAGGAAAAAGAACAAAAGAAAGACAAAAACAACTTGTTCCTCGACACATTGCGCATGTGGGTAAAATTTTTTTTTTTTTGTAAAGTGGTTTTAATAATCAACGGTATTGTGTGTGTGTTGTGTGTGTGTGTGTGTGTGTGTGTGTGTGTGTGTGTGTGTGTGTGTGTGTGTGTGTGTGTGTGTGTGTGTGTGTGTGTGGTGGTGGTGGTGTGTGTGTGTGTGTGTGTGTGTGTGTGTGTGTGTGTGTGTGTGTGTGTGGTGGTGTGTGTGTGTGTGTGTGTGGGGTGTGTGCGTGCGTGTGGTGCGTGCGTGTGTTCGTGTTGAAACATACCCCTTTCCACCAACATTGTGATGTGCAATTCATAATTGTTGTGGTTGAAAAATATATATATATACATCTTCCCAAGTGACATGCTTCGCAGTAAAGGGTTTACAGTGGTGGGAGGTAATGTAAGCTTTATGAAACTTGTCACAGCCTGGGCCATTCTTATTGGTTTTCTGAGCAGTTGGAATATGATCGACAAATTAATTGCTGAACACCTGCAAGAGAGAGGGGAAGTTCACAGAGGAATGAAGAATGGGCTGATAGTCCGAATATAGAAAAGAAAGGGAGATGTGCATGACCCAGGAAAAATAGAGGTGCTACGTTGCTAAGCCATATGTTGAAGTTTCTGGAAAGAATCGTGGATTGCAGAATAAGCGCTGTAGTGTAAGGGGAATCGGTGAAGAACAGCTGGAGTTTAGACAAGGAAGAGGAACAACCGATGGGATGTTTGCCCTGAAGTAGCTGGTTGAGAATAAACTGGAAGGACAGGAGGATATGGAAATTAGATTCATAGTCCTGGAGAAGGCCTATGCTACAATCTCAAGAGAAATGACAATGGGAACACTGATGTGGATGGGGGTCCCAGGGGGAGGTCCGATTGGTGGAGGGGACACGAAGAGCGGGGAGCTGTGTGGACCGGGGGTGTAAGGAGAGTCCCCAAAAGGGGGTTAAATGTTTGGCCTTTTATAATCTTTCCCCAAAAAAAGGGGGGGGGGAAAAAAGTTGAAATTAAAGTGGAAATATATTTTCAGCAGACATGGATTGAGAGTACGCTTGGTGAAGACGGAGGTAATGTGGGTGGGATTTAGAAAGAAAGAGCTGTAAATACACCTGGATGGGAAGAAGATTAACAAACAATTTTTACCT
>JAODUO010000740.1:212500-222500 GCA_025642075.2 Ridgeia piscesae | reverse complement strand
TGCCGCATGCCGCATGCCGCATGCCGCATGCCGCATGCCGCATGCCGCATGCCGCATGCCGCATGCCGCATGCCGCATGCCGCATGCCGCATGCCGCATGCCGCATGCCGCATGCCGCATGCCGCATGCCGCATGCCGAACCGTACGTGAGGAACCTTAGCTTAAGAAGGTGAAATCAATTTAACTACCCAATGGACAGGTTTTTGATCTCCCAAAAACATTATGAAACGATATCTTAATGTTTTCCTCCAGTCGTCAAGGTGTTAAACGGTCTGTGTTGTGCTCGTCAGTTGTGCCTGTTTGTGTAATTAATGCGTGCATTTCGTGTGAACCTCGACCTATTCTATTCACACACGAAACAAAAGCATTTGTACGTAAATAGACCTGTCTAATGATCGTCTATACGGACGTCATCAACACCTTGTCGACTGATCTGCAAAATCGGTCGTTTAACGATAGAAACGTTGAATATCGCTGAGCTGAGCTCGATGGCAGTGCAACAGAACCATAGATGGCAAGCGTCAGTGATTGCTATTGGAAGACCAATAGCAATATATTGAGATTTATTGGTTTTTTATATGTCTTTCTTGTAGGAGTCGCGTTTGGACGTTTGTGATTGGCAAATATTGCTAATGTGTCCGTCATGTCTGGAAAAAGAACGATACGTTCAAAAAAGGCATGGCAAATCATTCAATTCATTTCAATTTATTTCAAAACACACAACATTAAAAAGCAAGCAATACAAATACAAATACAAATACAAATACAAATACAAATACAAATACAAATACAAATACAAATACAAATACAAATACAAATACAAATACAAATACAAATACAAATACAAATACAAATACAAATACAAATACAAATACAAATACAAATACAAATACAAATACAAATACAAATACAAATACAAATACAAATACAAATACAAATACAAATACAAATACAAATACAAAATACAAATACAAATACAAATACAAATACAAATACAAATACAAATACAAATACAAATACAAATACAAATACAAATACAAATACAAATACAAATACAAATACAAATACAAATACAAATACAAATACAAATACAAATACAAATACAAATACAAATACAAATACAAATACAAATACAAATACAAATACAAATACAAATACAAATCAAATACAATAACAAAAAAATCACATGGTACGAATGAAATACAATTAAGAAATATGTTTTGAAAAGGAGTAGACATGAAGTGAAACACTTATATGTGTCTACCCCTGTGAACACTTTTCATAAAAATGATAAGTGGCAATTCTTAGTTTTCAATTGTAATAAATAAATACGTGCGCACAACAAATGTTAATTTGTCGTTATAATCATGTTTATTTACATGGTATATTTGCCTATGAGAATATTAATGTAATGACGTTTAAATGTATTTTTGGACATTATGTTAACAAGCGATTCGTTGAGAGAATTCCACAATTTCACGCCGAGTACAGGTATGGACATTGCTCTCATATTTATGCGGACATTTTCTCTGATGAATTGATGTGTTCTACGTGCAGATGGAATGGAATAGATTTTATGAATAACTGTTGAAGATCGTATGGTAAAACATTATGATAGGCATCAAACATAAATAAAATTGTTTTTAGTTCAACTATATCATTGAATTTAAGGATGCAATATTCATAGAATAAGTTATTTGTATGATCCCATCGATTGGCACCGTGGATCAGTCTAATTACTCTTTTCTGTATTAATATAATACATTGTATGTTTGTCACATATGTGTTTCCCCATATTTCACAACAATACATTAAGTGAGGTAAAAATAATGAACAATATAGAATACGCATGCTGGAGCGGTCGATACAATGGCTAACTTTGTATATAACAGATGCAACTTTCAATAGCTTGGATTTCACCATGTTAATGTGGTTCTTCCAGTTTAACGATTCATCAATTAAGACACCAAGAAACTTAGTGGCTTGAACTCTCTGTATAGTAACATTATTTATAACGATAGCAACATCTTGTTGATGGGTATATCTGCCAAATATAATATATAATTCGTTTTAGAAATATTTAATGACAGTTTGTTTACACAAAACCACTTGTACATCTTATCAAGCTCCGTATTTAGTTCACTTACTAAATCTGGTAATTTACTGTGACTATGAAATATATTTGTGTCGTCGGCGAATAAAATAAACTTCAGTAGCTTCGACACATTACACATATCGTTAACATATATTGTAAGCAATAGCGGACCTAAGATAGAACCTTGAGGAACACCACACTGTATCGGAAAAGTTCGGATTTATGTCCTTCATAACTAACGTATTGCGTTCTGTTTGATAAATAACTCTTTATCCATCGGTAAGCAAATCATGGAGGACAGTTGAGAATCGCAAAACGTCATTGATATCTGATTGGAACAAGTGCACTGACAGAGTAAGGTAGATTTGGCAAGAATCTTCTCGGAGCAAATTATTTTGTAAGAACAATATAAGACGGTATTGGAATATCTAGAATATCGACTTACAGCTTTTTCTACTGGCCTAATGATGGATAATATATCTATATTAAAGACGAAGCACTAGTTATGCTCCCATTTTCGTTGCCTATGTTGAAAGTCACAGGGTGATGAGACAAGGTGTAGAAACCAACATCGGATTCAATCCATCAAATTTAACAGTTTCTCGACAAAAACCGCTAGAACATTACATAAGCACGTCTCATGAGATTTATGACCAAACTACTGCCCGATGTTATAATTACACAAACACCTACCGCCCTCACGTACGTATGCGCGATGGCACCAATGTACGTCAAACGTAGACTACAGCGCCACGCACGTGCTGCAGCACTCCATGTTTCTAACCAGAGCTAGTAGATAGGAGCTGAGGACTCCCCCGATGTGACCAAACGCGCAAAAAACTCGCTCAATCTCGGTCGTATCGTCGTTGAGTATGGTATCTGTGTTAAGGCTTGAGGGCGCTGTGTGTTGAAGAGCCCCAGCTCGGATGTATTCGCTCTGATCTAACTATGATCACAAAAGCCAACCCCTGCACCGTCATGGCAAAGGTTAATTAGAGTACGACTATATACTTACACAATAGGCTTATGTAGTCCCTCATCCCAGGGCGAATATCATCTAACCGTTCTACTTTATCACAAGTTCGGATTCTCGGTCGATATCTCTTTTCAACGTATCAACCTCATTTCCTAATTGACCCATGTCCTGTCCGACCAAGGTTTGAGCAAGCGCGTCACTGTGCCGATGAAATGACGTCGGCTTTGTTACATTTGCTAAATATTACTATCACAATTGTCAAGAATTAATCACCAAACTTCCTCTTCGGGGACGGAAATTTTTGCTTGTGTTAAAATGGCGATGGTCTAGGAGGAACTGAAGGTCTCGTCCATTGACAGATTCTAGTCACTCCCACCGTACCTTTCGACATACAGTACCTCTTGCCCATATCGGTCTTCACTCAATCTACCGTCTTCGGACAACAAGCTGCTGGAAACGTAAATGCAATTTTAAGTCAATTCGCTGAGCTCTCGTTTGTTTTCATGGCGCCCACTTTTTGAAATGCACTATTCCGATAGCGGTTCGCCATATGTAGGTATGTGTCTCTCTGTGTGTATTGATGTTAAGTTATACTTAATGGTGTAATACTGATAGGTGTCAGCGAACTGCGTTTTCTCTTTTTGTCGTCGGAAATGTCGCAGAGACCTCGTCTGAATTACCGGATTAACACGCGACGGTTGAGTGCAGTTGAGTGCTGTCAATGTCTGCAAAACGATGACAACGGAAATCTCACTGTCGTTTTTTCCCCATCAAATGTCAGCCTCCGGAATATCCGACATTTAACAAGAACCTATCATTGACTCTGCATTTCGCGTTACCTACTGACACCAACATTTTTATTAAAGTTGCAAACTGGTCAGTTTGCATGTATAACTCTTTTAGATGAAAGACTTAGCAATACTCTATTGTGTCCCTTCTGTTAATGTGTGTTGTATACATGACGGTTTGCATAATACCTTTAAACACGTGTGTGACCAAACGCTGCCAAATTGTAATTTTCTCAACTTCCTCAGAAGACGTTTGTTGTTACAATATTCTGTCGCTGACGTACAACGAACCATTCAACGTGAAGACAACGTGGACTCTACGTGGGAAGCCACCAGACGAGACTCTTACGAACGGTCGTATTTCACGGAGTCATAATGCTTCAATAACACAGAAACCCCTGCACGAGGGCCGACACTGTATGTTGGCGTGTGTTTGTAGGGATTCGGCTAGCTTGATAATGCCATATCACAATCTGTTATTTTTATTCCGGGATCTTATGTTTGAGTATCAGTATTTAGACAAAATGTGGTTTTTTCATACACAGATTATTCGTCTAAGGTTAAATGCAATTTTTTTCATGCTGCTAAGTGGTTCACACTCTTGCAATTGACTTGCATATTTTGATACATTGAATATATTTGGGTCAACTTTGAAAACGAAATGATATTAATTTTGTTTACACCATAATTGTAAATCAATCGTGATTTATGACGAACACAGCTTTGGGAATTAGTTGAATTTAATCTAGTGTTTTACAGCTTCACGTCCAACACACTAACGTAGTGTTTCATGGGTCTTGGTTATCTACACCAACCGCAAGCAATCTTGTCCTATCGATTTTGCTTCGTGTTGATTAATTTTCATAATTTCCGTGACTCATAATATATTTGGTATATACAAATAACTCGCCATCAATATAAGGAACTTGAATACACGACCACCGGGTGGGCGTTTCCTGAATCTCATAGACGACTTGTCTCAAAAGCATCTTCTTCCACCGGACCGTGTCTGTTTTATGAGCAACTGGATCGATTGTTTAGCGACAGAGTCGTGTATGTGTCAGCGCTTTCAGAAATACTAATACGTTACCGTATTAGTATTTCTTAGTCTAGTGCAATTTTACTCGGTATCTTTTAGACAATGCTGTTATTATTAGACAATATTTTTATCAGATGTATTGCAAGCAGCATAGACTGTAACTCTGTGATATTTTATATACGACACACGATTGACTGGGCTGCTAGCACAACACAGACATACGGTCCAAATCGACATATATTTTATGTATACATATTGATCATGACAGTCCATTATGTCTACATGTATATTTATGTATCATTCCATAACAGTAGTAATATAATTAAATTAAACGGTCAAAATTATGTTATGCAAATTGGAAATGGAACGCGCAACGACGAAGTATGACATTTACCAGTAGCAGTTGCCACTCGAGATTGCACACAGTCGTGAACACGTTTCGTCATGTTTAGTCCCGACATATACAGCATGCAATACTCTTATTCGAACAAACACAATAACTGACATGACTTGCTTTTGTTAATATATGAGCTATTTGCGTCACAATATAACGACACTTTGAGAGGTCGACGCCAGAAACACAAGAACAAACACATCGTTCCCTACCACAGGGCGGCCACGCACTAGCAGGTTATGTCACATTTGACATTTACGTGTGCCACTCACGTCGCGGTGGGGTAGAAAAGTCTCCGCTAATAAAGCGGTTGTAACCGTACACGAGGAAAACATATTGTTATCGATCATGTTTCACCTGTTTCAATAACAGCAGACAGTTTCAGCCGTACTAAGATTGCAGGACTTAACATAAGTTCCACAGCTGTACTAACGTCAGCTGTCACTGTTGGTTTCGGTATCTTCATAAGTTTCTGCTATTTGTGTGTATAATATATCGAATGGCCGTTGGAAGAATGTATGTTGCTTTAGGTTTTTCAAGTTGTAATATATATATGCTTTGGTCTGATTTCTAAGAACGTTGTCACACGGCCTGTAGCTCCAGCAATATTCCCTTATGTTTGATGATCATATATGCTCTGTGGAACAGTGCAACGTGGGTTGTCCAACTTTGTTGAACCTCAAGTACCGAGATGTACGGGAAACTATAAACATCAACGTTTTGCATTAAGTTCTAGTATACACGGGGTGCTTTGAATGAATGCTTAACTTTATATAACATATGATTAGATGCAAGGTTTCAGATTGCGTGTATACAAAATGTCGATAGGTTATATTACAATGTTGTGTTTCTATACAAGTGAATATATATTTCTATATATATTTATATATATATATATATATATACATTATATATATATATATATATATATATATATATATATATATATATATATAAAATAACACACACACACACACACACACACACACACACATACACACATAACACACACACACACACACACACACACACACACACACACAACACACACACACACACACACACACACACACACACACACACACACACACACACACACACACACACACACACACACACACACACACACACACACACACACACACTTAGACTGGATATGTTTTGGTGTAGTGTTTTAAAGTTGTCTTTATAAATTGCAGGTGTATATTGCAATGCATCCTGGGACGGCTACAACTGCTGGCCGGCGACGCCAGCCAATGAGACGATCCGCATGGCTTGTCCGGAGGCATTCCGAGTGCCGCCAAACAACACGGGTAGGTCTCGGATCGATACTCGTCTTCATTCTCTCTAATGCCTTTCTTTCCATCGATGGTTCTGTGTGCTGTATTTAATGCACACGACGAAATGTTGGAGAAAGGTTCGTGTTAGTCTAGGGTGTCGTCTGTCGTGGAAGGAGAGATGGAGTAAATAGGAGGCAGTTTTGAAAGCCACTCTATCATGTTCACGTAATAATTACATTATGTCAAGGGCAACATCACTTAAAGCGATGTGATCAGTTCGTGGCTTTTTATTTTTATTGCAAAATCATGTTAATCAGAATAAGTTATAACTATGTAGCGTCCTGACCGCCATTACATGTTTTATCGAAATAGAACTGACTTCGTAATGTTAAACGTCGAATGTTTATAAGAATCCTGGCGCTGTCACTCAAATCGCCGCGAGTGACACCCACCCTTTGACCTTTACCAACTGGGAGCCGTGCACCTGGCTGGGTGTGGCGTTAGTGGCGTCAACTTGTGTTCACGTGATACTGCATCGCGTGATCACGCATTTCCTTCTGGGCTTTTAGCGACGCCTATAACGGTTTCGAAAACGCCTCCTGGTCGATGTGTACACAGAGTTAAGCGCCCTTACTGCGTCTATTTTCAACCCCTAAATGGTACATGAAAACATATTTTGACTGTCTTTACGCTATAATATGTATAATTTATACCATATAACACGATTTTGCAATAAAAATAAAAAGCCACGAACGGACCATGTCGCTTTAACAAATACAACAATCTTTGCATTGTCGATCATATCGTGACAACTTCTAACACATATACACAAGTTACGTTGGATGTGATACTGGAGACAAAGTAAGTAGTAGTTACTATATTCAAAACATTGAAAACATTATATAAAAAACATACGTTAAATATTTACCTACAATAGTGTCACAAGAAACAAGCTTAATGAAAGGGCACATTTGTTCTACGACTGCCAGTCGACCCGGTGTCTTATAGGTCTCATGCATCACGGGTCGCCCGTCCGGCCCGGGGTTGCTGACCTTGGGTGGTCAGTCACGATAAATGTTCTAGCGAGACTGTAACGTCCCATACACGCCACACGGCGCAACGATTACCATGTAACTCGTAAACACGTTTGACTCGTAATGCCCACATTTCAAACACATCGAAGATAGCTGTGAATATTAACATTGTGACGGCGTGTTTGTGCTGGACATGACGGCGTGTTTATGGTGGTCATGACGGCGTGTTTGTGCTGGTCATGACGGCGTGTTTATGATGGTCATGACGGCGTGTTTGTGCTGGTCAAGACGGCGTGTTTGTGCTGGTCATAACGGCGTGTTTATGATGGTCATGACCGCGTGTTTGTGCTGGTCAAGACGGCGTGTTTGTGCTGGTCATGACGGCGTATTTGTGCTGGTCAAGACGGCGTGTTTGTGCTGGTCATGACGGCGTGTTTATGATGGTCATGACGGCGTGTTTGTGCTGGTCAAGACGGCGTGTTTATGATGGTCATGACGGCGTGTTTGTGCTGGTCAAGACGGCGTGTTTGTGCTGGTCATGACGGCGTGTTTATGATGGTCATGACGGCGTGTTTGTGCTGGTCAAGACGGCGTGTTTGTGCTGGTCATGACGGCGTATTTGTGCTGGTCAAGACGGCGTGTTGTGCTGGTCAAGACGGCGTGTTTATGATGGTCATGACGGCGTGTTTGTGCTGGTCAAGACGGCGTGTTTGGGGAACTAGTGCTGGTCATGACGGCGTGTTTATGATGGTCATGACGGCGTGTTTGTGCTGGTCAAGACGGCGTGTTTGTGCTGGTGATGACGGCGTATTTGTGCTGGTCAAGACGGCGTGTTTGTGCTGGTCATGACGGCGTGTTTATGATGGTCATGACGGCGTGTTTGTGCTGGTCAAGACGGCGTGTTTATGATGGTCATGACGGCGTGTTTTTGCTGGTCAAGACGGCGTGTTTGTGCTGGTGATGACGGCGTGTTTGTGCTGGTCACGATGTAGTGTTTATGATGGCAATGGTCGTGGTGATGGAAATATATTAACACAGCATCATACTCATTGACAAATGTCTTAAAGTCGCATTTTCAGAAATCCCATTAAATTTATGACAACGCCTCATAATAAATAATAATAATAATAAAATTTAAAGTATTCACCAGTTAATTAATTAGCGAGAAGAATACGAATACTATCCTGGTCGTATCGCATGCAACCTACGTCACACCTAGGCTGCAAAGAGAATTTCCCATAAATGGTCACGACTGACCAAGCCAAGGTAGGCAGATCGTTATAAGAGGCATAATTCGGCCAACCTATCAAGGCGGTCATACATATGGAAATGAGATAAACGCTGCCACGGCAATCTGCACATTGCCACTTACAGATAACGAGCGGGCATGATGTACGTTTAGCCGCGGTCAGATGCGTGCAATTGCGGCACCTCTGTAGGACGGAATGCAGTGCTATCAGGAAAGGAATCTCCGCCGTGAAACGCCAAATTTTATCGCAACGACTGTTACATGTTTTATCACATTTATTTAGTAATAACTAAATAATGCATATGATAATGTGTCTATATATAATATGTCCCGTCCCGTCCCGTCCCGTCCCGTCCCGTCCCGTCCCGTCCCGTCCCGTCCCGTCCCGTCCCGTCCCGTCCCGTCCCGTCCCGTCCCGTCCCGTCCCGTCCCGTCCCGTCCCGTCCCGTCCCGTCCCGTCCCGTCCCGTCCCGTCCCGTCCCGTCCCGTCCCGCCCAGTTTTAAGTGGTTTTTAACATAATTTCCAGCCATTTGGAATACGAGGCTCTTAATGGACATTCGATGTGTCTGCATATCAGAAACTAGTTCAACGAACGCCTCAGTCACTCCCGGATATGATTTATAGGGACGTTTAACCTCAATCCATCATAGGAGATTTTATGCTCATTAATTCCTATCAAACTTTTGATGCGTTATTTTCTGTTGAAATGTTTTTACGTATCAACACATCATTCAGACAGCTGCAATTGCGATAATTTCCTCTGGTCCGTGAGTTGAATAAACAATTCCCTCCCCCGCAGTACGACACACGATTCATTCGCAACAAATACTAAATCAGCTGACACGTATTGGGTTATAATAAAATCAAGCGATTATTTCGTTTTGGTGGAGGATAATACTAAATGCGGTGCAAAAGGGCCTTTACACACCCTCTAATAGGGTGATTTGAATAATTTAGCTTTACTCATATCTTTTGTCTATCTCGTACCTAATCCACTTTAACGTTACACCACATTGATATAATATCCCATTGCTAAACCATTCAACCGGTGGGCAATGACAGACTGACAAAGAGGACAGAGCAAACAGGAGAGGCTGGGAGCCGAAAAAGGGGAAGACCTGGGCTGAAATAGGAAGACGGCCTG
>JAODUO010000740.1:182500-205000 GCA_025642075.2 Ridgeia piscesae | reverse complement strand
TCTCTGATATTACCCGTCCCTTGGTGTCTCTGATACTACCCGTCCCTTGGTGTCTCTGATATTACCCGTCACTTCGTGTCTCTGATACTACCCGTCACTTGGTGTCTCTGATATTACCCGTCCCTTGGTGTCTCTGATACTACCCGTCTCTTGGTGTCTCTGATACTACCCGTCCCTTGGTGTCTCTGATACTACCCGTCCCTTGGTGTCTCTGATACTACCCGTCACTTGGTGTCTCTGATATTACCCGTCCCTTGGTGTCTCTGATACTACCCGTCTCTTGGTGTCTCTGATACTACCCGTCCCTTGGTGTCTCTGATACTACCCGTCCCTTGGTGTCTCTGATACTACCCGTCACTTGGTGTCTCTGATATTACCCGTCCCTTGGTGTCTCTGATACTACCCGTCTCTTGGTGTCTCTGATATTACCCGTCACTTGGTGTCTCTGATACTTACCCGTCTCTTGGTGTCTCTGATATTACCCGTCACTTCGTGTCTCTGATATTACCCGTCACTTGGTGTCTCTGATATTACCCGTCCCTTGGTGTCTCTGATACTACCCGTCACTTGGTGTCTCTGATATTACCCGTCCCTTGGTGTCTCTGAATACCCCCACCCGTTCCCTTGGTGTCTCTGATATTACCCGTCACTTCGTGTCTCTGATACTACCCGTCACTTGGTGTCTCTGATATTACCCGTCCCTTGGTGTCTCTGATACTACCCGTCTCTTGGTGTCTCTGATACTACCCGTCCCTTGGTGTCTCTGATACTACCCGTCCCTTGGTGTCTCTGATACTACTCGTCACTTGGTGTCTCTGATACTACTCGTCACTTGGTGTCTCTGATACTACTCGTCACTTGGTGTCTCTGATACTACCCGTCACTTGGTGTCTCTGATACTTACCCGTCACTTGGTGTCTCTGATACTACCCGTCCCTTGGTGTCTCTGATACTACTCGTCACTTGGTGTCTCTGATACTACTCGTCTCTTGGTGTCTCTGATACTACTCGTCTCTTGGTGTCTCTGATACTACCCGTCACCCTTTGGGGTCTCTGATACTACCCGTCACTTGGTGTCTCTGATACTACTCGTCTCTTGGTGTCTCTGATACTACTCGTCCCTTGGTGTCTCTGATACTACCCGTCACTTGGTGTCTCTGATACTACCCGTCACTTGGTGTCTCTGATATTACCCGTCACCCTTTGGTGTCTCTGATACTACTCGTCCCTTGGTGTCTCTGATACTACTCGTCTCTTGGTGTCTCTGATACTACTCGTCTCTTGGTGTCTCTGATATTACCCGTCACTTGGTGTCTCTGATATTACCCGTCCCTTGGTGTCTCTGATACTACTCGTCTCTTGGTGTCTCTGATACTACCCGTCACTTCGTGTCTCTGATACTACCCGTCACTTGGTGTCTCTGATACTACTCGTCCCTTGGTGTCTCTGATACTACCCGTCCCTTGGTGTCTCTGATACTACCCGTCACTTGGTGTCTCTGATACTACCCGTCACTTGGTGTCTCTGATACTACTCGTCTCTTGGTGTCTCTGATACTACCCGTCCCTTGGTGTCTCTGATACTACCCGTCACTTGGTGTCTCTGATACTACTCGTCCCTTGGTGTCTCTGATACTACCCGTCACTTGGTGTCTCTGATACTTACCCGTCCCTTGGTGTCTCTGATACTACCCGTCACTTGGTGTCTCTGATACTACTCGTCTCTTGGTGTCTCTGATACTACCCGTCACTTGGTGTCTCTGATACTACTCGTCTCTTGGTGTCTCTGATATTACCCGTCACTTGGTGTCTCTGATACTACTCGTCTCTTGGTGTCTCTGATACTACCCGTCACTTGGTGTCTCTGATACTACCCGTCCCTTGGTGTCTCTGATATTACCCGTCACTTGGTGTCTCTGATACTACCCGTCTCTTGGTGTCTCTGATACTACCCGTCCCTTGGTGTCTCTGATACTACCCGTCACTTGGTGTCTCTGATACTACCCGTCCCTTGGTGTCTCTGATATTACCCGTCACTTGGTGTCTCTGATACTACTCGTCCCTTGGTGTCTCTGATACTACCCGTCACTTGGTGTCTCTGATATTACCCGTCCCTTGGTGTCTCTGATACTACCCGTCACTTGGTGTCTCTGATACTACTCGTCTCTTGGTGTCTCTGATACTACCCGTCACTTGGTGTCTCTGATACTACTCGTCTCTTGGTGTCTCTGATACTACTCGTCACTTGGTGTCTCTGATACTACTCGTCACTTGGTGTCTCTGATACTTACTCGTCACTTGGTGTCTCTGATACTACTCGTCACTTGGTGTCTCTGATACTACTCGTCACTTGGTGTCTCTGATACTACCCGTCACTTGGTGTCTCTGATATTACCCGTCACTTGGTGTCTCTGATACTACCCGTCACTTGGTGTCTCTGATACTACTCGTCTCTTGGTGTCTCTGATACTACTCGTCTCTTGGTGTCTCTGATACTACCCGTCCCTTGGTGTCTCTGATACTACCCGTCACTTGGTGTCTCTGATACTACTCGTCTCTTGGTGTCTCTGATACTACCCGTCACTTGGTGTCTCTGATACTACTCGTCACTTGGTGTCTCTGATACTACTCGTCACTTGGTGTCTCTGATACTACTCGTCCCTTGGTGTCTCTGATACTACCCGTCCCTTGGTGTCTCTGATACTACCCGTCTCTTGGTGTCTCTGATACTACTCGTCTCTTGGTGTCTCTGATATACCCCGGTTTTTAAATTCCGTGTCTCTGATATTACCCGTCACTTGGTGTCTCTGATATTACCCGTCACCCTTTGGGGTCTCTGATACTACTCGTCTCTTGGTGTCTCTGATACTACCCGTCACTTCGGGGTCTCTGATACTACCCGTCACTTGGTGTCTCTGATACTACTCGTCCCTTGGTGTCTCTGATACTACCCGTCTCTTGGTGTCTCTGATACTACCCGTCACTTGGTGTCTCTGATACTTTCCCGTCACTTGGTGTCTCTGATACTACTCGTCTCTTGGTGTCTCTGATACTACCCGTCACTTGGTGTCTCTGATATTACCCGTCCCTTGGTGTCTCTGATACTACTCGTCTCTTGGTGTCTCTGATACTACCCGGGTTTTTAAATTCGGGGTCTCTGATACTTTCCCGTCACTTGGTGTCTCTGATACTACTCGTCTCTTGGTGTCTCTGATACTACCCGTCACTTGGTGTCTCTGAATTTCTACTCGTCCCCCTTGGTGTCTCTGATATTACCCGTCCCTTGGTGTCTCTGATACTACTCGTCCCTTGGTGTCTCTGATACTACCCGTCACTTGGTGTCTCTGATATTACCCGTCCCTTGGTGTCTCTGATACTACCCGTCACTTGGTGTCTCTGATACTACCGTCACTTGGTGTCTCTGATACTACCCGTCACTTGGTGTCTCTGATACTACCGTCCTTGTGTCTCGATATACCCGTCCCTTTGGGGTCTCTGATACTTTCCCGTCCCTTGGTGTCTCTGATACTACCCGTCACTTGGTGTCTCTGATACTACCCGTCACTTGGTGTCTCTGATATTACCCGTCACTTGGTGTCTCTGATATTACCCGTCACTTCGTGTCTCTGATACTACCCGTCACTTGGTGTCTCTGATATTACCCGTCCCTTGGTGTCTCTGATACTACCCGTCACTTGGTGTCTCTGATACTACCCGTCACTTGGTGTCTCTGATATTACCCGTCCCTTGGTGTCTCTGATACTACCCGTCACTTGGTGTCTCTGATACTACCCGTCACTTGGTGTCTCTGATACTTTCCCGTCACTTGGTGTCTCTGATACTACCCGTCACCCTTTGGGGTCTCTGATACTACCCGTCACTTCGGGGTCTCTGATACTACCCGTCCCTTGGTGTCTCTGATATTACCCGTCACTTGGTGTCTCTGATACTACCCGTCACTTCGTGTCTCTGATACTACCCGTCCCTTGGTGTCTCTGATATTACCCGTCACTTGGTGTCTCTGATATTACCCGTCACCCTTTGGGGTCTCTGATACTACTCGTCACTTGGTGTCTCTGATACTACCCGTCACCCTTTGGGGTCTCTGATACTTTCCCGTCACTTGGTGTCTCTGATACTACCCGTCCCTTGGTGTCTCTGATACTTTCCCGTCACTTGGTGTCTCTGATACTACCCGCTCATACTCGTTGGTGTCTCTGATATTACCCGTCACTTGGTGTCTCTGATACTACCCGTCCCTTGGTGTCTCTGATACTTTCCCGTCACTTGGTGTCTCTGATACTACCCGTCACTTGGTGTCTCTGATACTTTCCCGTCACTTGGTGTCTCTGATACTACCCGTCACTTGGTGTCTCTGATACTTTCCCGTCACTTCGTGTCTCTGATACTACCCGTCACTTCGGGGTCTCTGATACTACCCGTCACTTCGGGGTCTCTGATACTACCCGTCACTTGGTGTCTCTGATACTACCCGTCACTTGGTGTCTCTGATACTTTCCCGTCACCCTTTGGGGTCTCTGATACTTTCCCGTCACTTCGGGGTCTCTGATACTACCCGTCACTTCGTGTCTCTGATACTACCCGTCACTTCGTGTCTCTGATACTACCCGTCACTTGGTGTCTCTGATACTACTCGTCACTTGGTGTCTCTGATATTACCCGTCACTTCGTGTCTCTGATATTACCCGTCACTTCGTGTCTCTGATACTACCCGTCACTTGGTGTCTCTGATATTACCCGTCACTTCGTGTCTCTGATACTACCCGTCACTTGGTGTCTCTGATACTACCCGTCACTTGGTGTCTCTGATATTACCCGTCACTTCGTGTCTCTGATACTACCCGTCCCTTGGTGTCTCTGATACTACCCGTCCCTTGGTGTCTCTGATACTACCCGTCTCTTGGTGTCTCTGATATTACCCGTCACTTGGTGTCTCTGATACTACCCGTCACTTGGTGTCTCTGATACTACCCGTCACTTCGTGTCTCTGATACTACCCGTCACTTGGTGTCTCTGATACTACCCGTCACTTGGTGTCTCTGATACTACCCGTCCCTTGGTGTCTCTGATACTACTCGTCCCTTGGTGTCTCTGATACTACCCGTCACTTGGTGTCTCTGATACTACCCGTCACTTGGTGTCTCTGATACTACCCGTCACTTGGTGTCTCTGATACTACTCGTCCCTTGGTGTCTCTGATACTACCCGTCACTTGGTGTCTCTGATACTACCCGTCACTTGGTGTCTCTGATACTACTCGTCACTTGGTGTCTCTGATACTACCCGTCACTTGGTGTCTCTGATACTACCCGTCACTTGGTGTCTCTGATACTTACCCGTCACTTGGTGTCTCTGATACTACCCGTCACTTGGTGTCTCTGATACTTTCCCGTCACCCTTTGGGGTCTCTGATACTACCCGTCCCTTGGTGTCTCTGATATTACCCGTCACTTGGTGTCTCTGATATTACCCGTCACTTGGTGTCTCTGATATTACCCGTCACCTTTGTGTCTCTGATACTACCCGTCACTTGGTGTCTCTGATATTACCCGTCCCTTGGTGTCTCTGATACTAGTCGTCTCTTGGTGTCTCTGATATTACCCGTCACTTCGTGTCTCTGATATTACCCGTCACTTGGGGTCTCTGATATTACCCGTCACTTCGTGTCTCTGATACTACCCGTCTCTTGGTGTCTCTGATATTACCCGTCACTTCGTGTCTCTGATACTACCCGTCACTTCGTGTCTCTGATATTACCCGTCACTTCGTGTCTCTGATACTACCCGTCACTTGGTGTCTCTGATATTACCCGTCACTTCGTGTCTCTGATATTACCCGTCACTTCGTGTCTCTGATATTACCCGTCACTTCGTGTCTCTGATATTACCCGTCACTTCGTGTCTCTGATATTACCCGTCACTTCGTGTCTCTGATATTACCCGTCACTTCGTGTCTCTGATATTACCCGTCACTTGGTGTCTCTGATACTACCCGTCACTTCGTGTCTCTGATATTACCCGTCACTTCGTGTCTCTGATATTACCCGTCACTTCGTGTCTCTGATATTACCCGTCACTTCGTGTCTCTGATACTACCCGTCCCCTGTTATTTATTGTATTATCTGTCTCCTGTTGCCTCTGATACTAGCCCTCCCCGTTCTGTCCACAGACAAGCTGGCCCACCGGACATGTGGTCCGGCTGGGGAGTGGCCACTGGACGGCTGGAGCAACTACACGGCGTGTGTTCCCTACCTCCTAATCCGGTACATCAACGAACAAAGTCAAAAGGCGAACGTAAGTACATGGTTATGGATTTTTATTGTGGAAGCGGCATGCATGTGTCGGGTGCAATGTCAGAATGTGTCATTGTTGTTAGTGGGTGCGATGTCAGAATGTGTCATTGTTGTTAGTGGGTGCGATGTCAGAATGTGTCATTGTTGTTAGTGGGTGCGATGTCAGAATTTGTCATTGTTGTTAGTGGGTGCGATGTCAGAATGTGTCATTGTTGTTAGTGGGTGCGATGTCAGAATGTGTCATTGTTGTTATGGGTGCGATGTCAGAATGTGTCTTGTTGTTAGTGGGTGCGATGTCAGAATGTGTCTTGTTGTTATGGGTGCGATGTCAGAATGTTCTTGTTGTTAGTGGGTGCGATGTCAGAATGTGCATTGTTGTTAGTGGGTGCGATGTCAGAATGTGTCTTGTTGTTATGGGTGCGATGTCAGAATGTGCATTGTTGTTAGTGGGTGCGATGTCAGAATTTTCATTGTTGTTAGTGGGTGCGATGTCAGAATGTTCATTGTTGTTAGTGGGTGCGTTTCAGAATGTTCATTGTTGTTATGGGTGCGATGTCAGAATGTGCATTGTTGTTATGGGTGCGATGTCAGAATGTTCATTGTTGTTAGTGGGTGCGTGTCAGAATGTTCATTGTTGTTAGTGGGTGCGATGTCAGAATGTTCATTGTTGTTATGGGTGCGATGTCAGAATGTTCATTGTTGTTAGTGGGTGCGATGTCAGAATGTTCATTGTTGTTGGGTGCGATGTCAGAATGTGCATTGTTGTTATGGGTGCGTGTCAGAATGTTCATTGTTGTTAGTGGGTGCGATGTCAGAATTTTCATTGTTGTTAGTGGGTGCGATGTCAGAATGTTCATTGTTGTTAGTGGGTGCGATGTCAGAATGTTCATTGTTGTTATGGGTGCGATGTCAGAATGTGCATTGTTGTTAGTGGGTGCGTGTCAGAATGTGTCTTGTTGTTATGGGTGCGATGTCAGAATTTTCATTGTTGTTAGTGGGTGCGATGTCAGAATGTTCATTGTTGTTATGGGTGCGATGTCAGAATGTTCATTGTTGTTATGGGTGCGATGTCAGAATGTTCATTGTTGTTAGTGGGTGCGATGTCAGAATGTGCTTGTTGTTAGTGGGTGCGTGTCAGAATGTGTATTGTTGTTATGGGTGCGATGTCAGAATGTGCATTGTTGTTAGTGGGTGCGTGTCAGAATGTGCATTGTTGTTAGTGGGTGCGTGTCAGAATGTGCTTGTTGTTAGTGGGTGCGATGTCAGAATGTTCTTGTTGTTAGTGGGTGCGATGTCAGAATGTTCTTGTTGTTAGTGGGTGCGATGTCAGAATTTTCATTGTTGTTAGTGGGTGCGATGTCAGAATGTTCATTGTTGTTAGTGGGTGCGATGTCAGAATTTTCATTGTTGTTAGTGGGTGCGATGTCAGAATGTTCATTGTTGTTAGTGGGTGCGATGTCAGAATTTTCATTGTTGTTAGTGGGTGCGATGTCAGAATGTGTCATTGTTGTTAGTGGGTGCGATGTCAGAATGTGTCATTGTTGTTAGTGGGTGCGATGTCAGAATTTTCTTGTTGTTAGTGGGTGCGATGTCAGAATGTGCTTGTTGTTAGTGGGTGCGATGTCAGAATTTTCATTGTTGTTAGTGGGTGCGATGTCAGAATGTTCATTGTTGTTAGTGGGTGCGATGTCAGAATGTTCATTGTTGTTAGTGGGTGCGATGTCAGAATGTTCTTGTTGTTATGGGTGCGATGTCAGAATGTTCATTGTTGTTAGTGGGTGCGATGTCAGAATGTTCATTGTTGTTAGTGGGTGCGATGTCAGAATTTTCATTGTTGTTAGTGGGTGCGATGTCAGAATGTGTCATTGTTGTTAGTGGGTGCGATGTCAGAATGTGTCATTGTTGTTAGTGGGTGCGATGTCAGAATGTTCATTGTTGTTAGTGGGTGCGATGTCAGAATGTGTCATTGTTGTTAGTGGGTGCGATGTCAGAATGTGTCATTGTTGTTAGTGGGTGCGATGTCAGAATGTTCATTGTTGTTAGTGGGTGCGTGTCAGAATGTACATTGTTGTTATGGGTGCGTGTCAGAATTTTTAATTGTTGTTAGTGGGTGCGTGTCAGAATGTTCATTGTTGTTAGTGGGTGCGTGTCAGAATTTTCATTGTTGTTAGTGGGTGCGATGTCAGAATGTGTCATTGTTGTTAGTGGGTGCGATGTCAGAATGTTCTTGTTGTTAGGGGGTGCGATGTCAGAATGTGTCTTGTTGTTAGTGGGTGCGATGTCAGAATGTTCATTGTTGTTAGTGGGTGCGATGTCAGAATGTGTCTTGTTGTTAGTGGGTGCGATGTCAGAATGTTCTTGTTGTTAGTGGGTGCGATGTCAGAATGTGACATTGTTGTTAGTGGGTGCGATGTCAGAATGTATCATTGTTGTTAGTGGGTGCGATGTCAGAATGTGTCTTGTTGTTAGTGGTTGCGATGTCAGAATGTGTCATTGTTGTTAGTGGGTGCGATGTCAGAATGTGTCATTGTTGTTAGTGGGTGCGA
The DNA here is from genome assembly GCA_025642075.2 of Ridgeia piscesae. Lineage (NCBI taxonomy): Eukaryota > Metazoa > Annelida > Polychaeta > Sabellida > Siboglinidae > Ridgeia > Ridgeia piscesae. The sequence continues at coordinate 196,142 of JAODUO010000740.1, read as the reverse complement.
TGTCAGAATGTGTCATTGTTGTTAGTGGGTGCGATGTCAGAATGTGTCATTGTTGTTAGTGGGTGCGATGTCAGAATGTGTCATTGTTGTTAGTGGGTGCGATGTCAGAATGTGTCATTGTTGTTAGTGGGTGCGATGTCAGAATGTGTCATTGTTGTTAGTGGGTGCGATGTCAGAATGTGTCATTGTTGTTAGTGGGTGCGATGTCAGAATGTGTCATTGTTGTTAGTGGGTGCGATGTCAGAATGTGTCATTGTTGTTAGTGGGTGCGATGTCAGAATGTGTCATTGTTGTTAGTGGGTGCGATGTCAGAATGTGTCATTGTTGTTAGTGGGTGCGATGTCAGAATGTGTCATTGTTGTTAGTGGGTGCGATGTCAGAATGTGTCATTGTTGTTAGTGGGTGCGATGTCAGAATGTGTCATTGTTGTTAGTGGGTGCGATGTCAGAATGTGTCATTGTTGTTAGTGGGTGCGATGTCAGAATGTTCATTGTTGTTAGTGGGTGCGATGTCAGAATGTGTCATTGTTGTTAGTGGGTGCGATGTCAGAATGTGTCATTGTTGTTAATGGGTGCGATGTCAGAATGTGTCATTGTTGTTAGTGGGTGCGATGTCAGAATGTGTCATTGTTGTTAGTGGGTGCGATGTCAGAATGTGTCATTGTTGTTAGTGGGTGCGATGTCAGAATGTGTCATTGTTGTTAATGGGTGCGATGTCAGAATGTGTCATTGTTGTTAGTGGGTGCGATGTCAGAATGTGTCATTGTTGTTAGTGGGTGCGATGTCAGAATGTGTCATTGTTGTTAGTGGGTGCGATGTCAGAATGTGTCATTGTTGTTAGTGGGTGCGATGTCAGAATGTGTCATTGTTGTTAGTGGGTGCGATGTCAGAATGTTCATTGTTGTTAGTGGGTGCGATGTCAGAATGTCATTGTTGTTAGTGGGTGCGATGTCAGAATGTCATTGTTGTTAGTGGGTGCGATGTCAGAATGTATCATTGTTGTTAGTGGGTGCGATGTCAGAATGTTCATTGTTGTTAGTGGGTGCGATGTCAGAATGTTCATTGTTGTTAGTGGGTGCGATGTCAGAATGTCATTGTTGTTAGTGGGTGCGATGTCAGAATGTGTCATTGTTGTTAGTGGGTGCGATGTCAGAATGTATCATTGTTGTTAGTGGGTGCGATGTCAGAATGTGTCATTGTTGTTAGTGGGTGCGATGTCAGAATGTTCATTGTTGTTATGGGTGCGTGTCAGAATGTTCATTGTTGTTAGTGGGTGCGATGTCAGAATGTTCATTGTTGTTATGGGTGCGTGTCAGAATGTTCATTGTTGTTAGTGGGTGCGATGTCAGAATGTTCATTGTTGTTATGGGTGCGATGTCAGAATGTGCATTGTTGTTAGTGGGTGCGATGTCAGAATGTTCATTGTTGTTAGTGGGTGCGTGTCAGAATGTTCATTGTTGTTAGTGGGTGCGATGTCAGAATGTCATTGTTGTTAGTGGGTGCGATGTCAGAATGTGTCTTGTTGTTAGTGGGTGCGATGTCAGAATGTTCATTGTTGTTATGGGTGCGTGTCAGAATGTGCATTGTTGTTAGTGGGTGCGATGTCAGAATGTTATTGTTGTTAGTGGGTGCGTGTCAGAATGTGTCTTGTTGTTAGTGGGTGCGATGTCAGAATGTTCTTGTTGTTAGTGGTGCGTGTCAGAATGTGCATTGTTGTTAGTGGGTGCGATGTCAGAATGTCATTGTTGTTAGTGGGTGCGATGTCAGAATGTATCATTGTTGTTAGTGGGTGCGATGTCAGAATGTGTCATTGTTGTTAGTGGGTGCGATGTCAGAATGTGTCTTGTTGTTATGGGTTCGATGTCAGAATGTGTTTGTTGTTAGTGGGTGCGATGTCAGAATGTGTCTTGTTGTTAGTGGTGCGATGTCAGAATGTTCTTGTTGTTAGTGGGTGCGATGTCAGAATGTTCTTGTTGTTAGTGGTGCGATGTCAGAATGTATCATTGTTGTTAGTGGGTGCGATGTCAGAATGTGTCATTGTTGTTAGTGGGTGCGATGTCAGAATGTCATTGTTGTTAGTGGGTGCGATGTCAGAATGTATCATTGTTGTTAGTGGGTGCGATGTCAGAATGTGTCATTGTTGTTAGTGGGTGCGATGTCAGAATGTATCATTGTTGTTAGTGGGTGCGATGTCAGAATGTGTCATTGTTGTTAGTGGGTGCGATGTCAGAATGTATCATTGTTGTTAGTGGGTGCGATGTCAGAATGTATCATTGTTGTTATGGGTGCGATGTCAGAATGTGTCATTGTTGTTAGTGGGTGCGATGTCAGAATGTATCATTGTTGTTAGTGGGTGCGATGTCAGAATGTATCATTGTTGTTAGTGGGTGCGATGTCAGAATGTATCATTGTTGTTAGTGGGTGCGATGTCAGAATGTTCATTGTTGTTAGTGGGTGCGATGTCAGAATGTTCATTGTTGTTAGTGGGTGCGATGTCAGAATGTCATTGTTGTTATGGGTGCGTGTCAGAATGTGTCATTGTTGTTAGTGGGTGCGATGTCAGAATGTTCATTGTTGTTAGTGGGTGCGATGTCAGAATGTGTCATTGTTGTTAGTGGGTGCGATGTCAGAATGTTCATTGTTGTTATGGGTGCGATGTCAGAATGTTCTTGTTGTTAGTGGTGCGATGTCAGAATGTGTCATTGTTGTAGTGGGTGCGATGTCAGAATGTGTATTGTTGTTATGGGTGCGATGTCAGAATGTGTATTGTTGTTAGTGGGTGCGATGTCAGAATGTGTTTGTTGTTAGTGGGTGCGATGTCAGAATGTGTCTTGTTGTTATGGTGGATGTCAGAATGTGTCTGTTGTTAGTGGGTGCGATGTCAGAATGTTCTTGTTGTTAGTGGGTGCGATGTCAGAATGTATCATTGTTGTTAGTGGGTGCGATGTCAGAATGTCATTGTTGTTAGTGGGTGCGATGTCAGAATGTACATTGTTGTTAGTGGGTGCGATGTCAGAATGTATCATTGTTGTTAGTGGGTGCGATGTCAGAATGTGTCATTGTTGTTATGGGTGCGATGTCAGAATGTCATTGTTGTTAGTGGGTGCGATGTCAGAATGTTCATTGTTGTTAGTGGGTGCGTGTCAGAATGTGCATTGTTGTTAGTGGGTGCGATGTCAGAATGTTCATTGTTGTTAGTGGGTGCGATGTCAGAATGTGACATTGTTGTTAGTGGGTGCGATGTCAGAATGTATCATTGTTGTTAGTGGGTGCGATGTCAGAATGTTCATTGTTGTTAGTGGGTGCGATGTCAGAATGTTCATTGTTGTTAGTGGGTGCGTGTCAGAATGTTCATTGTTGTTAGTGGGTGCGATGTCAGAATGTTCATTGTTGTTAGTGGGTGCGTGTCAGAATGTTCATTGTTGTTAGTGGGTGCGATGTCAGAATGTTCATTGTTGTTAGTGGGTGCGATGTCAGAATGTGCATTGTTGTTAGTGGGTGCGATGTCAGAATGTCATTGTTGTTAGTGGGTGCGTGTCAGAATGTCATTGTTGTTATGGGTGCGTGTCAGAATGTGCATTGTTGTTAGTGGGTGCGATGTAGAATGTTATTGTTGTTATGGGTGCGATGTCAGAATGTCATTGTTGTTAGTGGGTGCGATGTCAGAATGTGACATTGTTGTTAGTGGGTGCGATGTCAGAATGTTCATTGTTGTTAGTGGGTGCGATGTCAGAATGTGACATTGTTGTTAGTGGGTGCGATGTCAGAATGTATCATTGTTGTTAGTGGGTGCGATGTCAGAATGTATCATTGTTGTATGGGTGCGATGTCAGAATGTACATTGTTGTTAGTGGGTGCGATGTCAGAATGTTCTTGTTGTTAGTGGGTGCGTGTCAGAATGTACATTGTTGTTAGTGGGTGCGATGTCAGAATGTTCATTGTTGTTAGTGGGTGCGATGTCAGAATGTGCATTGTTGTTAGTGGGTGCGTGTCAGAATGTGCATTGTTGTTAGTGGGTGCGATGTCAGAATGTTCATTGTTGTAGTGGGTGCGATGTCAGAATGTGCATTGTTGTTAGTGGGTGCGATGTCAGAATGTTCATTGTTGTTAGTGGGTGCGTGTCAGAATGTCATTGTTGTTAGTGGGTGCGATGTCAGAATGTATCATTGTTGTTAGTGGGTGCGATGTCAGAATGTTCATTGTTGTTAGTGGGTGCGTGTCAGAATGTTCTTGTTGTTATGGGTGCGATGTCAGAATGTACATTGTTGTTAGTGGGTGCGATGTCAGAATGTTCATTGTTGTTAGTGGGTGCGTGTCAGAATGTGCATTGTTGTTAGTGGGTGCGATGTCAGAATGTGTCATTGTTGTTAGTGGGTGCGATGTCAGAATGTTATTGTTGTTAGTGGGTGCGATGTCAGAATGTACATTGTTGTTATGGGTGCGATGTCAGAATGTGTATTGTTGTTATGGGTGCGATGTCAGAATGTTCTTGTTGTTAGTGGGTGCGTGTCAGAATGTACATTGTTGTTAGTGGGTGCGATGTCAGAATGTTCATTGTTGTTAGTGGGTGCGTGTCAGAATGTGCTTGTTGTTAGTGGGTGCGATGTCAGAATGTTCATTGTTGTAGTGGGTGCGATGTCAGAATGTGCATTGTTGTTAGTGGGTGCGATGTCAGAATGTGCATTGTTGTTAGTGGGTGCGATGTCAGAATGTTCATTGTTGTTAGTGGGTGCGATGTCAGAATGTTCATTGTTGTTAGTGGGTGCGATGTCAGAATGTGCATTGTTGTTAGTGGGTGCGATGTCAGAATGTGTCTTGTTGTTATGGGTGCGATGTCAGAATGTCATTGTTGTTAGTGGGTGCGATGTCAGAATGTTCATTGTTGTAGTGGGTGCGTGTCAGAATGTGCTTGTTGTTAGTGGGTGCGATGTCAGAATGTTCATTGTTGTTAGTGGGTGCGATGTCAGAATGTGCATTGTTGTAGTGGGTGCGATGTCAGAATGTCATTGTTGTTAGTGGGTGCGATGTCAGAATGTTCATTGTTGTAGTGGGTGCGATGTCAGAATGTGCATTGTTGTTAGTGGGTGCGATGTCAGAATGTGCATTGTTGTTAGTGGGTGCGTGTCAGAATGTGCATTGTTGTTAGTGGGTGCGATGTCAGAATGTGTCATTGTTGTTAGTGGGTGCGATGTCAGAATGTTCATTGTTGTTAGTGGGTGCGATGTCAGAATGTGCATTGTTGTTAGTGGGTGCGATGTCAGAATGTGTCATTGTTGTTAGTGGGTGCGATGTCAGAATGTTCTTGTTGTTAGTGGGTGCGATGTCAGAATGTGCATTGTTGTTAGTGGGTGCGATGTCAGAATGTTCATTGTTGTTAGTGGGTGCGATGTCAGAATGTTCATTGTTGTTAGTGGGTGCGATGTCAGAATGTGCTTGTTGTTAGTGGGTGCGATGTCAGAATGTTCTTGTTGTTAGTGGGTGCGTGTCAGAATGTTCATTGTTGTTAGTGGGTGCGATGTCAGAATGTTCATTGTTGTTAGTGGGTGCGATGTCAGAATTTTATTGTTGTTATGGGTGCGATGTCAGAATGTTCATTGTTGTTAGTGGGCGATGTCAGAATGTTCATTGTTGTTATGGGTGCGATGTCAGAATGTTCATTGTTGTAGTGGGTGCGATGTCAGAATGTTCATTGTTGTTAGTGGGTGCGTGTCAGAATGTTATTGTTGTTAGTGGGTGCGATGTCAGAATGTTCATTGTTGTTAGTGGGTGCGATGTCAGAATGTGTATTGTTGTTAGTGGGTGCGATGTCAGAATGTATATTGTTGTTAGTGGGTGCGATGTCAGAATGTGTCATTGTTGTTAGTGGGTGCGATGTCAGAATGTTCATTGTTGTTAGTGGGTGCGATGTCAGAATGTGTCATTGTTGTTAGTGGGTGCGATGTCAGAATGTTCATTGTTGTTAGTGGGTGCGTGTCAGAATGTTCATTGTTGTTAGTGGGTGCGATGTCAGAATGTTCATTGTTGTAGTGGGTGCGATGTCAGAATGTTCATTGTTGTTAGTGGGTGCGATGTCAGAATGTTCATTATTGATAGTGGGTGCGATGTCAGAATGTCATTGTTGTTAATGGGTGCGATGTCAGAATGTTCATTGTTGTTAGTGGGTGCGATGTCAGAATGTTATTGTTGTTAGTGGGTGCGATGTCAGAATGTATCATTGTTGTTAGTGGGTGCGATGTCAGAATGTATCATTGTTGTTAGTGGGTGCGATGTCAGAATGTATCATTGTTGTTAGTGGGTGCGGTGTCAGAATGTGACATTGTTGTTAGTGGGTGCGATGTCAGAATGTGTCATTGTTGATAGTGGGTGCGATGTCAGAATTTAGTAATTGTTGTTAGTGGGTGCGATGTCAGAATGTACATTGTTGTTAGTGGGTGCGATGTCAGAATGTGTCATTGTTGTTAGTGGGTGCGGTGTCAGAATGTGTCATTGTTGTTAGTGGGTGCGATGTCAGAATGTGACTTCTGTAATTCTATTAATTTTAAACTGGTTTAACCGGACTGCACCAAACTCTTAACGCTTCAGATGACATTTGGACTAGGACATCTCAGACATATCGAGAGTTCAACTATTGTCTTTTTCTTCCTGAAATATAGATCGTAGGACGTTATTGAGTGAAAATTTTCGGACAGTAATGCTAATGAGAGTTAATCCCAGCTCAGAGAGATCACGACACGTTTTCATATCTCCTGCGTGAGATCTTTTGCTTCCCCTACCTCCGACAATGTGGAGACGACACCAACGTTTTATAGTAGATCTTAATAGCATGCATCTATTTTAATTTTTAATTTCTATTCGTTTCTAAGCCGTTGGGAATGTACAAAATGGTAATAACTGTTCCAGTGTTTAGTACTATAGTGATCATAATAACAGCACATGTCAAATTGAAAACTAATGCTGAACCATCTAAAGTACTAGTAAAAAAGGAAAGCAGCGTTGAGTTAGCTGGTTCGTTTTGCAGTAAAAACAACGTTGAATGCCGTTTTCATTTTTACCATCCTTTTCATCAGTTTATCTGACATGGTACACAAACCAGATGTTATGTTAATGGTTTCACTTCTGTGCGTTAGGAAATGTACGTGCAGGCATAGCAGCAAGTTTTGTACGACTTTTTTATTTCGAAAATGACTGTAGTGTCGCCACTTCTCGGATATTCAACTTGTGTGCAATGTTTTTATTATTATGTATTGGTGGTGATATTAATGTTATATTATATGACAATGTGTTCTCAGTGGGTTGACCTCTTATGCCACTGTTCATTAAAATGATAAGTTGCTATCGTTGGAACTGTCTGATACCGTGTTGGAATTGTCTGATACCGTGTTGGAATTGTCTGATACCGTGTTGGAATTGTCTGATACCGTTTTGGAATTGTCTGGTACCGTTTTGGAACAGTCTAACCAAACACAGAAAACATTGTCGCATTAAAGATGGGCTGGACTTATTAAACGTAAAAGCATAACACTTTAAGATAAATGACTTCCTCAAAAATAAATACAATTATTTAATAACACGCTTAGAATATTATTGTATAAGCCAACAGATCCTCGCCACTAACCCAAGCAGTAATCCGCTAGTCTGTTTCGTATGGAGAATATTGTTCATTCTTCGTGAGCTCAATGCACCTGACTATATTAACGACTGCCCACATACACCCGCTTGTGGCTGCAGCACAAATAAATACTACTGATACACTTATGTCGTCATTGTTGACTGCTTGTCAAAAGGCTGGGTTTGCCGTTTGCATATGGCCAAACAGATACGTCATGTGGTCATGTCATTTCATTACGGCTGAATGTTTCCCAACGAACGGTTGTTTGACCATGACCAAATAAGCATGTTCCGCGGTTTAGTGAAACATGATTTATGACGACGTAGACGCAATCTGACATTGTGGATGCACTGCGCTGGATTATATTGTAATTTTCCAAACATTATTTAAAATGAGGTAAATAAAAACATCGGAGTGTGTAGTGCAATTATAAAATAATAATAATAATAATAATAATAATAATAATAATAATAATAATAATAATAATAATAATAATAATAATAATAATAATAATAATAATAATAATAATAATAATAATAATAATAATAATAATAATAATAATAATAATAATAATAATAAATAATAATAATAACAACAACAACAACAGTACTACACTACTACACTACTACTACTACTGCTACTCTACTGCTACTCTAGCTACTGCTACTGCTACTGCTCCTACTGACTACTGCTCACTGCTCTACTGCATCTACTACACTACTCTATACACTACTACTACTACATACTACTGCTACTCACTGCTCTGCTCTGCTACTGCTACCTACTACTACTACTACTACTAGCTACTGCTACTGCTACTCTACTGCTACTAGCTACTACTACTACTACTACTACTACTAGCTACTACTGCTACTACTACTCTGCTCTACTACTCTACCTGCTACTCTACTACTACTATATTGTACTACTGTCTGCTTGACCTGACTACTACCTGCTGCTCTACTCTACTACTGCTACTACTACTACTACTGCTACTCTACTACTACTCTACTACTACTGCTACTACTGACTATAGACTGCACTGCTACTGTGCTACTCTACTCTACTACTCACTACTACTACTACTGCTACTACTCTACTCATACGTATGCTAGCTGCTACTAGCTACTAGCATACTGCTACTCGAACTACTATGCTACTGCTACTGCTAGCGCTACTACTACTGCTACTGCTACTGCTAGCTACTACTGCTACTCTACTGCTGCTACTACTACTCTCTAGCATGTACTACTCTGCTGCTACTCAGCTACTACTGCTACTGCTACTGCTGCTACTCTGCTCTGCTATGCACTACTCTACTGCTGCTACTCTACTACTACTCTACTACTACTACTATCTACTGCTCTACTACTACTCACTACTATGCTCTACTACTACTACTATATATATACTACTACTACTACTACTATTACTACTACTACTATCTACTATACTATAATATAATTTCTGTACTTATATTACGTACTCTTATCTCTATCGTACATAGTTTTCTTTTTTATAGTCGACAATTATGCGATCTTTCGAGACATCTACTTCTTCGGTAGCATCGTGTCGTTTGTCCTTCTCGCCGTCACCTTCTTCATCTTCTCCTACTTCAAGTAAGTCTCTCCACCTCGTTCTTCATATTTTCCTCCATCAAATAAGTCTCGTCGTAACCTCCATCATCTTTTTCTTCTTCAAGTAAGTCTCTCCATCTCCATCTCTTCTTCCTTAACCTTATTTTATGTAAATCTCTCCATCTCCGTCTCCTTTTTCATATTCTCCTACTTCAAGTAAGTCTCTCAAGCGCGTCTCTCGGTTGCTCAATTAGCTTCACTATCTTTGGTAAACTGAGGGGGCATGCGATTTTGCAATAAAACAAACTTATGACACTATAGGCAATGTAAGTCTCGCGTTCGAAAACGAGTTTGAGAGCACTTGGGGCAGGAAGTCCATATTCTTCATGTTAACATATAAGACTTTGGTTTGTTTGAACACTTTGCAAAAATCATGCAATTTTATGAATTGTTTTAGTAGTTGTTATGGTACCGGCGGATAGTACTTGTGTTTGGCGATCTTGACTATTAATGAAAAATGTCATCTTTCGCGCAGTTCAACCGGTTTTGGGGCAAATGTATACATGTGTTATGATTATTTGCATTTAGACAACTAGTCGGATTTAAGTGCTTACCAAACTGTTGTGAAACCACAACGCACAGCAATGTAAAATGGAAATCTCGTAAAAGACACATACGGCCTAAAATCGTGTCTACTAATTGCGCTATGTAAATCGCTGTAGGCCTATGTCTGTGACAGTGTGATAAACGCAATATTAAATCGGGCATTTAAGATAAGAAAGCTATAACGCAATATATTGTTGAACTGATTTTCTTAGTATTCATCAGTCGGAAGCTACAACTGTCATCCGTCGTTAGAATATTATTCTTGTGTCCAGTCCCCAATCAGCTCCAGTCGCGCAGAGTCTCGCCATGAATCGTGACCCACTTACAGACCCTATCAGTATCATGAAATATGAGACAAAAAGGGCTTGTGTGCGCGCGCACGTGTGGATATGACTATATGTACGTGTGGGTATGTGTATGTGTTGCGAGTGCGTATGTATGTGTGTTGCGTGTACGCATGCGTTTCGATGTGTGCGTACGTGATGATGTACATGTATATATGGAGCTGTCGTGTGTGTGGGTGTATCTACACACTTGTACTGGGCGGTGTTGTATGTGTTCGTGTGAGAATGCGTGTGCCCGTGTACAAGGTTCGTCGGTGTGTTCAAAAATGTTGCTCTCATATCGATTTCATACTTATTCACAAATCCATTCCGTTAATTGCGAACCGCCTATGCGTGATTACCGATGTGTAAAAACCGCGCGGTGATTGATTTTCTAAATAAATCCTGATTTCGTTTCATCGCCGTGCATATATCATTGACTTGCAACATTCGATAAAGGGATGAATAACCATTAGGCCCTTCCAAGCGCTGCAATATCAATATGACACTTGCCGTTTCGCTTGGCGACATCTGGCGCGTGGAGTCGACCTGCCGGTAGAGTTGTTGACGTCACCAAATGTCGCCGACTCGAGGCTTATTTACGCCTCGCTGTGGCGACGCGTCTTTGTGGACAGTAATTGCGTTTTCATTGGCGCGACTTGATCGATCTTCGTCGTCCGCCTCACTCGGCCTCACCTCGCTAGAACACTGACATCTGCAGCAAGGCCGACCCATTGCTCCCCGTCACTGATTGTCTACGCGGAATTAGGCGCGACCGACTTCACCTCTTCCGCATTGGCAGCTGTGATGAGACGTGTCAACACACGTGCGTGTGTTTGCAAAGACGTGCTGCCAATGTTTATGGCTGTTGCCGTTGAATCTGAATGCACTATTAGCAATCAGCGAATATCAATTATCAATTAACGGGAAGCGAAGAGGCGAGTCGGAAAATCTTGAAAAGGGTTTTTGTGCTGGGAGTAACCAGACATACGTTGTATTTTGTTGAAAGGAAATATTAATACGCCAACTGTGAACTATTGCAAAGAAGTGTTCTCCCGGAATCGACGTCAATTCGGTGTATTTTGGACGACAAATCGCTGCTTCCGACCAGTGTCTGTCTGTGTTCGATAATTCGCGACGTCTTTTGAAGAAAAAAAGACTACAACGACAACAGAAAGTAACACAATTATATATGGGCCTGAACAACGACATTCACCGTCACTCGAGTGCCTTGTGATCGCCTCTACCAGGCGGACGAACCCACGCGTGTCATTTAAACGAGTTGCGCTATAAATATGCATGATGCGTGTGTGCGTGCGTATGTATGTGCGTGCGTACGTGTGAGTGATGCATGTATGCATAATGTGTAGATGTGTGCTGTTGTTACGTTTGTGTGTGTGTGTGTGTGGTGTGTGTGTGTGTGTGTGTGTGTGTGTGTGTGTGTGTGTGTGTGTGTGTGTGTGTGTGTGTGTGTGTGTGTGTGTGTGTGTGTGTGTGTGTGTGTGTGTGTGTGTGTGTGTGTGTGTGTGTGTGTGTGTGTGTGTGTGTGTGTGTGTGTGTGTGTGTGTGTGTGTGTGTGTGTGTGTGTGTGTGTGTGTGTGTGTGTGTGTGTGTGTGTGTGTGTGTGTGTGTGTGTGTGTGTGTGTGTGTGTGTGTGTGTGTGTGTGTGTGTGTGTGTGTGTGTGTGTGTGTGGGTGTGCGGACGTATTCACAACAAGAATCCCGGGGCTATATCTGAGCACTTGAAAGAAACACCTAATGTTGAGATTTTGCTAGAGAGTTGTGGATTCTTTGTTAACATATTCAAAACAACGAACATTTAAATTATCGTTATGTCATGGGTCCATATACGAAAACATGAAAGTGCAAGTTTTCGAAAGATTTACGTACACCATCACTAGTCATTAGTGGTCATTAGTCCTGATACTTTTCGGGTGTAAGGTCACTACAACATATGATAAATATGCAAAACAATAGCGATAAACATGGGACTCGTATTACTGATCGACGTTTGCTATTAACAATGCTATGAAGCAATGCAGTCTGACGGCACTGTCAAGAACCGCTCCTTCAAGCGTACAACGATCCTTTGAAATAGCGCTAATCTTAGAAGACGCGCAGAATGTTGTAGAATAACATCAAGATACAATTACAAGCACAATTCCCAACATAACATATTAACATAAGTTTAGAGACTTAATTGTATTTCTAATAACAATTAAAATATACGAATAGATCTGTTACAAAATAGAACCTATTAATAATAACATTATGACGCCTTTACCACATCACGCCGGCTATGAAAGGTATAGACAATGATAAAATGCGCACATTAAATAACTCTCACAGTCTAATTGAGTATATGACTACGAACAGTATTTAATTAAGCCATATACCAGAACACGCTTTTTTAGATTCATTAATTACAGCGTTCTGCAAGGGTGGAAAGCGAACCATTGTGGTCCTAAAGTTCTGGAAATCACGTAATATCATAACTTACTAAACGTCTATAACGCTGGCTTTAAAAAAGTGTATCGATGCTTATTATTAACGCGATTGGCTCATGTGACGTAAACCCATCACGATAAAGACGAGGCGCAAGTCACATAGATGACAGACAAGGAATTTGACGGAAGAAAGGAAGCGACAGGATTGGTGATTCCACTGACACAAGCAACTGTCACGATAATCACTCTAATGCACGAGTTCCAGCGAAGTGTATATCTAATTACATAACCCGTGTCTAGGTCGCGACTGTCTCTCTTTTCCCCTAGGACATGTCCTGCATCTAGGAGAGTCCAAATGCGAATATTCACCCGAGTTTGCGCTATTAACCGATAACTTGTATTTAATCCATAACTCGTTCCGACTTCGCTTATAATGCAATGAATTCGCTAGTCGGACTGTCAAAGCAATTGGCGACGCCCGACTGAAAAGTATGGGGTTTGTTGATATGGTCAGGAGTCGAATTAGTGAATTTGCAAGCGCTAATAGAACGTGTCAGCGGTCGGCAACAGGAACGGTTATCGGCGCATTCGAGGGTCGGCAAAAACTCGGGTCAGCGTCGATATTGCGTTCACTGTGTCAGTCGTTGAACTATATTTGCCTATAAATTAGACTGGTCGGCTTAGCTCCCGCACCGCGCCCAGCTCTGTAACCACGCAGAGATGTAGGAACATTGAAACAAATCGTAGCAGATTCGAAGGTCATGTCTCTGTCCATTCAGAGGTTCTTAGCCCAAGAGTGCGCAATCACACGAATTGCGTTAGTAAAAATGATGAGTGTAAATTATACGTTTTGTATGGTAGTTAAATGGTGGAATGTAATACCGTAGTTAGGAAATATTGGCCCCCGTGTGGCTTAGTTACGCTTTCTCTGGCAAAGATACTCACATAGACCTTACCTCACAGGTGTGTGTCTTCCCCGAAGGACACACATTTCCATAATATGTTTACACTTTTAGACTTATGGTATTATTATTATTATTACTGTTATTATTAGTATTAGTATTAGCACCAGTAGCAGCGG
>JAODUO010000740.1:172500-175000 GCA_025642075.2 Ridgeia piscesae | reverse complement strand
GGTCCCTGGTCCCTGGTCCCTGGTCCCTGGTCCCTGGTCCCTGGTCCTGGTCCTGGTCCTGGTCCCTGGTCCCTGGTCCCTGGTCCCTGGTCCCTGGTCCCTGGTCCCTGGTCCTGGTCCTGGTCCCTGGTCCCCGGTCCTGGTCCCTGGTCCCTGGTCCCTGGTCCTTGTCCCCGGTCCCTGGTCCCTGGTCCCTGGTCCCTGGTCCCTGGTCCTGGTCCCCGGTCCGGTCCCCGGTCCCTGGTCCCTGTCCCTGGTCCTGGTCCCCGGTCCCTGGTCCCTGGTCCTGGTCCCCGGTCCCTTCCTGTCCCTGGTCCTGGTCCCCTGGTCCTGGTCCGTCCCTGGTCCTGGTCCCCGGTCCTGGTCCCCGGTCCCTGGTCCCTGGTCCTGGTCCCCGGTCCCTGGTCCCTGGTCCCCGGTCCCTGGTCCCTGGTCCCTGGTCCCTGGTCCCTGGTCCCTGGTCCTGTCCCCGGTCCCTGGTCCCTGGTCCCTGGTCCCTGGTCCCTGGTCCCTGGTCCCTGGTCCCTGGTCCCTGGTCCCTGGTCCCTGGTCCCTGGTCCCTGGTCCCTGGTCCCTGGTCCCTGGTCCCTGGTCCCCGGTCCCTGGTCCCCGGTCCCCCGTCCCGGTCCCCGGTCCGGTCCTGGTCCCCGGTCCTGGTCCCCGGTCCCTGGTCCCGGTCCCCCCGGTCCCTTGTCCCTGTCCCTGGTCCCTGGTCCCTGGTCCCTGGTCCCTGGTCCCTGGTCCCTGGTCCCTGGTCCCTGGTCCCTGGTCCCGGTCCCCGGTCCCCGGTCCCCGGTCCCCGGTCCCCGGTCCCCGGTCCCCGGTCCCCGGTCCCCGGTCCCCGGTCCCCGGTCCCCGGTTCGAGTGCCAGTGCCAGTGCCAGTGCCAGTGCCAGTGCCAGTGCCAGTGCCAGTGCCAGTGCCAGTGCCAGTGCCAGTGCCAGTGCCAGTGCCAGTGCCAGTGCCAGTGCCAGTGCCAGTGCCAGTGCCAGTGCCAGTGCCAGTGCCAGTGCCAGTGCCAGTGCCAGTGCCAGTGCCAGTGCCAGTGCCAGTGCCAGTGCCAGTGCCAGTGCCAGTGCCAGTGCCAGTGCCAGTGCCAGTGCCAGTGCCAGTGCCAGTGCCAGTAATGAAGGATTGAGTAGCTACCACGAACTAATTTTCCTGTCGTTTCCTCTCAAACTGAACATGAGGCTGTCGGTGCCTTTACTTAAACGAAAAATGTTATTAGTAGCATGAAATGTTCAGTATCGGTTTACATACGTAACATCCATTCAACACAGCGCTAAACATCCCTACGAATTGGCCGAAAGAGATAATTTCCTCAAAACTGATGGTCAAATATTATAGCTATTTATAGTTCTGTGGTTAATTTATAATGGTTTGACGTAAGCAACTTTTGATTTTATAACACCATTTATATATTATTAAACGTAGTTTAGGAGATTGCATTTTTGCATATGTCCTCTATTGTAAAAGCATATTATTAAACGTTATGGACATAGGCTGACCAGCCTTGCCTATGTGTTTGCACCGTACACGGGGCGGCGAGAGACTACCACGCAACGTTGATATCGTCGACCGCCACATCTGGTCGATGCTGTCAGCAGGCAGGAGGATTTGTGAACGGCTTATCGCTTGATGCCGTCTGATTGATGTTGCATGAAAAGGAAATGACCGCCGTGTACGAAAACTGGACTGGACTATCCGTGAAGCGGTCAACTGGCGCGATCCTTCGCCTATCCAAAAGACGTATCTCTATTTATGACACATAGCTATCGATTTAATGACAGGACACCATTTGTAATAAATCAATGTTCTGATAGTTGCGTTGCGTTGCGTCATCAATCGGCTACTGATCTATCGATGGTCATTATCTTCAGTCGGTAATGAACGTCAGCTGGTGCTTGACCGAGATACCAGGTCACACGGCGCATTCCTACACGATGTTCACTTCAACATCTTGGAGAGAATTTCACATTACTGGACACATGACGATGAGTATTGTTCCTAGAGTCATATTCACTGGGTCGTTCCAGTGAGCGACATGTCTGGAGGATACAGACGGGATGTGGAGGTTGGCTGGACATGTGGACTTATTCTCCTGTGTATGTGTACTTTACTAGAGTTAGCGTGTTGTTTACTAGAGTTAACGTGCTCGACCAACGTTACGTGAACAAATGCATACTATTTATTGTAATGATTGATAATAGTATTATTCTAAATAACAATAATGTTGTGGATTTTATATAACATCCGTGATTTTTATGTGATATATTTGTACTATTTCGCAGCAGTAGCTATTACTACATATTTGACAAGGGAAACACTGTCGTTGCAGTAAGGTCACCAGCCCAGTGCTCTAGCAGTTAGCCTCGCACTTCCGAACATTCGTCCCAATTGCTGCAGCAAACATTGGTGCGCCGATATTCGATTAGCATCGGCCAACATTAAAACGCAATGGTAATCGACGTGATCGAGCCATCACGCGAACTCCCCGTCCC
>JAODUO010000740.1:137500-167500 GCA_025642075.2 Ridgeia piscesae | reverse complement strand
TGTCTCTGTCTGCCTGTCTCCCTGTCTGCCTGTCTGCCTGTCTGCCTGTCTGCCTGTCTGCTGTCTCCTGTTGCCTGTCTCCTGTCTGCTGTCTGCCTGTCTGCTGTCTGCTGTCTGCTGTCTGTCTCCTGTCTCCCTGTCTGCTGTCTCCTGTCCTGTCTCCCTGTCTGCTGTCTGCCTGTCTGCCTGTCTGCTGTCTCCTGTCTCCTGTCTGCTGTCTGCTGCTCCTGTCTGCTGTCTGCCTGTCTGCCTGTCTGCCTGTCTGCCTGTCTGCTGTCTCCTGTCTCCTGTCTCCTGTCTCCTGTCTCCTGTCTCCTGTCTCCTGTCTCCTGTCTCCTGTCTGCCTGTCTGCTGTCTGCTGTCTGCCTGTCTCTGTCTCCTGTCTCCTGTCTCTGTCTCTGTCTCCTGTCTCTGTCTCCTGTCCTGTCTCTGTCTGCCTGTCTCTGTCTCCTGTCTCTGTCTGCCTGTCTCTGTCTCCCTGTCTCCCTGTCTCCCTGTCTGCCTGTCTCCTGTCTCTGTCTCCCTGTCTCCTGTCTCCTGTCTCCCTGTCTCTGTCTCCTGTCTCTGTCTCCTGTCTCCTGTCTCCTGTCTCCTGTCTCCTGTCTCCTGTCTCTGTCTGCCTGTCTCCTGTCTCCTGTCTCCTGTCTCCTGTCTCCTGTCTCCTGTCTCCTGTCTCCTGTCTCCTGTCTCCTGTCTGCCTGTCTCTGTCTCCTGTCTCCTGTCTCCTGTCTCCTGTCTCCTGTCTCCTGTCTCCTGTCTCCTGTCTCCTGTCTGCCTGTCTGCTGTCTGCCTGTCTGCCTGTCTCCCTGTCTCTGTCTGCCGTCTCCCTGTCTGCCAGTCTGCCTGTCTGCCTGTCTCCTGTCTCCTGTCTGCCTGTCTCCTGTCTCCTGTCTGCCTGTCTCCTGTCTGCCTCCTGCCTGCCTGCCTGCCTGCCTGCCTGCCTCCTGCCTGCCTCCTCCTGTCCTCTGCCTGCTCTGCCTGCCTCCTCCTGCTCTCTGTCCTCCTGTCCTCCTGTCTCCTGTCTCTGCCTGTCTCTGCTCTCTGCCTGCCTCCTGCCTCCTGCCTGTCCTCCTGTCCTCCTGTCTCCTGTCCTCCTGTCCTCCTGTCCTGCCTGTCTGTTGTCTCTGTCTCTGTCTCTATGACTGCCCTTCATGTCTCATGACTCTGTCTCATGCTCTCTGACTCATGACTCATGCATCATGACATGACATGCTGACATGCTGCATGGCTCATGGCATCATGGCATGGCATGGCATCATGCATGCATGGCATGCATGCATGCATGGCATGCTAATGACATACATGCATGTCATGTCATGTCATGTCATGTCATGTCATGTCATGTCATGTCATGTCATGTCATGTCATGTCATGTCATGTCATGTCATGTCATGTCATGTCATGTCATGTCATGTCATGTCATGTCATTTCATTTCATGACATGCTTTCTGTCATGTCATACGATGTCATACGATGTCATACGATACCATACAATATCATACCATACCATACCATACCATACCATACCATACCATACCATACCCCATACCATACCGTACCGTACCATACCATACCCCGTACCATACCGTACCGTACCGTACCGTACCGTCCCCCCGTACCATAACCGTTACTACCTGTACCTGTACCCGTTGTGTGTACCACGTACCGTACCGTACCGTACCGTACGGTACCGTACCGTACCGTACCGTACCGTACCGTACCGTACCGTACCGTACCGTACCGTACGTACCGTACCGTACCGTACCATACCGTACCATATCATATCATATCACATTTATGTTTTTTTTCTCTCCTACCTGTCTTGTGCTATGCTATAACATCTAACTAAGGTATTACTGTACGATCCTATGTAATGTGTACGATTCTTCTCGATCGCCTGGGTTTGCCTGGGCTGATGTTTGCTTTGAGACGCTCCATCTAGGGACTTAGCAGAGACAACGATAGTTGTTATGACTAAAGGTCAATAGTCGGTTTGGAATTGTGCTCTATATTTTATTTTTATACAAGAATAATGTTTTACATCTTTAAAATACACACATACGCACATACGTGCATACATACGTACGTATGTACATGCATACATATATACATATATATATACATACATACAAACAAACTTACACATATATACATGCACACTCACACTGACACACATTGACACACACTGACCCACATACACACACATTGACACACACTGACACACACTGACACACACTGACACACATTGACACACACTGACCCACATACTGACACACACTGACACACACTGACATACACTGACACACACTGACACACACTGACACACACTGACACACACTGACACACACATTGACACACACTGACACAAACTGACACATACACCGACAATCACACACACACTGACACACACTGACGAAACTGACACACACACACACACACACACACACACACACACACACAACACACACACACACACACACACACACACACACACACACACACACACACACACAGGAACACACACTGACACACACACATACATACATACATACATACATACATACATACATACATCAACATACATACATACATACATACATACATACATACATACATACACATACACGTGTACGTTTGTGATACGATTTCTCTATCGTCTATGCCTTTCAAACTTATCATTTCGAATTCAGTCTGTGCTGACAGAGCTGTACATTATATATTGTATATCTGCTATTTCCTCTAACCGCGGGAACTTCTGAATCCAATAACAATACTCAACAGTGCATCTGTCATCAAGTGTTCACTAATTAAATCCATTCCTCCATTTATGAAATCCCCTTGTGAACACACTCGACTGGTTCGTTTGTGAAACTGGCATAGATAGCGGAGATGTAATAGCATCACCTCAAGGCTGGTGGTAATAAGATCTACCAAGTAAAGCACTCCGTGACGTGCAAAGAAATACTTCCACCAAAAGCCTTGTACATCATCCGGTACGCCAAGTTCAACGAATCTCATTTGATGAATGGTCCTTTAAGTGGTAGTTGTATCATCTCTACCAATAAAAAGATAATATTTCTTAATACTAAGCTAAATATGTTAACAGGCGACAGATATTTGCTGAACCAAAAGCAGCAGAGTCAACTTGAATGATGCATCAACAAAACGTATTAATTCAAATACATATGTCTGATCAACTGAATTTACCCGAATTTACTGCCAACGAATTTACTACCATCTGGCTAACCAAATATCCATTACATTTATTTTCCCCATTTTGTACGATGTTGAGCATATGCTAATCTACAATTTGTACTATTTTAACTTTGCTATTTTCTGTTTTCAGGGTATTTTTATTTCCATCATTTACTGTTTTATGAACAGCGAGGTAAGTGCGACTCTTTTTTGTAGATGTGCATAGCAAGAATCTGTAAAGGTGTTGCAATGGAATAATTTATAAAAGATAAGCTATGCAGTATAATGTATAATAACATGGATGTTTAATCCTTCCCTCACTTTCTCCCTCCTCCCTCTCTCGCTCTCTCTCCCTCCCTCTTTCCCCCACTCTTTATCTCACTCCTTTCCTCCTTCCCTTCCTCCCTCACTCCCTCCCACCCTCTCCCATTCACTTTCAATACCTCCCTCCCCAATTCATTCACTCAGTCACCCAGTCACTCATTCACTCACTCACTCACTCACTCACTCACTCACTCACTCAAAAGCAAAGTTCTACAGCATTATGACTAATAAAAAAATTGACGTTTAATCCTTCCCTCCCTCCTCCCTCCCTCCCTCCCTCCCTCCCTCCCTCCTCCCTCCTCCCTCCCTCCCTCCCCTCCCTCCCTCCCTCCTCCCTTCCCTCCCTCTCCTCCCTCCCTCCCTCTCCTCCTCCCTCTCTCCCTCTCTCCCTCTCTCCCTCTCTCCTCTCTCCCTCTCTCCTCTCTCCCTCCCTCCTCTCTCCTTCCTCTCTCTCCCTCTCTCCCTCTCTCCCTCTCTCCTCTCTCCCTCTCTCCCTCTCTCCCTCTCTCCCTCTCTCCCTCTCTCCCTCTCTCCCTCTCTCCCTCTCTCCCTCTCTCCCTCTCTCCCTCTCTCCCTCTCTCCCTCTCTCCCTCTCTCCCCTCTCCCCTCTCCCTCTCTCCCTCTCTCCTCTCTCTCCCTCTCTCCTCTCTCATTCCACTCTCCTTAGACACGGCTGTTCTCCCAGTTACTAAGCACATCGTTGTGTGTGGACATGTACGGACATGACTACAGTTAGAAAAAAACGGGCGAGGAAGTGGGTGTCGAGTTATAAGAGACAGTCGCTTGCAGGTGCGAACAGCCATACGTAAACGTTGGCATCGGTACAGAGCACGGAGGCTGGGGAAACGTGTCGGTAGGCGGCGCTCCTCTCGCACCTCTTCCATCTATCTGTCTACGTCAGACGTAAGTACCTCCTTAGTCCTCCATCTACCTGTCTACGTTAGATGTAAGACCTCCATCGTCCTCCATCTACCTGCCTACTGCATACATAAGTACCTCCTTCTTCCTTCATCAACCTGTCTACGTCAGACGTACCTATCGTCTCATTCGTCCTCCTTCATCTACCTGTCTATGTCAGACATAAGTACCTCCTTCGTCCTCCATCTACCTGTCTACGTCTGACATAAGTACCTCCTTCGTCCTCCATCTACCTGTCTACGTCAGACATAAGTACCTCCTTCGTCCTCCATCTACCTGCTCTACGTCAGACATAAGTAGCCCTCCTTCGCCTCCATCTACCTGTCTACGTCAGACGTAAGTACCTCCTTCGTCCTCCATCTACCTGTCTATGTCAGACGTAAGTACCTCCTTCGTCCTCCATCTACCTGCCTACGTCAGACATAAGTACTCCTTCGTCCTCCATCTACCTGTCTACGTCAGACGTAAGTACCTCCTTCGTCCTCCATCTACCTGTCTATGTCAGACATAAGTACCTCCTTCGTCCTCCATCTACCTGTCTACGTCAGACGTAAGTATCTCCTTCGTCCTCCATCTACCTGTCTACGTCAGACGTAACTACCTCATTCGTCCTCCATCTACTTGTCTACGTCAAACGTAAGTACCTCCTTCGCCCTTCATCTACCTGTCCACGTCAGACGTAAGTACCTCCTTCGTCCTCCATCTATCTGCCTACGTCAGACGTAAGTACATCCTTCGTCCTCCATCTACCTGTCTACGTCAGACGTAAGTACCCCCTTCGTCCTCCATCTACCTGTCTACGTCAGACATAAGTATCTCCTTCGTCCTCCATCTATCTGTCTACGTCAGACGTAAGTACCTCCTTCGTCCTCCATCTACCTGTCTACGTCAGACGTAAGTACCTCCTTCGTCCTCCATCTACCTGTCTACGTCAGACGTAAGTACTCCTTCGTCCTCCATCTACTGTCTACGTCAGACGTAGTACCTCCTTCGTCCTCCATCTACCTGTCTACGTCAGACGTAAGTACCTCCTTCGTCCTCCATCTACCTGTCTACGTCAGACGTAAGTACCTCCTTCGTCCTCCATCTACCTGCCTACGTCAGACGTAAGTACCTCCTTCGTCCTCCATCTACCTGCCTACGTCAGACATAAGTACCCCTTCGTCCTCCATCTACCTGTCTACGTCAGACGTAAGTACATCCTTCGTCCTCCATCTATCTGTCTACGTCAGACGTAAGTAATCCTTCGTCCTCCATCTACCTGTCTACGTCAGACGTAAGTACCCTCCTTCGTCCTCCATCTACCTGTCTACGTCAGACAGTAAGTATTCATCCTTCGTCCTCCATCTACCTGTCTACGTCAGACGTAAGTACCTCCTTCGTCCTCCATCTATCTGTCTACGTCAGACGTAAGTACCTCCTTCGTCCTCCATCTACCTGCCTACGTCAAACGTACACACCTCCTTCGTCCTCCATCTACCTGCCTACGTCAGCCGTATACCTCCTTCGTCCTTATCTACCTGCCTACGTCAGACGTAAGTACCTCCTTCGTCCTCCATCTACCTGCCTACGTCAGACGTAAGTACATCCTTCGTCCTCCATCTACCTGCCTACGTCAGACGTAAGTACCTCCTTCGTCCTCCATCTACCTGCCTACGTCAGACGTAAGTACCTCCTTCGTCCTCCATCTACCTGCTACGTCAGCGTTAGTACTTCGCTTCGTCCTCCATCTAGCAGTCAAACGTCAGACGAAAAGTACACCCTTCTTCCTCATTTTCTACGTCAGACGTAAGTACCTCCTTCGTCCTCCATCTACCTGCCTACGTCAAACGTACACACCTCCTTCGTCCTCCATCTACCTGCCTACGTCAGCCATACATACCTCCTTTGTCCTTTATCTACCTGCCTACGTCAGACGTACATACCTCCGTCGTCCTCCATCTGCCTGCCTACGTCAAACGTACATACATCCTTCGTCCTCCATCTACCTGCCTACGTCAAACATACATACCTCCTTCGTCCTCCATCTACCTGCCTACGTCAGACGTACACACCTCCTTCGTTCTACATATACCTGTCTACGTCAAGCGTTAGAACTTCGCTAGTCATCCATCTAGCAGCCTAAGTCTCACGTAAATACACCCCTCTTCCTCACTCTACGTATCTACGCCAGACGTACGTACCTATCCCCTCGTACATCTACATGCCTAAGTACCTTGCTATTACTCCAGTTAGCCTGCTACGTCGAATGTTCTCGTACCTCATCTGTCTTTCTACGTAATATGTAAACACTTTCCTAGTATCCTTTCTACTTGTCTACATCCACTTTAAAATTTATTTTCTTCCATCTACCTGTCAACTTAAGTTTTACTCCATCGTTGCTTTGATGTACGTGTTGAAGCAGATGTAAACACCTTTATCATACAGCCTTACGACAGGCAATGCACGACACACGAGTAATGCTGTTGCTATGTGTCTTCGCGTCATAAAACATTTAGTTGTCTGTGCGATTATATGAAATATACCCCTAATAGTGTTTGTTCTTAACATAAAACATTATATAATATATATATATATATATATATATATATATATATATATATATATATATATATATATATATATATATATGAACCGTTAAGCCAGCAATTACATCACATGTACATGGATTTTGCTTTCAACAGGCAATACAAATATGATAATCTGCCATAGAAACCATAAAACAAATGTAGATATGTTCTTAAATACATTGACATTGGTGCCCTGAGCTAGAGGTGAGGGTGCCTGGGAACATTACATACACTTACGTTGTTGCCCTGAGCGATAGGTGAGGGCGCCTGGGAACATTACATACACTTACGTTGTTGCCCTGAGAGAGAGGTGAGGGCGCCTGGGAACATTACATACAATTACGTTGTTGCCCTGAGCGAGAGATGAGGGTGCCTGGAAACATTACATACAATTACATTGTTGTCTTGAGCGATAGGTGAGGGCGCCTGGGAACATTACATACAATTACGTTGTTGCCCTGAGCGAGAGTTGAGGGTACATATAATGCTGTTTAATTGAAATGGATTATATATGCTTTGATATAAGTAAATTGCACATCTAAATAAGTATGAAAGCGTATATGGGTGTCCATGCCTGCGTGCCTGTATCTTTGCGTGCGTGCATTACCTCTTGCCCAACGTCTGTGCCTAAAGTACCACGTGACGTTGTTCCCTCAGGCCAGCAGCCACCCGCGGTGTACGGCCGTCACGAACACACGACGCCAACTGATCCAGCTGAAGAAACAGTCGAATGGCGTCGACCAACTCGTCTACTGGACCAGCAACGTCTAACGCCAGCCCCTTCGTCGGTCGCCATTATGACGTCATCACTCCGGACGCGTGGTTCTGACGTCACGCCAATGGCCGGCTGATGCCGACGACGTAAACATACCATCCCAACCGTAGGACTATCGTGTTTCAAGAAGGTTCAATTCGAGCGTCTTCACTGGATGAAGATGTAACGAACTGGCCAGGATCTGGACGACATCGCCAGAGAGTGACTAAATGGTTTCTAGTCATGTTGATCAATTCGCCAGTGTTCTTGCACTGATGGTCCGCTGCCGTCTGGTCACTTACAAAGTCGCCCGCAGCTAGTCGCAGCCAAAACATGCTCCTGATTCCGGACCCCAGAACGTGGAACCAACAACTATTCGTAATCAGCGCTGACCTCTTGGCACAGAACTGACGTGTTTTCTGAGCATACAGGTTTTGAGTACGAATTGGTCGTGCCACCAAATAATAATGAAACAAAATGGAATCTATGACAAAACGATCGATGTTTCTGTGTGATAACTACCGTATAGGACACAACGTCACTGAGGTGGGAGCCGGTTAAATGCACGTGAACACCGCACCTGACTTCGTGCGCTAGCGGCGTATATATTTTGTACTTAGGTAGTCTGAGGCATGCCAGAATTTCCCCTGCTGCGCTGAACCGAAAGACGCGATGAGCAATCGTTACGGGGAACATGCCGATCTGCTAACTAGCGAATTTCCTGCTCTGCATATTGGCATTTAGAAAATCGCACAAATTAGACGTCGTGCGAATGATGTACAAGATGTGCTTATTGTGCTTACGGTGTCACTTTAAAAATGTGTAGTGTATATAAAAACGGGACTGTTGCGGTCAAACATCATATTCGCATCTTGGAAATGACTTACGCCGGCGGCATTGACGATCCGGCCAGAGTCACACGTGACACTTTGTGCGTGTGTAGTTAATAGTGCGCATGCGCAACAGCTAGGTAATGTACGTGTGCTGGTATGTATCCAACGTAATGTCGGATGTGATGTAACTTTACCTATGACATTTGGGGCGATTTTGACTGCAGATGAAAGGTGACTGTATATACGTACCAACGTTACCTTGCAATGTGAACGGTTGTAAAGTACTATTGCGCATGACACGCAAGTGTATACTTTTTCTTGTACTCACCGATTTATTTTTACTCATTCATATCTTCCGAGTCAATTTGCTTCATTCCTCCTTACATCCGCCTCGCATATAGTCGTTTTCCCAATGTCACGTGACCTATGAAATAACGGTTGTACAGTTCCTTGAGGGGATAGGTGATCTGGCGTCTTGGTTGTTTATAAATTTACCTCTCAAAAGTGTTGCGTTTACTGGTCTGTATGCTTCAGCCGCTTTCCGGTGCCTTCCTTGATATGGTTGCGTCACATGACCTAAATCACATGACACGAGCTGGAGCAGGACTTGTGGGAACTGTTACGTGGAGGGTTCTCTCTGTGGATGTTGACTGTCTCCTTCATCTTCCTCTTGTACCACTTCTTCTCGTGGTCCAGTAATCTTAGTTCTTCTTTGAAGTTGGTAACCCGAAAAAACCTGCGAGACGCGGTTGAAATATACAGACCACTAGCATCATGTATCTTGATAATGTAGATAAGTACGACTGTAGCGTGGTTGTGGTGCACAGGGTCAACGTGTCACGTGTCTCGCCATTAGCTGTGGTGCACGGGGTCAACGTGTCACGTGTCTCGCCATTAGCTGTGGTGCACATGGTCAACGTGTCACGTGTCTCGCCATTAGCTGTGGTGCACATGGTCAACGTGTCACGTGTCTCTCCATTAGCTGTGGTGCACATGGTCAACGTGTCACGTGTCTCGCCATTAGCTGTGGTGCACGGGGTCAACGTGTCACGTGTCTCGCCATTAGCAAGCGACTTAGACGAAGAGAAACTACGAGTTAGTTGGGTTGCTTAAAAATCGCTGTCTCATGTATTCGTATTATTCAACGGATGTCCTGTGTTAAATGAAACGTCGCGGTTTACTTTCCTTTCGCCCTCTCAAAACACCATTATACGACACCAGAGTCACATGATCTGATAAAAACATGATTGTGCACGAAACACTAACACACACACACACGAATATTTACTTTGGAAAAATCATCATATGCTGTCACTTCAGGCTGTAACCGTCACAAATTATAAATCCACACATGACACGATAACGTCAATAAATCACAGTCTCCTACTACGACATGATAACGTCACAGTAGGAGAACATGATTTATGTTATCTGTCTCAACAGCAGCCTTGTGCATATCAGGATCGGAAAATGTATGTTGCTAAATTACCCACATACACAACTGTGAATGAAATTCCGCTATTAACCCAGGCAAAATTACTTGTTTAGTATAAAATGTTGCTTTGGAACTTGCCAGTAAATTAAACTGTCGCTAGCAGGTCGTCCAAACAAACGTTGTAAGTAGCTAGAGTTGCGGGATTCTAGAACACATTCCTACAGACAGTATCGATACGATGTGGTGCATATGGCTATTCTTGCTAACTACGTTGAACATCTAATTGTAAAAACGAATCTTAGCCTGACACTTTTCGCGTGACGGCGCATAAATGTCGATATGATCATGGTATAACAAAGGATTTTTAGTCTTCATTTAGTTGATATAAACCATTATAACACGAACGTTCATCTAACGGCAGGACCAGGCTGTCCATTAAGATGGCATATTGTGTTATTTTTGTGTTCTATTTTTGTGTTCTAAGTATAAATAAAAACTCTTTTTTCGGAGTAAATGAACAAACACAGATTTAATCAATCGCCGCGAGTGTTATGTCGTATGCCGAAGCAATTTCGTATCCATGCCAAATATTGCTCGGCCGATGTTAGCGATCTGATGTCACAGCGCCGTCATTTCCGGTTCACGCAGTGAACAGAACACTTGGAGTTTTACGAAGATGCATTATTTGATGACAGAACCAGTGCCACGCATGCGCACTGCCGCCATCAACCTTTGTTAAAGTCTAAAGTCTGCTACCCATGACTTATTAGCCATCCACAGCATAACAATGAATTCAATATTTAGCACATTACCATCAAATCTGAATTTATATTCCTTGTAGTTCTAGAGTGTATTCAATTTCATTCACAAACGCAGTATTGTGGATGATCTGGGCAGCGTGTGGGGCACGGGGGTGTACATTTGATGGTATGTCTGTGTTGGACTTGTTCGCGCCGTTGTTATGTTTTATTATTAAACAGTTCTTGGATAAGTATTGATAAACGTCTTTTCAATTATGATGGGAAATGTCACGTATTTCATGTTCGTCTACATTTATTGATCAGCTATGCCATTCTGTTTGAAATATAAAATCATATACTATACATACTATCATGTAGTATTATCTCCTCTTTCATTACGCGCCCAATATTGAGAAATGGTGACATAGCCGCACAATCTCCTTGCGTTGTGTGACTGGCAGAACAAATCAGTATCAGATGGTGAAGTATAATGACAACCGGAAGTATTACAAAAGTAAAAACACCACCAGAACCAGCCATATTTGATTGTTTCATAAGGTTTCGGAAATAGTTATCGAGAGAGGGTAGACAAGTTAATTTTCGACTCGTTGGAGAGACACGTGAATAGTCAGACAACTGCATGAATTGACACATTCGTAATTGTATTAGTTTGGTCCCTTAAAATACACATACATCATGGGATATGTTAGACACATCTTGTTAACATTTATTGTCTCACTGGTTTTCTACTACAGCACTACCTTATGGCGATATTAGCCGCACATAATTAGGTAGACATGACAGTGCTACCACCTGGCGAAAGAGGAATAACTAACGTCTTGACCCTAAACAAGCAATACGTCTTAGGGTGTTAGTTTTGAATAAAGGTGAACATCACCGAAACGATTTCAACACCCTATCATGTCTTCCAATAAAACGATCTGTTGAGTGATAGTGTTTGAGCATCACAAGTCAGAGTAAAGCGGATGTTAGGTCGGGGCGGCGACAGCAACTGTGAATACGTCCACTCTTTTTACATCCGTATGTCTGACACTCAGACATTTTGCTTATGGCAGATTTATATAAGCAATTTAATTCACGTCCATGCATTTCTATTACTCATTACACACCGCCCGCCTGCATCGCTGGTAGGGTGGACAGTCTACGACTCTACGTTATATTCACGCGTTATATAGTGTTACTCAACGTGAATTCCTCGTGAATTTGGCAGTTATAGCAGCGCTCATGATCAGTAATAATTACATTTCAAAGTTAGTTTTAATGTGCATAGCATTGAATCAACGTTAAACACAAAGTTGCATGTGACACTATACTATATGGAATGGTGTGTGGGATTTGGGTGGATTTTGAGGTCTTTTGAACATTACAAGTGCTTGTTTCTTTAATATCGCCGCGCTGAATGTTATCAATTAGAATACGTATGGTGTCATATTGATTGCTCTCATTACATCCCGCCATGTACAAATAAGGGGGAAAGCAAGTGTGGGTTGCAGGTTTGTACTCGGCGACATTTTGGGTTATTGCACGATTTCCCAGAAGATGGCGGCACTCCGAGTAAGGACAGTTTGTCCGCCAGATGGCGTTACCATTTCCCGTGAGCTACGTCGATCGTGCAACTGCCGAAGTCCTTCTCTGCTGGCGAGTGTACAACGACGGTATTGGCTTGTCACTATGTACAAATGTACTACTTAATTTATACATTCATTTCCAACCATGTTGGCCTCTCTATCGGTATCATTCTCACCCGTTCAACAGCCAACAAAACGCACTTCTATAATACAACACAACGTTTTTCAATTAGAACACACAAATGCATCAAATATAAAATTTAGTTAAAAACATACATGTCTCCAGGTATAGAAGAAAACTATAGAAATACAGCTGGACACCAAAATGTCGCTGTCTATATTCGTCATAATGTTAGATATGAAAAGCGTTTTTGTGTCATTTTTATACTAACGTATTATTGATACTATTCAAATTTGAGGACAAACACTCAATAAGTTTTTTTTCATAAAGAAATGCACCGTTAACTCTTATCAAATATCAATTTATGCCGGAAATGGTATATTTCTAAGCCATCGAATTTCAGATATGTGAACCTTTTTTAGAACTTAGCTCAGTGTAATATCATGCATCCTACAAGTAAACCATTGCAAGAAATATGTAAGATTGTGGTCACTTCTAGTTAGTATGTAATTTCGTTTAGAGTAATTTTGTTTTGCGAGCTACACAAAACTCCGTCAACTAACTATGAAGTAAATATTCAGATAAACGTGTCCGTAGCGAAACAATGTTTTACTTAGCGTGACCATTAAACAGATATAGAGCTAAGCATTACGCCGACAATTCTAATCGTAGTTTTAGTAGTTAGGAATAGGAATAATCCTGTTGACCTGCACATTGATACATTTACTTGATACCTGATAGAAACACACTTCCCATTGACTAGGCCGAAGGGGTTATGTATGTTTAATGCATACATCACCGGTAGGCGTTATCTTATCGCTTCTTTCGTTATTTATCTTAAAGACTGATTTTCTTGAAAGGGATTTGTTCGAGTATATTGTATAATCCTGTTATACATTACGCACTATGTATATTACAAAACGTTCCGTGCCGAAATGGGTGAGTATCGAACACTTGGGATTTACTAAAATCGAAGTGTTTCAGAAGGGAACAATGGCACACATGACGCCGCTTTCGGTGATGATCGTTAGAATCAATTGCAAATGAGATGGATATATGTGTCGCACGTAATACCCGTATCACACTATATTAAAACGAGCTGGCATCTTCTTTTTAAAGACCAGGACAACAATATGTTAATATATATTTATTTTACATACATTCAATACAACCAGTATCAGTAGAGTAGGTCACACCGATGTGTTTACATACTTTCATTGTTGTTGTCATATATTATATATGGCCATTCATTTGGTAATGAGAAACAAGATTAGTCATATCAGCGCGTGACGCCGTGACGTATCCGTGATTTAGCCGCCGTAACAGACAATACATAGCTAGTACTACACCCTGCGCACGACGACATCGATGTAACCAATGTTACAATACATAACTGCACACGCATTTTGGTAAAATATTGGTTTGCACAACTATGAAATGACAAAGAACAATAACGCAGTCGTTATGGCGTCTTTAAAACATGTGACCATTTCACCACCGTGCAACACATATGAACTGTTTTATCGTGCAATACATGTGGATCAGTTTACTGTGCAAACGTGATTCCAAACTAAAGTCTTAACGTTGTACTACATCTGTCAAACCACGCCCGATATACCGAATTTCAACATCTGCGCAGGGGTACACAAATAAGGCCGTCAACGTGACATGCCACCTTACAGCAAAGGGATGACACAAATAACGTGTCCCCCATATTAGGCATATATCTACATGCAATCAGTTATGACAAATAAGAAATAATCTAAATTCCGACAAACACAGGGCTCACTTACGCTCTCCTGTAAATCAGATAACATTTAACTAAACTGTTTCTGACTGAGTTTGATATATTATCATAGTGATACTACATATAGGCATAACGGACGTTATTATGTTATTTCAGTGCACTGTCATTCCGTGCTTATTTGATTGCATTTTAATGTTTGGCGATAAAGACTGCACACGAACGATTACTACGTATATCGTAAATCATCTGACTAAATATTGCACATATATAATATACATGATTGCAAATATGTCGTATTTTACAATTGTTCATTCAGTTATGTGTACATATGGCTGTAACTGTTAGTACTGTTTTCTTTTACCATTTTGAATAGTCGTGCCCATGACTATTGATCATTTATAAATACATTTATACAAATAATATAACATTAACAGTAGTTGTTAATGTTGTATAAACAATTGTTCATTGTTTCAAAGTATAATTATTACACCAATACGCGTGTGACTGTTTCTAATTAGTAATGATATATAAAATATAATGTGCTACTAAATCTAACTAAAAACTGTCTACATTCATAGAAATATAATGCCAATTTATCGTATCATATCTAAGTTATTTAAATAAATAGCTACGACATATATTATGCTCAACATAATACAAAATGTTTCTCCGGTTGTTTACCGAGAGGGATGTGACATCCAATAAACGATGGACGCTGAAAACAGAGTTCAATTCGTGAAATGAGAATGCATAATGTGCCGATACTAGAACGAACTATTCTATTCTGATTAATTTGTATCTCGCAAAAACACTTCATTGTAACACAGTATGATATTTGAAAGCGGCTAACATTCGGTGTAAGACCTAGTGTATTATCGCCATGGCTTGCGAACACGCATGAGACGTGTTCGATGTCAATTCGTATTATCAATATAACCGGGAGGCAAATAAACCTGTGAACATAAATAGGATCTAAAAACTGAACTGTAAGAGTTGAATATGACCATTACACCATATAATGTACTCAGCCATGCTAAGAACACGACGCTCTACGTAACAAGACATGCTGGAGCCGACCTCTTCCATACAGACGGCAACAGGGTACCAAGAAAAAGCGTCGTTCACGCCGTAGATTTCAACGTTACCAACTGCGCCTCTTGGACAATGGCTACACAAGGCGCTGCCGGGAACGCTCACGGGACGTGCTTAAATGTGGACACACACGTGTATAACAACATGCACTCAGATTTCAAAACAGCGTCAACATGTTTAAACATAAATAAAGGTTCAATCACTGCATGTCTCTGTCTTGCCGGACTTCTCTCTGCGTCAACGAAATGTCCAACTAACTTCTGAAAGTACCGCACTGACTTGCGCCGGACTCCCTGCAATATACGTATGCAACAACTACAAATATAAATAACAACAACAAGTGATACCCACTAGAAAAAGCACACGGCTCACTCTGCGCTGTCCCTGTCTTTGTAACACCACACGAAAACACCATCGGTGACGCAACATTTAAACCGTCCGATTCACAATGGGGAATATCATCACGTTTTGAAAGGTTCACAGCTGGTTGTACGAGTCCGTGTAACTACAAGTCACACCAGTGTCAACCTTTACCCAGCTATTTTTCTTCGTCCGTCTGGTATCAACAGCGCACTCTACTGACTGGGTATTGTCAGTATTGTTTGACTAGTGATAAGTGACCCGCTTCGTGGACAACGTGGCGACAAAACCCTGTCCAGTAGGGCCTAAATGATTAATGTGCTTGAGTTATAACGCCACAGAACTAAGTCCATTTTGGTGTGATAAATACCCACAGACTGCTTTGGTTGATTGTCCTTATCATGTTTGCGTTGTATGTAATGTTGTATTCGCTGGAGACGTGGCCGACCTGACGATGAAACAGTCGTGGTATAAGATTGCAGAAGAGAACGGTATAACAACGACATCGCGTCCATCCTACGCTTTCGGGCAACTAGTTTCAACTTCAATTTGGAAACAAATATATATGCTAATTGTCATTCACACGACAACCTTGTTAAGAACACACATGACGGATTGTGGTGTCGACTTGACTGTCACATTTGCCGAGGTGCCCATGTCTTGCGTTATGGCTATCCATCCAGTGTAAAGTCTGCCTGTAGCAACTTCTCTCGAAAAAGCAAGTGGACTAAACCGTGTAATGCTCGTTGGCAGGATGCGGGTAGACCGATTACTATTAAAAAGGCATAAGTGATTATTAGTGTGACGTAGACAGTTGTTGCTGGTACGTCTACGATAACTGGCGCAACGTCATCGATTCTTGCTGTGACGTTTGTATATTTTCGCAGCCGTTTCTATGTTTACCGGTAACAAAGTGTGACCGCATCATGTGACCGTGTTGCATTCACGTGAGATATCTTCGCGTTCCGTTTCCGTATTCTTCAAGCCAACCGGAAACGAATGTGTGTGTACATCGCTTTATGTATCGTTTTGTTGCACGTAGCTAGCTAGAACGTTTGTTTTAGTGCACATGATCTACACACACGACTGACTGTCACACATGATCTACACACACGACTGACTGTCACGCAGCATAGTCCTTCTTCATCTACTGGTTACTTGCTTGTCAGCGATGACGTCACGAGGCCACCGTTTCCTCATTACTGACATCCCCGTGTAGGTTACCAGAAGTCAACTGTTAACACAGTATAAACTTAGATCAGTCTTTGCCTCCCTTGTAGTGCTTCGTGATTAATAAGTCGTCGAGAAAACTCTAATCATGTTGCACTGACCACGCAAGGCTGGGAAACGGATGGAACGTTCATGTTTGTAAAGTAATTCAAACCAGCTGCGTCGTTTCTGCAGTTGAAGGAACGACACATCTCGAGACTCGGCCTCTCATAGGAAACTCTGGGCCGTTTCATAATCTACGGAATCACGACCGTTGTTTTTCTTGTTGTTGTTCTTGAGGTTGAGCGAGATCGCCTTGAAGATAGGCTTGTGTGACTTCCGGTTGTCATAGAGACGCGGCGACTTGGGCCGCTGGACCGACGTGTGGTCAACGATGGACACCGACTGTGTGTACATCGTCGTTCGCGCCGTCGACTTGCCCTTCATTGCCCGGTGCTGCCCCCACTTCCGCTTCACCAGCGAGATCACCTGATAGGAGAATAAACATACTCGCTAGATATCCTTTCTTGTGTGAGTTCAGTTGTCGATATATATATATATATATATATATATATATATATATATATATATATATATATATATATATATATATACGCAGCAATGCACAAGCACGCGCATATGCTTAAATGCACTAGTTTCAAGTCATGCACAAACACACAGACACGCAGACACGCAGACTCGCAGACACGCAGACACGCAGACACGCAGACACGCAGACACGCAGACACGCAGACACGCAGACACGCAGACACGCAGACACGCAGACACGCAGACACGCAGACACGCAGACACGCAGACACGCAGACACGCAGACACGCAGACACACAGACACGCAGACACGCAGACACGCAGACACGCAGACACGCAGACACGCAGACACACAGACACAGACACACAGACACACAGACACACAGACACACAGACACACAGACACACAGACACACAGACACACAGACACACAGACACACAGACACACAGACACACAGACACACAGACACACAAACACACACTCCCATATGAAAACACACCAAAACGTACATACTCCCCCATTGTTGAGGAGGGTGTTTGGCTGTACACCCACGAATACACACATGCACGTACATATAAAAAGCACCTACAGGAAAACACCCTCGCTTCCAACACCCACACGCAAGCACGTACAAACACTCTCGCATATAACACCCACACATAAGCACGTACAGACAAGCACACATTTTAAACGTACTCATCTGAACTGAATTAAATTTGACAAAGATATTCCTATGTCAACCGTTGCTTCGGGTATTTACATAAATAATTAACTGAATGTTTTATATAATCGTAATTAGAATAATAGTAATAGTAAAGATAATAACAAAAATAGCAATGCTAATAACAATTATAATATATTATGTTGTATACATAATATAAAACGTATATATATATATATATATATATATATATATATATATATATAAACAATGGTAATACAATTATAATATATATTTTATCTTAGAACGTATATATATATATATATATAATATATATATTAATATTATATATATTAATATATATATATATATATATATATATAACGTTCTAAGCCATATTGATTATATTATATATACCATGTTTTTATTATATATATATATATATATATATATATATATATATATATATATATATATATCAGAAACGGCAATTATATGCTAGTACAGAAACAACAACGAAAAGATCAATGTGTTTTGTTCATGCGAGCGACGCATGCCATACTTGGGAAACATCATTGAAAACAGGTAATTAGTATATAATTATCATATTTATTTTGATAGCACATGTAGCATACGTGAAGCAAGTAGACACGTAATACGAATGCGCTTGTGTCACTAAACCAGCCATGTTTCAAATGATTGTATTAGTCGGCGTTTTGTTAAGCATGGCTATAGCAGGGATCATAACCACCCCAGCAGGGACCAGTTATCATGCCCGTCTTCGATGTTCGGATTTACTGGGGGCCCCAATCATGTATGCTACACACCGACATGTCTAGGGGCAGCTGCCCTGTGCCCTCCTCCCACTCCCGCGTCTATGGGGATAACAACATCTGCCTCGTTAACGATATAACCGGGTACCTAAGTTTTCATACCCAGGTAAATTACATGGGACCTGGCTCCTAAAACTAATCCTTAGTAGCTACCAAGCAACGAATTGAGGTAAGATATTTAAGCCATGCAACGGATTATGGCTATGGACAAAAAACGGCGTTCCTCATTACACATGACGTCACACTTTCACATTTGCTTCAGACTTATTGATAGATAAAAACACATTGCGAAACATTTCAGCAACATATATCATGTAACTCGCAGTGTTTGTATTATCTTTCGCTGTGATTCCCATCTCAGTGATTGGCAAATACGAAATCGTTTCCATTACCAATAGCGCTGTGTCAAGCAGAAAGCAGGTTGGTCTAGGATATTGGAAATCTGACCTGGTCATACGACTGTTTCGTCGAACAGCAACCGCTGTAGTGATGCAAAAATGTATACTTCAAAATGTCATCAAAACCATAGACTAGTCACGATTACTATTGCTAACATTTAAACGATCCTCTTTCTGGAAGTTGTGTATTCACTAAACACACACCAAACATAAGATCAATGTTCGTACTTACTTCACCATTGAAGAAGCAGAATATCAGTGCCACGAACATTCCCTGCAACAAATCGTCACCAGTCAATAGAACTTATAATTATGTAGTATGCAGATTGTATTGTTGTTAGCGTTTTAAAAACTATTCGTAGGATTGTTATCAGTATTATGTGTCGGCACGAGGAAATGAAGAAATCGTTACTTCATAGAACAACTTGATCGACTTGTTGCGTGCTGCTGATCGTTGGTGCTTTTACAATGTGTGTCGGACTCAATCGACTTCATCCCTGGCAGGCTATTTCCAGTCTTCGACTTACTGATAAATATGTGCATTTCGGTACTTTTTCCAGACGATCATTGAAAGAGGAAGTTTTATCTGTATTATATCTTAAACAATGTTGAATACCATAAACCACGTAGACCAAGACAACGTGATCGACAACAATACGATCATCTAACGCGATCTTCATAACAGTATTATTGTCGCGTGTTGTTACATTTTGAGTGAAGTCTCAATGTTATCGGCTTCGAAATTGTTACGGTGATTCGGCTGTTTCGACTTACTCGTGAAATTTTGGTAATAACTGCAAATAACAGGGCATCCTTCTTCAGAACACTTTAATTTTCGCAACGCAATAAACGTAATCACAGCTTAAGCTTGGATTTTATGTGCGGAGACGGAAGGACATAAAACCCGCACTGGTCGAAGTGTCTGGCGTTGTCACTTTCGTGTCTGCTATAAGTATTCTCGGAATACCGCTGGCCTACAATCCTTATTTTATCTAACTACTCCGTCGACACCTGCCGACATATTCTTGTCATATACTAAATGGCAAAAGTGAGCCTACGTGAATTGTTGCCGTTATACGGGCCACGGGCGTAAGTCACGACATAAACGCCGACCTATGGTTATCTCACCGGAGAGTCTGTCCAACCATACAGCGAATTTATCTTTCTGCAGCTTCTCCAATATAAATAACATGCGTTGCATAACTTACTTTTTTACATGTTGTTTATTATTTAGCTCGAAAAATCGAACCGATCTAGGACATCAATCCATTCGGTTATACAGTGATGTTTTTTAGTGTTATGTAAAAAAATTACCGGGTAACACAAATGGTTGGAAATAAAAAGAAATGTGAATAAATTGTTACCTACGTTAATAGAATAATACTGATGTGTTGTCGACAAATGTGTCTACTACAACGCAGAGTATTTACTTAGGTTCTAAATTAAAACAAACTGTGAAATTATAACAGCCATGTTTATTAAATGATGTGTGTAACATCTGTATAATATATATATATATATATATATATATATATATATATATATATATATATATATATATATATATATATATATATACATATATATATATATATATATATATATATATATATATATATATATCACATATATATATATATATATATATATATATATATATATATATATATATATATATATATTCATTTTTAATTATAAATAAATATATATATATATATATATATATATATATATATATATATATATATATATATATATATATATATATATATCCCATCTAAGACTTTACTATGTTTGGTTCGTTGTGAAACAGCCGTGGGAATGGTTTAGAAATAAAACGTAACAGGGCAGGTGCGTAAAAATTAAATGTAACTAACCAGCAAAAACTGACCAGCAAAAACAGTTTTGAATATTTTTACTATTTTCGTTAAAACGTGTCTTACAGATCATGGTGGTACACAAGAAAGTATAATACTACTGCACCAGTATTGTTACGATACCACTTAGGTCCTGTTCATTTAGTTCCATTACATTTAGACTCAACTTGTGTTTGGTTTGAGATCACGCGTTAACGTAAATCGTATTCCTAGCATTCTTATTAGTATGGGTCAGCAGCTTAATATACATTTCCATCCATAAAATGATCTTGTACTGAACATGTTCTCAATACCTGAACACGTCGTCCGCGTGTCACATAAATAGTGTCAACGGTGACACGGCGGCGGTGTTTTATATCTTATAAAAGCTCCTTAATTCAACGAGATATTATATTTAATGATAACTATTATGACTAGCTCGTTATCTCAGTTGCTAGGTCCCTGGACCTGGAGTGGCATTGTACCTGGAAGGAGGTGACGAGGGCCGAGGCGATCAGGTAGACCTCCTCAAGCGTCGTGCCCTTGGCCGGCCGGAAGGGGAAGATGATGTACTGGAGGCCGAGGAGCGGGACGAGGATGAGGGTGGCGCGGGCGGCCGTCCTGGAAGGAGACGGGTGACGGATACAGACGTCGTACGGTCCACAGAGAGTCCTGCAGGCACCGCACAGTCGCAGATGTAGACGTAGTGGGGAAACAGAAGGACACAGGACGTTAGCGGGATGAGTGGGATTAGAAGTAGCGATGGCAGGAGAAGTAGCGATGGTAGCGATGGTAGCGGTGGTAGCGGTGGTAGCGGTGGTAGCGGTGGTAGCGGTGGTAGCGGTGGTAGCGGTGGTAGCGGTGGTAGCGGTGGTAGCGGTGGTAGCGGTGGTAGCGTTGGTAGAGGTGGTAGCGGTGGTAGCGGTGGTAGTGTGAGTAGTGGAGGTAGCGGTGGTAACGGTAGTAGCGGAGTAGCGGTGGTAGCGGAGTAGCGGAAGTAGCGGTGATAGAGGAGTAGCGGAAGTAGCGGTGGTAGCGGTGGTAGCGGATGTACCGAGTTTACCGGAAGTGGCTGGTATATAGGAAGCTTAAATAGCAGACGCAGCGGAAGTAACGGTTGTTGTAAATTCGTTGACCTCGGAACATCGCAGGCCTAGCAACGTTCAATACAAAGTTCCAATCCTGAAAATCATTCCTCTGAAAATGTCAGAGTAAATATACAAGATTCTCGTTGTCAACAGTTGCACTGATACGTCACGGAGGTGTGGTGGGTAAACACAGTTATAGAGGTACGTTTGTAAATGACGGCGGAATTGTGAAATAATATCAACAAATCTAACATTAAGAGGAAGCACACTCCAAGGAGTTTGTGCAGCTACAGTGTATACAAATGTCCTAGTTCCAGGAACCTAGTATGTATGTCAGAATCAGATGATAACAATTGGATATATTTTCTTACAGGAATAATTAAGCAATCAATGTAAATGTGAGTGTTGCTTACATGGACGTTCCTGGTAAGGAAGAGTAAACTTTTAATGATGACATATCGGGAAAGAAACGAGTGGAAACATTTCAGAAATGGTATAGAGCGAGACAAACATAGAAGCATAGTCATAATTCTTGCTAAACCAATCTGAACTCTGTGTAATGTTATGATATTCTTATGGGCAACATTATTAAAAGGAAATTACAACAATCCGGTTCAGTAGTAACAAGAATTGTTGCAGTAGTTTTTCGAACAAGAAGAGGCAAATACCGACGAATACGTCGTAAAAGTCACAAATATGATAATAACAGGTTCGACAAATATAGTCTGAGAAATGTATTTTATGAAATTAAAGTTGCCCTAACCATCTAACTAAAAACCTGACTAACTAACTCAAATTACTGCTCAGCTCTTGTCTTGGAAGGAATGACTAGTTTACGTTGAGACGATCCCTCTATCATAATTATAGTCCGCTGTTTCCTCGCAAATTGGCTACACCGCAGTGTCCTGACTCGTCCAGTCTACTTTTATATTGTGTCAATCGATTAGGACAGACACTATGCATTAATGACGTGGTGATTGTGTTAGCAGTTGGCTAATCCGGTGCGATATGTATAGTTTAATATGAAAATCACTTCAGATAATAGGAATAGTTTCAGTAAAGTGCGCACGGATCATGGAATTTGAAATGTTTGTAAAGGATGTTATAAGATTCACGACAGGCCAAATTAAATATGGCAGACAAAGGAGAAAACGGAGAGATCGAATATCGGACTGCAGAGAGGAAATTGCCTGTT
Source organism: Ridgeia piscesae (assembly GCA_025642075.2). Classification (NCBI taxonomy): domain Eukaryota; kingdom Metazoa; phylum Annelida; class Polychaeta; order Sabellida; family Siboglinidae; genus Ridgeia; species Ridgeia piscesae. The sequence continues at coordinate 144,032 of JAODUO010000740.1, read as the reverse complement.
CTCAGCTAGTATCATCTATCAGAACTCTATATTAAAAAACTAATAAAACGATTATATGAATGAATGATGCCAACTAGTGACGTGCATAGCATGATTTCTCTTATTCTACATATGGATATAGTCACCTGACGAATAATAATGGTCATGTCACTTATATATCCGGAATCCCGCTAACTCTCTGGTAATCGACACATTTTCCTTACTTCGCGGAAATATAACCTACAGCAGGTGTCCACATAGATAGACAAACCAGCTTGCACAGATGTGTTGTTGTAATATTTGTTGCTATGTAGTCGTCGGAATGATTATACATATAATTATCACTGAGCAACTCGCAAAGTGTGCAGACCACACAAGCACTACACATTTAGGGTAGTATCTTAGCGTGGGAACACGTGCTTGTGCAGAAGACGTAAATTGTGCTTACAGAGTCTTGTTCGTGTCTGGGGAGTTGACGGCACGAAGCTTTGTGACTAGTACTCGAACGATGTTGCAGAGAAACAGGAGGTTGACCTGAAAACACAGCCACATTCCAGTTACCTACAACCACAATATAGTTACTATATTGCTGATTAAAATTTCATTAAAAAGTGGACATCCCAGCAGCAGCAACAGCAACGACCACACACAAAGCAACAACGTCTAAACTATAGAAGACAAAGTACCGATGATGACATCACGGCACTGCTCTGCTGCTGCGGCGTTTTATAAATAAATTACAATTCACTCATACAACAGCAGCGTGTGTCGTATTACAAGCATACAACGAAATATATTATCTATTCTGAGAAAGGGAAAATGTCTTGTTCTTGATTCAACCGTATCCACTTATATTTTGCATTTCAAGTTAGACCTATCACAATATATTTATGGTGTGTTGGTAATATTCCGAACGCAGCTTTCCAAAAATAACTCGGATAGAGTTTGCTACCTGTGCCAATTATGATTCACCTCTCAGCTCAAACAAGACGTCTGTATTAATCCAAAGTGTCTTCATTCAAACTTTAACAGTTAACTTACACCGTATGGTAAACACACGTGGTTATTCAACCAATACGTTGCGGATCCACAGCTTGTATACACTTGATGCAAACCCTTCCATAACGGGTGAACACAAATATGTAGCAATCCATTACGGGAAGATGAATTGTGTCATTAATAATCGTCGAATTACTGCGCAACTAAAGTCACTTAGCAAATATATATGTTGGAGTGCTTTTATAATTGGTCGCCGTCACTGCGCTAATACCTCACGTGTGGACGAGGTATGGTATTAATGGTCACTTTGGCACAGTTAAGGCTACAACTACGTGATAGTGCAGCACTTACGAAGATGGTGACTAGTATTGGCCCGAACACCACCCACTGTAGGTCGCTCATCTCCAACCAGCATCTGCAACGTAAAGTGGCTCATATAATTGCTGCCTGTAGCAATGAAACAGACAACGTTAGTAAGACGAAATGATAACTGTGTTAAATGTATGAAATAAATAACAAGCAGATTCCATTTGAGGTTGTGAACGAACAATGTAGATAAGATGAGATACATACATTTCCGTATAAAGTGTAATCAATATGAAATGCAAATGTAGTATTTTTAGTTAACACATTGCTGAACACGTCTTTCTTATCTTCCGGCATCGGCGCATTTCTTCGCAGTTGGACTCAGCGTCAGACCTGATAGGATCAGTACATAAGTCATAGGGAGTAGAATCAGTTACTCTACTGATGTGGCGTTCCGTCTGATTGTATAGTGTAGACTTCATTATCGGTCGCATTACAAAATCCTCAAATTGTGGCACACACCCGCTTGTCGTGATGTAGAAAGGCGCACCGGGGGCGGGGATCGAGGTTGTGAGGGCGTGACACCAACCAATCGGGGTCGGGGCAGGGAATCGGGGAGCAAATGAGCATAGCATATTAAAGCTATTGAACTTGAAGCATTCTACTCAGCGAAGGGAAGAACTCCCATCCTCCCAGTATGATGAATATTTCCTCTCTCAGCACGAGGAGAGTCCTCCACGACGCCACTGCACGACGAAAGTGTGGAACATTAAGACCGTATCCGCCCGTCCAATGTGCCACTAATACATTAGTCCATCTAAGTGGTCGCTTTATCCGCGGCTGATGTGGCATCCGCCAGAGAGAGAGAGACTAAAGCCCTGCAGCTACTCACTTATTGGCAGCTCTCATTGGTATATTACCAAATCAACCAACAGTTTAATAAGACCAATAAATGCAGAGTTTATGAAAAAATGCCGGAATCACAATGCTTGATTTGTCATCTTAACACGTTAACAACGCTCTTACGTCACTCTCATGCAGCCATGTTTTCGTATGCGTAATTTCGCCTCGGATACGAATGCACTAAGCTGGAACTAAGTTAGATCGGTTCCAGATCAAATACTGTATGCAATTGTTGTTGCCGTGGTTGATTCGTTGTCCTACGAACATAAGCACATGTACAGGACGGATCATGTGTCGTCCTATTGCAAGTAGATTGTGCACTGAACGTTGTACTACGATAAGTTCATAATATGTTGGCTGAATTGTTCTACACGACTCTCTTGTAAAACGATGACTTCGTATGACACTAGCCTTGTATCGTGGCCATCCTCGCAAACCAGAGCTATTTGTCATACAACACTACCCCTGGCGGGTCCCCTATGCGAAGTGCGGGAGTCAGCTGAGTCGAACTATAATATTATTCTACCCTTGACAACGGCGTAAATACCCTGTCCAGATGAACGGTTTTGTGTATTCGAATAGTTCTTTCTACATCAAAAACATTGCATGCAACATCAACAACGTGTGGTTGAAATCACCCAGAATTATATCACATGACCCGAAGCCAATCACACGCCTAGTTACAGATTTAGTTTATATTCAGAGTTTTGCAAAATGGTGCGACAGGATGATCGTGCGGGAAACAGTTCGCCTGCGAAGATCACCCGACGCAGTTTAAACGAAACGATAAATAAAAACATGTGGCTGCGTCACTTAAAATTACTCAGTCCTCTTTAATTCCATTTCCTTCCCAGACTGCCGCGCTAGAGGCAGACACGTGGGAGTGCTATACTTTAGAGGCAGACACGTGGGAGTGCAGTACTCTAGAGGCAGACACGTAGGAATGCTGTACTCACCTTTGCCGCTCGTTCGCACTGTTCGCTCGGATTGACGTGTATACAATTGTGATGAGCACGGGGATTCCTGCAAGTTAAACACGTCTGTAAGGTACACGCGCGCCACTTTCTCCAACCAGCTTATGTGCGCATGTGTTTTCGCGTGCGCCGGCAGCGTGCTTATGTGCACTTTGCTCTTTCGTTTATTCACGTGACGCGATCATTTTGTGAAATATGTGAAAATTGTGACATATTCAGCAACCTTATTTTCATTCGTGACTGTCTAAAAAATCTCCCAGAATCAATACTACTTACAATATTGATTGGTTTATGAAACACTGGTCGTTAGACGTGATTGGTAGGAAGATAAGTTTTCGTAAAATGGAATTAGTAATGATAAGTATCACCACGTTGAAAAGGCGCCATTTAATGGCGACTATTTATAGTTGGTTAGTATTGATCATAGAAAACATTGTCGCGAAATGTCATGTGCCTTAATTGACAACTTGGGCGGATTCAAACAAGTGCTTCATATACAACATAAACATATACAACACAATGCTCAATAACGACAACATATTACCTTATGTTGCCTGTCCCCGTTTATGATTACGCCAAATGATTTGTTTGTTACGCCTCTGACCTCGAATGTTCAGGGGTCTAGACACTACAAGTGTAAAACTATTATTATTATTATTATTATGATATTGTCGTAGCCATTTTGCCAGATAATCCAACAGGCGACCACGTGATTACGTTCTATGACGTAAACATTCCGTAGCTATGTGTCTACGTAGTTACAGGTAGACATCTGCGTAACGACGGTACATATACTGACCCCAGCCAATGGCGCAGCAGTACACGTAGAGCGACTTGCCGCTGGTGAAGGCGACGACGACGACGGTGTGTAGATACAGGCCCTCACAGAACATCCAGAAGAAGTTGCACGACACGAAGTACTGAGTGACGACGTGTATCGCCTGACACCAGATCTACGACACAGGCAACACGCGTGATAAACATTAGTGAAGTGATCTTGTGGACAACAACATTGTGTGTTCTACGTGAGTGAGAACCTACGATTGAGACCTCCATTAGTGGATGGCGCCACTGGAGTAATTTATTTCCATCGATATACGAGATGACTACCAAACCACCCTCAACCCTATTACAAACGCTTAGCCTTATGCAAACATCCGTAGCATTACAGTTTATAAAACTACACAGTTACTATAATATTCTATTATAATCGATAGAGATAATCCCGTGTGTTGAATGTGTAAACGTCTGTCTTTAAAGGCGCATTCGCTAGTCCATGCGTTTGTTATTAAAATAAAAACAGCGTGTAGCAATGTCTCCTTCGGTTGTTACAGGTCAACAGACAATTTGCAACGAATCAACGAAAACCATTCGTGGGAGTCTGTCGGTAAGGTCACTCGTGTAATGCGGGACGAATTAGCAGTTACGATTGTCGGAAGAACTCGATGTAAAATGTCGAGCCGTATAGTTATCTTGACGTATCGTTAACATCTTGCAGTTATGAACACACCAATGCCCCACGCCGACCCACGTCCGGTAGGCATACATAAGCATAACGTTTCTGTCAGTATGTTAATACCATATTATGATATTCGAATAACACATATGAACGCAACAACAGCGAACGTCTTCCCCGATACGACAGTTATGTAGTCGAATGTAGCCATTGATAGATAGGTTGGACTATCGATAAGCCAAATGGCTTCCTAGTCCACCTGCCATCTAGAGTTGAATCTCTAGGTGGCAATCTTGTTAAATCTTGTTAAATCATTTGAAACAAATTGCACATTCGCGGCGTGGGAGTTTTTACGATGGAAATGTTTCTCTTTTCATAAAGTCAATATATAGTGTCTTGGGACATTCAATTGAAAATCATTCTGAACTAGACAAGTATACATTTCCAACAGATTTATCCGTGAAATTGCACAACGTAAATCCGGCGGGCGTCTGTATTTTGGCAGGTCATTCACAAGAAACGCCGTTCCAAACTGACCTTTATGCTTGGTATATTTATGCAGTTCCTCTAGCAAGTGTATGGCTGCGAGAGTCCTCTTCACATATATCTACCTTGATATCTTACATATTTTGCTGTTGCACCCGTTGGTTGTAATTTGGTAGCGTTATTGCTTAACATGTAGAAGTTATGTCTTCGATATCAAGATGGTCAATCCTGAATTTACAATATATTTTGGCAAAAACAAATCTATAGAGATGCAAAAGTAGTTTGTCTGAGCAGAACAAACCGGATTGTTTACAATGGCCTCCCAGATCTGCTACTTACGGTATTACTGTTGTGTAACATTAAAAACAAGGCCGTTAAATATTTTACTAGTACACTTAGAACTAATTACAGCCATAACATCTAACAGTATTATTTTCTGTTCTGTTACACCAGGTTGTTATTACAATTGAACATTAACAGTCACACTTATATGAACACCATAATTCTCCCCGTTGGCCCACCACTGCGGCTATATAATACTGTATTACATAAGCACACGAGCACTACGTCACCTAGGGTACGACCTAATATAATGACTTCATAATTGCCCGCACGTGCAACACTATGGCGACGACATACAATGACATTATCCTGCGGTCATTGCGTGCGACTGGCATTTCGAAAAAGTGGCAGGCGATCATTTAATTAAATTTCAAACTCTGCATTTTTACACGTTTTCGTGGTTTGACCTTCTCGTGGTTTGACCTTCTAAGCCAGAACTAAATGATAGTATTTTACAACACAGCAACGTTGTTACGTATTACGATTCCTTGTGGTTTCTTTGTGGTACCGTGGTGCGCCCTACCCCGCCAAGGGGGAAGAAACACTTCACCGTGGGATAAGTCAACGTAATGCGTATCATTTGCATCAATTCCTTTGCACCATGGCTAGAAATCTGATTAGAAAAAACTTAAATACAAACACGACTAGCATAGATATCGTCTTCCGTGTGTGTGTAAAGAACACTTTGCGTAATAGCAATGTCAAACGAAGGCAACATTTAAAAGGTATACGATGTTAACGGCGCGTCAGAGGTGCAGCCACATCTTACGATGGCGAACTTAGGCCTTTAAACGTTGACAGCGAAAAATGCAAGAAAAACCCCTACTATGTATTATTACATATTTGCACATTGTCCTTAGTATCACAGTGTGTAGTGGCAGCCTCCATCAGCGCCTACATTTATCAATTCTACTCACTAGAAGAAAGTATTCGTTTATATGTGGTTTGCCGATTTTGACCGATGTTGTCTGGCATGTAGGCCCTATAACGCATTGGTGAAATGCACACGCGCAGTGCCAGCCAGTCTATAGTCAACTAATCACGAGTCACTTCAGTAAATGTCCCGTGATACACATGTTCCCGGTCT
>JAODUO010000740.1:0-132500 GCA_025642075.2 Ridgeia piscesae | reverse complement strand
GAGATAGCCTGATACGGCTACACTACAGTGTACAGTACACATTGTTACACTCGAGGGATAATGCTTGAGTGTCTGTCAGAACATAAAATATACATACAATATATTGAATATAGTATAAAATATAGCATAAAATCAAATACGCCAGATGCACACACGGATATGGCAATTTCAATTATAATGGATTCTTTATATTTAGGAATAGTTTTGTATGATACTATTAAAGTTACTTATTTCAAATAAGTTTCAATTAAACAAATATGTTGATTAATTAAAATTATTAAATAAAGACATTAAATAGAAAATAAATAATAAAACCACAGTGCATCATCTCAGGTTCACTCAAACGGAGTCTCACTCAGTGACATACTCACACTGGCAGAGACTGGCAGTGGTTGAGGGAACAGAATACAGTTACATTATTATAATTAAAGAGAACCTATGCTAGTTCCAGTGATCTATTATTTTCTATTGTAAAATGGTTAGTTTATTTAACTGTCATTGGTCAAATGGTAAGCAACAGTCGAGTGGCGTGAAGTTGGCCATGCGGAGCCCGCAGAGGCAGGGGCTGGGGGTGTGCCATGTCAAATAAATTGCTAGTCTTTGGAGAACTCAGATGTACAAGGCAATGTGTCCTGTTATGATTTATAATGTGAAATTGTTTGTATTGTAATGACAACAAAACAATAAGATATTTTGAATTTGATCCTTGTGTTTCCAATGGCCTATGCTTGCAATGACGTGTGGGCATATGTGCAATTGTATACTCAGAAAGGTGCCTTTCAGTACATATTTGTTTTGTCTTAATTATACTTCTACATAATCTGTGTGCACTATTTCTAACCCTGTGCAAAATGTCATTACGATAAGAAGCATTATACATGGGTAATTGCTATGTACTTATGCTGGAGAATGTCCGTTTTTCAAATCAATTTCTTTAGTTTATTTTCTTGGAAGTGATATTCCACAAATTGATGCACTTCAAGTGGAATATCTTCACCCACGAGTAAGATACAGTGTTCAACTTTGAGTCATTTAAAAGCTATCAATATCCTCTATTTAAATCAAGTATTGTCAACTTGACTCGAAAAGCCTGGTTTCGTTTACCGCGTATATATATATATATATATATATATATATATATATATATATATATATATATATATATATATATATATATATATATATATATACATACTACACACACACCACGCACGCACGCACGCACTCGCGATAATACAGCGAGTGTTCCACAGGTATCACATAACTAGGTTGAGTGATTGGTCTAAGCACGTAGCATACTTACCATCAATCGCATCGCTAAATCTGTATAACAACGATTTTGCATGCACTTCAAAAAGTGTCTTTCCTATTTTGTTGTGACTACCCCGGTCTATTCAGAGCGCTCCAGGCGCATCAACACTTTCATAATGTCGCTGTCATTCAGTATTGTTCAGCCATGCGTGACGGTGTTTAAAGGGCACCCCTATTTATCGCGTGCAGCAATTAATGTTTAACCCCTTTTTAGCGCCAACTATGAGGTGGCCTTCTGTTCTGTGTGGCAGGAATCCGGAATCCTCTACACGGTTCTCGTCAAAACACAAGGGAACTACACATGTTGTACACGTGTAGTAATAACATTTCGTTCACTAGACCGTGACTGACTTACCGGGTTGTTGGCGAGGACTCCGGCGTTGAGCGCGGCGAGACTGTAGTACATGATCCAGACGATTCCATTGAGGATGTACGAGAGAAACAGGTTCTTGTGGATCCGGATGCGGTCGCATTTCAGTTGCCTGGCAACAAAACAGACATATGTAAACATTATAAATGGCACACCTGTAGTGAACCAGAAAAAAGAAATAGATACGAATACATGGCTTGCTACTCGGATCGGTAATCTACTCGTAAGCAAAGAATGTGTGACTTGTTATTATAATGAGCACGACAAAAGCGTATTTACAGCAGCGGAAAGTGATGACAAAACGATTGTCTCCAACTACTAGGCCCTTACTGGCACACAAAGCACCGCTCCATCCAGGCAGAGGTGTACTTGTATTGAAACCGAAGCCTGGGAAGACCGCGGCCTAAGTACTAAACAGTTATTAAGTATTTTCAACCTCCAAAAAGAAATTACTTCTCGCGTCACTGAATAGTCATGTTCTTTCTAGCGATCGTTTCGCTCGAAAAAAACCAGCACTTTCTAAGAAGCTGTCTAAAACCCTTTTTGTTTATTTTATTTACTTATTTATCTAATAATTTTACTAATACACTTTACAAAGTCATGCTAATTTTTTCACACCACCACCGCTGCCACGTGAACGGGTAAGTTATTATAACTACGGATACACATTTATAAATTAAACAAGCTATGGTTTATTCACTTGTTATGCTCCTGGAATACAGAGCTATATGCAACTAAATGATTGACGTTTTGCTCGATAAATGTCTTAATAACTTTTACTAGTGATGGATGTGTTTTGTGTCGACGCGACAGTGTATGATCTTGCAACGTACGCTAGGGACATGCACGGGACGGTGGCACCGCACTAGGGACATGCACGGGACGGTGGCACGGCACTAGGGACATGCACGGGACGGTAACACGGCACTAGGAACATGCGCGGGACGGTGACACGCCACTAGGAACATGCACGGGACGGTGACACGGCACTAGGAACATGCACGGTACGGTAACACGGTACTAGGAACATGCACGGGACGGTGACACGGTACTAGGAACATGCACTGTACGGTGACACTGCACTGGGGACATGCACGGGACGTTGTCACGGCATTAGGGACATTGCCGAGACGGTGGCACGCACTAGGGACTTGAACGGGACTGTGGCACGGAACTAGGGACATGAAAAAGGACGGTGACAAGGAATGGGGACACGCACGGTACGGCGACACGGCACTGGGGACATGCACGGGACGGTGACACGGCACTGTGGACATGCACGGGACGGTGACACGGCACTGGGGACATGCATGGGACGGTGACACGGCACTGGGAATATGCAAGGGACCTTGTCACGGCACTAGGAACATGCACAGTACGATGACACGGCACTGGGGACATGCACGGGACGGTGACACGGCACTAGGAACATGCACGGTACGGTGACACGGCACTGGGGACATGCACGGTACGGTGACACGGCACTAGGAACATGCACGGGACGGTGAGACGGCACTAGGAATATGCACGGGACCTTGACACGGCACTAGGAACATGCACGGTACGATGACACGGCACTGGGGACATGCACGGTACGGTGACACGGCACTAGGAACATGCACGGGACGGTGAGACGGCACTAGGAATATGCACGGGACCTTGACACGGCACTAGGAACATGCACGGTACGATGACACGGCACTGGGGACATGCACGGTACGGTGACACGGCACTAGGAACATGCACGGGACGGTGAGACGGCACTAGGAATATGCACGGGACCTTGACACGGCACTAGGAACATGCACAGTACGGTGACACGGCACTGGGGACATGCACGGTACGGTGACACGGCACTAGGAATATGCAAGGGACCTTGACACGGCACTAGGAACATGCACAGTACGGTGACACGGCACTGGGGACATGCACGGGACGGTGGCACGATACTAAAGATATGCATGGCACGATAGCGCGGCACTGCGGACATGCACAGCACGGTGACACGGGACCTAGCGTGAAACACTTAAGGCGAGCAGGGTGCGTAAATGTATAGGGCACGTAAATGTATAGGGCGTTTTGAGCGTTCACAATTGGGCCCCACCTCGCTGTCCGCAAGCGTATTCAAAGTCAAAATTACTGCAACACGACGAGTTTTCGTTGGGTGGAAACCTATAAAACGTACAGCGGAGGTTTCTGCTGCGGCAGTTCCGTCCGTATGCGAAAAAACAGCTCGTTCGATTCGTTGGGGACCGGATCACGAATGAAAATGGCAAAATAGCAAGAAAGCGATGTAGCGGTAGACGAGACTCGCGTGCCCTGTGATACCACAGCAATGTAGTATTACAGAGACGCCGTCTCAGGAAGTAAGCCGCCTCGACGCTCGGAACACTTCTATTTCCAGTCAAACTTTAATGGAATTCTAGCATCAATTTCAACCATACGATTAATCGCACTGATTTAATTACTACGCGAAAAAAACCGAGCTGACAATTCGAAAACGACACAAGAAGCTCTTACTAAAGAATATAATATATGTCAAATGTGTTTTCCCAAACATATATCCTCACAGTCCAACTGTCCAATATATATATATATATATATATATATATATATATATATATATATATATATATATATATATATATATATATATTTCATATAGATACTATATATATATATTATATATATATATATATATATATATATATATATATATATATATATATATATATATATATATATATATATATATATATATATATATATATATATATATATATATAGTATACTGGATATGTTTTCATTTTTGCGAAATTACTCAGAAACGCGGAAAGCAAAACAACTAACTGACTTAGTAGGCGTAAGTTTAACACTTAAACTGTTGCTCGTAAGGAATTGTCGACATGTCGCCGTCGGTGTGGCGAGTGAGTCGAGGCCCAGTCTAAGCGAGTGAGAAGACGCCGGGCCGCGCCACTGGAGACGGACGGCAGATTAACTAAATGGCATCTGGCGCTAAAAGCAACTTAATTCGATATCCTTCTTGCTCGCTGCCGCACGATTAATGTTACAACTCGATTCTTTTCAGCAGGCGTTTGTCATCCGCCATAATAACCACTATCCCTGGTTGGTCATTCATAACATGCCGCCTTGTTCGTCGGCCGGCCGTGTAAGACGCAGGCGAAGATTAGGACAACGACCGTGACAGTGAAGACGACGTGAGCGCGGCGACGACGATAAAGATAAAACCATTGTTGTTTTAAGCTGGTGATGACGAAAATGATGATGATGCAATATCAATGATAATAATTGTGAAGACGACAACGGTGACGTAGTAGTAGTAGTAGTAGTTGTTGTTGTTGTTGTTGTTGTTGTAGGCTTATTATTATTATTATTATTATTATTATTATTATTATTATTATTATTATTATTATTATTAGTAGTAGTAGTAGTAGTAGTAGTAGTAGTAGTAGTAGTAGTAGTAGTAGTAGTAGTAGTAGTAGTAGTAGTAGTAGTAGTTGTAATTAATAGTAGCAGTAGTAGTATTAGTAGTTGTAGTAGTAGCAGTAGTAGGAGTAGTAATAGTAGTAGTAATACAAATGGTATTAGTTGTTGTTGTTGGCACTGGTGTATCGTCGTTGTGTTTGTTGTTGTACTTATTGTCAATATCCTGCTAGGTACTTACCGGAAGCAGACAAAGACGAGGAGGGAGATGACGAGGAAAACGATGGAGATCGTGTATCCGGCCAGGAATATGTGAACGATGCGTTTGTCTTTCTGAAAAGAAACGCACAACGCGCGTGTAACATTCTGGAAAAAGTTATTACTCAGTAAAAATAAAATATCACTTACACTAACTTAATATTATTATAAGTAAAATATTGATGCAGTTTTATATCCATTTGGCTAAATGGTTAGCCAGGAATCTGGATAGGTTGTTGACATGACCAATATACACTTGTATTTAGATTCGCATCGTGTCAGAAATGTCTGTGTTATGACGTCTCGCAATTTCCGCTGATGTTCTGGGCGCACTCGTCCCTAGATGATGTACTTTTACCATGTTTACCAGCGATTTTGCAGACGGCGATATTTATACCCTGGATGAAAAAAACCAAGTAGCTATTATTGATATTTGTGAATACTTTTTATGACATTATATTGTTTTTACAAAAATATGCCTTTTCAGCTTGTTTTATTTTGGACGCGTTTTCTGATGTATTATGGTGGAAGGTTATTTTGAGCGGAGCCGTTTGAAAGCTTTCTGCGCCACCTGCAGCGTTTTCATTTATTATCGTTTCATCTTAACTCATGCGTACAAAAACAGACCGTAGACATCGTCACGCACTCGTCAGCACTGTCCGTGCGAGACGACGTGTGCTCGCGTCAATGGCTGTTATGTTTGAACGTGTTGTCTGGGTTTTTGTAGCATTATGTGTTGACATGTTTATGGTGTTACTGTTGTACGGTTTGAAGTGTTTATGTTTTATAAATGTGTTTAAGCTGGGTTTTGTGATATGAACTGTCAAACCTCAAGGCAATATTGAATGGTAGCAAATATATGATTACTTTTATTACCAAGAATATAACTGTGACGACTACACGAAATGTAAAGTCATAGACGTCGTCAATGTGACATCACATTCGACAGTATAATCTCATTATTACAGAAACTTACATCAGTGCCTAGTGCACAGGCCAATCATAGTTTACGGATATATTAATCAGGCACATAAAGGGGTATCTTAAACATTCCATTCCCGTGAAATAATTTTCTTTCGGTTCAGGTTTAGCGAGATCCGGATTAACAAGATTAACGATGCAGTGCCTCGCATACCTCCAAGTCGCCCAGGTTGACACAGGTCGTGTAGTTGGACCACGTCCTGGTAGTGTTTGGCAAAGTCCACCAGGTGGCGTCGTGCTTGCAGTCTCTATATCCCGTCACTGCAACACGCACATGTCATAATCACGGTAGAATATATATATATATATATATATATATATATATATATATATATATATATATATATATATATATATATATATATATATATATATGCGTGCGTGCGTGCGTGCGGTGCGGGGGCGCGTGCGTTTGTGTGTGGAGGGGGCTGGCTGTGTTCATGCTTGCGTGCGTGCGTGCGTGCGTGCGTGCATGCGTGCGAAACAGACGGAAGTTGCCCCGTGTATTAGTTGACATAATATGTTGTGTATGTAATATGCGTGATCGCTATTCTTATTATGCATACTTGTTTAAAAGCACTGTCGTTCTACAAAATATAATATTTGACGGCTCCGAGTATTCGGACGAATATGATAATTTATGCGTTGCAGCATTGAGATTGGGGCGTTTTACCTTAATATGAATGAAACACTGTTATATTCGGCGTGCCAAATTTAAGTTGTCTGAATATATCATCAGCGCAACCAGGCACGATTTGTTTCCCTTCATGAGACAACGTGCGTCGCGTCTGGAGTTGCAACAATTACATTAAACATGACCCTTGTCATCGTATTAAGTTTGTCCATCGCACTTGTTTGAAAGGGCATACAAGAGAATGCCAGGTGGAGCCACGATGACAGTGCTATACAGTTGACCTTTACGCCAGCCTGGCACTTTCTGTTGTACGGATAAATTATTATTGGACACTTTATAGAATACATGTCACGATCTCGTATCGTTTGTGCCATTCGATACTCGGCGTTCAATTCGATTCAATCTATATTGCAAGAAGGCAATTTAAGACGCATGCTATTCATATGCTATTTCGTCCGTAAACTGCATCGAGTTAATTCTTATCTGTATTTGTGGACACGATATGACCTGGACTCTGGATATGTGTGTGCGCGTGCGTGCGTGCGTGCGCGCTCGCGCGTGTGAGTTGTGGTTTTATGTATATGCGCATCAGAGGATACGCGTGTGTCTGCTTACGCGTGCGTGAGCGCGTGTATATGCGTGAACGAGTGTGTGCGTGCAACTGTGCATTCAACGCAGCCAGCAAGGTGATTGGTAACGAACAGAAGCACCTGTCCAGTACATACAATGCAGCACTGAAAAAGAAAGACTGACAAATATTGTACGATCCTACCCATTGTCTGAATGAAGCTTTTCAGACACTTCCATCACGCAAATGTCTAAAAGTTCCACTAGCTAAAAAGAACCTATTCAAGAAATCGTTGATACCCTCTGCCATTTTAATTTTGAATGCTAAATTGTAATGTATTGTATACTGTTTTATTCCATACACTTATTGTATTGATTTATTTAATCTTATTTATTTACAAATTTTAGTAAATACTATAAATGTTATCATATTGTGTTTTATCAAAGAACCTTCCAAGAAATATTACTTATTTATTTACTAATTAGTGTACATATGTATATACTTAATTTATTTACTTTACCCATTTTAGTACTGATTAGTATTATTATCATTTTAATATGTCTTATCAACCGTATATGGATCACAATCTTATTACTGAAGACAAATGTAACTGAAGACAAATGTCCGTTTTTAATATGATGTTTCAAACGGACAATAAAATCTCTTGAATATTGAATCTTATAATCTTGAATTCATACTGGATTAACTAAAACACGGTAATATATTCACATTGAATCTTGTATTGTTTATGCTTATTTACATCTAACACCATTAACATGCTGCGTAATGCGTACGGTGTCGGCTACTTACTGGCCTTTATTAACAAGGACAGTTAACACCACTAATACAGGACGGCACGCGCCACGGAACACCAGCGCGCCGTTCACTTAGTGTTACACAGAGCCCAGCTTCGTCGCCTAATTACACTATCCGTGGCGCTGATCAGTGAAACCCGAGACTCGACAGTCAATAGGTGTGGCTGGGGCAATACTAGGCTTGATTACTGGCGGCAGTATTGTGCTGGGAGAAATTAATCAGCGAGGCCGTATCGTTGTCTGCCAGTTCTTTCTTCGACGAGAGTGTCTGGGGCTACGGTGATGAAACGGTTGATTATCAGACGTCGTGAAGCCACCACAATGACCAAAACGTGTTCATAACATCAAACTATCAATGTTTAGATTCATCCTGGAGACCGTTCGGTCGGTCTATCGCACAAATGAACATAATGATTGCGTAAGACTGTCACATATATATTTCCGATCCATGAACGCGACTATGAATTTCAAGCAACATTCTAAACAGTATGACATATGTTTTCACAAAACTGAGTCATATTACTCATAATATTATGACAAACACTATTTGGTCTGACACAAATGTTGACCGCTCGGTGTTTTAAAATGTTTACTGTTTACAACTAGAGTCCGCCATGAGTTGCAATAGCTGTCGAATGTTTCAACAACTGGGACACAAGTTAACGATCAGACATGCCAGCAATGACGTAACTGACATATTGTTAAGGCCACACGCTCTCCTAAAAATACTGATTTTTCGAGTTTTTTTAAATTTTTGTTTCGTTTAATTTGTTTTCTTCATATTACTATATTATTATTATCTAACTATCGATATGTGTGTTTTATAGATAATAATAAAATATCCAAGTGCAATAAAAACGAACATTTATAACAGGCCTATTGTCTCAGTGTGATAATCTTACGCAACCACTGCAGCAGTTGGCTTGGAGAACAATATACCAAGTCACACAGTATGTAATGTTAGGTTACATCTGAGCAAATAACCAACGTATATCAGAATGTGAATGCCAATTTACGTACGTGTGACAGTATTGCGAAATAAGAACATATTCTTTAAATGTTTACAAGTCACACGAACACTTACTAGTTACTTAAAAATGGCATTGAGTGATAATTTAATTCATAATACAACTTTAGGATTTACAGCAGGGCGTACGTACTGGGTGTTATGCCTGAAGCATGTGCGTACCAGTAAGGAAAGTTATTATTTGAATACAATCGCGTTACTGTACACACGCTGGTGTTACTTCGACAGTGGTCATTTCGTTGACTACGACATCACTAAGTGGGACAGCTCTCTGATGTCATGCGACCTTCTTTGAAGTCGCGACACGACAGGTGTTCTAGAAAGACGGCACATTATATTAGTCCGTATCATACGAGAAAGAAGAACCGCCCAATTTGATCAGATAATGTGACCGAAAGAGGGACTCGTGAACTGGATGAATACACTCTGAAAATGAATCCGAGTTTAGTAAATAGGTACGTGATATGGTACTTATCGCAATCGCCAAACATACATATAATAATAACAAAGACATTGCTTACGTGTCGGGTCGAAACCCGGAATATATTCAGGACACTTCAAGTAGGCCCGGCTTCCGGCAAGTGTGTAGTTCCAGCACCCCCAGCCGTCCCAGGTGGCGTTGCAGTAGCGGCGACCTGTCAACAACGCACACATCTGTCTATAGGGCACGCACGTGGTTCTTGTTTCCGGTCCGTGTTAAGTGATACTTGACAAGATCACACGCAACTGGTCCCCACCTCATTGTTCGTAAGCGAATTCCAAGTCAAAATGAAAGCAATAAGCAAAAAATGTGAAAATAATAACTTATCTGCATACTATCTGTAACCTTCTAGATGAGTTTTCGTTGGGTGTAAACCAATCAAACTTACAACGGATGTTTCTACTGTGGCAGTGTAGCACGAATGCGAAATAATACATAGTTCGTTCTAGTCGTTGGGGACAGGATCATGAATAAAAATGGCAAAATAGCATAACAACGATATGGCGGCAGACAATACTTGCGTGTCCTATTGTAGCACAGCACGATACTATTACAAGGACGCCGCCTCAGGAAGTAAGCCGGCTCGACGCTCGCAAAGTTTCTATTTCCAGTCAAATTTTAATGGAATTCTAGCATCAGTTTCAACCGTACAATCAATCGCAATGGTCTAATTATACCGCGACAAAAATAGGCTGTTGTATGTAAATAAAATAGGCTTTTGCGTTTCACGAAATACACAATACACAATGTAAACACTTCGACGTTGGTTAAGTCGTTCATATTCGTTATCAAGTTCATAGACCAGGTAAGCTCAACCGCGCTTGAGTAGTGACTACACGATATAGCGTATTTTATATTAAACATCGAGTAGCAATATTTGTTGCAGCAGTGCATTTTGTTTTGTGATCGCATATCGCATGTCACTCACATACGGTCTCTCTCTCACACACACGCACGCTCAAATGCATGCATATGCGCATACATGCACACACAAATACATACAGACACATACACACCAATGCACACACGCACGCACGAACGCAGTAATTATTCAGTGTTAAGGAGCAAAATGTATTTCAAAGAGCAACATCGAGCTTCTGAGAAACGTTTCGCTAACATTTTAAAGTGACCAAGTGCATACTAAAATCGAATGTTCTCTCTGCCACCTATATGTGTGAACAGAGACATTTCGTTCCACTACAAATGTATCTTCGATACAGTCCATAAAGTCTCTCAAAAAGCAAATGTTACTCTCCACTAGTCTTTAAAGAAACGTATCCACCGGAAAAGACACATAACTGCACTAACTGCGTTATATTTGGAATTCACTTTCACAATTTGGATAGCCGCTTTGGGCCAGTGAGACTGGTACCGTGCAAAGGACAAGATCATCCAGATGTGAATTGGGCACAAACGTGCAGCCACACACGGAGTGGAACAGATGGTGAGACGGTCATCGGGACGGGACGGGACGGGACGGGACGGGACGGGACGGGACGGGACGGACGGACGGACGGACGGGACGGGACGGGACGGGACGGACGGGACGGACGGGACGGACGGACGGACGGACGGGACGGACGGACGGACGGACGGGACGGACGGACGGGACGGGACGGGACGGGACGGGACGGGACGGGACGGGACGGGACGGGACGGGACGGGACGGACGGACGGACGTGGACGGGACGTGACGTGACGTGACGTGACGTGACGTGACGGACGGACGGACGGACAGGACGGACGGACGGACGGGACGGGACGGGACGGGACGGGACGGGACGGGACGGGACGGGACGGGACGGGACGGGACGGGACGGGACGGGACGGGACGGGACGGGACGGGACGGGACGGGACGGGACGGGACGGGACGGGACGGACGGGACGGGACGGGACGGGACGGGACGGGACGGGACGGGACGGGACGGGACAGACGCAGTGGCACGTGTCCATTCGCTGCTGGACGCCCGTTGTAATGCACGGGAGAGGATGAAGGCTTTGTACCGACGTGTCCATCGTGGCGCCCGTTGTAATGCACGGGAGAGGAAGAAGGCTTTGTACCGACGTGTCCATCGTGACGCCCGTTGTAATGCACGGGAGAGGATGAAGGCTTTGTACCGACGTGTCCATCGTGGCGCCCGTTGTAATGCACGGGAGAGGATGAAGGCTTTGTACCGACGTGTCCATCGTGACGCCCGTTGTAATGCACGGGAGAGGATGAAGGCTTTGTACCGACGTGTCCATCGTGTCGCCCGTTGTAATGCACGGGAGAGGATGAAGGCTTTGTACCGACGTGTCCATCGTGGTGCCCGTTGTAATGCACGGGAGAGGATGAAGGCTTTGTACCGACGTGTCCATCGTGGTGCCCGTTGTAATGCACGGGAGAGGATGAAGGCTTTGTACCGACGTGTCCATCGTGGTGCCCGTTGTAATGCACGGGAGAGGATGAAGGCTTTGTACCGACGTGTCCATCGTGGTGCCCGTTGTAATGCACGGGAGAGGATGAAGGCTTTGTACCGACGTGTCCATCGTGGTGCCCGTTGTAATGCACGGGAGAGGATGAAGGCTTTGTACCGACGTGTCCATCGTGGTGCCCGTTGTAATGCACGGGAGAGGATGAAGGCTTTGTACCGACGTGTCCATCGTGGCGCCCGTTGTAATGCACGGGAGAGGATGAAGGCTTTGTACCGACGTGTCCATCGTGGCGCCCGTTGTAATGCACGGGAGAGGATGAAGGCTTTGTACCGACGTGTCCATCGTGGCGCCCGTTGTAATGCACGGGAGAGGATGAAGGCTTTGTACCGACGTGTCCATCGTGGTGCCCGTTGTAATGCACGGGAGAGGATGAAGGCTTTGTACCGACGTGTCCATCGTGGTGCCCGTTGTAATGCACGGGAGAGGATGAAGGCTTTGTACCGACGTGTCCATCGTGGTGCCCGTTGTAATGCACGGGAGAGGATGAAGGCTTTGTACCGACGTGTCCATCGTGGCGCCCGTTGTAATGCACGGGAGAGGATGAAGGCTTTGTACCGACGTGTCCATCGTGGCGCCCGTTGTAATGCACGGGAGAGGATGAAGGCTTTGTACCGACGTGTCCATCGTGGCGCCCGTTGTAATGCACGGGAGAGGATGAAGGCTTTGTACCGACGTGTCCATCGTGGCGCCCGTTGTAATGCACGGGAGAGGATGAAGGCTTTGTACCGACGTGTCCATCGTGGCGCCCGTTGTAATGCACGGGAGAGGATGAAGGCTTTGTACCGACGTGTCCATCGTGGCGCCCGTTGTAATGCACGGGAGAGGATGAAGGCTTTGTACCGACGTGTCCATCGTGGCGCCCGTTGTAATGCACGGGAGAGGATGAAGGCTTTGTACCGACGTGTCCATCGTGGCGCCCGTTGTAATGCACGGGAGAGGATGAAGGCTTTGTACCGACGTGTCCATCGTGACGCCCGTTGTAATGCACGGGAGAGGATGAAGGCTTTGTACCGACGTGTCCATCGTGACGCCCGTTGTAATGCACGGGAGAGGATGAAGGCTTTGTACCGACGTGTCCATCGTGACGCCCGTTGTAATGCACGGGAGAGGAAGAAGGCTTTGTACCGACGTGTCCATCGTGGCGCCCGTTGTAATGCACGGGAGAGGATGAAGGCTTTGTGCCGACGTGTCCATCGTGGCGCCTGTTGTAATGCACGGGAGAGGATGAAGGCTTTGTACCGACGTGTCCATCGTGGCGCCCGTTGTAATGCACGGGAGAGGATGAAGGCTTTGTACCGACGTGTCCATCGTGGCGCCCGTTGTAATGCACGGGAGCGGATGAAGGCTTTGTACCGACGTGTCCATCGTGGCGCCCGTTGTAATGCACGGGAGAGGATGAAGGCTTTGTACCGACGTGTCCATCGTGGCGCCTGTTGTAATGCACGGGAGCGGATGAAGGCTTTGTACCGACGTGTCCATCGTGGCGCCCGTTGTAATGCACGGGAGAGGATGAAGGCTTTGTACCGACGTGTCCATCGTGGCGCCCGTTGTAATGCACGGGAGAGGATGAAGGCTTTGTACCGACGTGTCCATCGTGAAGCCCGTTGTAATGTACGGGAGAGGATGAAGGCTTTGTACCGACGTGTCCATCGTGGCGCCCGTTGTAATGCACGGGAGAGGATGAAGGCTTTGTACCGACGTGTCCATCGTGGCGCCCGTTGTAATGCACGGGAGCGGATGAAGGCTTTGTACCGACGTGTCCATCGTGGCGCCCGTTGTAATGCACGGGAGCGGATGAAGGCTGTTGTACCGACGTGTCCATCGTGGCGCCCGTTGTAATGCACGGGAGAGGATGAAGGCTGTGTACCGACGTGTCCATCGTGACGCCCGTTGTAATGCACGGGAGAGGATGAAGGCTTTGTACCGACGTGTCCATCGTGGCGCCCGTTGTAATGCACGGGAGCGGATGAAGGCTGTGTACCGACGTGTCCATCGTGACGCCCGTTGTAATGCACGGGAGAGGATGAAGGCTGTGTACCGACGTGTCCATCGTGACGCCCGTTGTAATGCACGGGAGAGGATGAAGGCTTTGTACCGACGTGTCCATCGTGGCGCCCGTTGTAATGCACGGGAGAGGATGAAGGCTTTGTACCGACGTGTCCATCGTGACGCCCGTTGTAATGCACGGGAGAGGATGAAGGCTGTGTACCGACGTGTCCATCGTGGCGCCCGTTGTAATGCACGGGAGAGGATGAAGGCTGTGTACCGACGTGTCCATCGTGACGCCCGTTGTAATGCACGGGAGAGGATGAAGGCTTTGTACCGACGTGTCCATCGTGGCGCCCTGTTGTAATGCACGGGAGAGGATGAAGGCTTTGTACCGACGTGTCCATCGTGGCGCCCGTTGTAATGCACGGGAGAGGATGAAGGCTTTGTACCGACGTGTCCATCGTGGCGCCCGTTGTAATGCACGGGAGAGGATGAAGGCTTTGTACCGACGTGTCACTCCAGAGACCAGGAGGCTAATTGAAGGCAGAGATATGCAGAGGACGAACTAATACAGTTGTCGGGCAGTTGTTGTCCGGTCAACCAGGCGAGCCCTGTTAGGAATCTCAAGTACTTGAGTATCAATGTCGACGTCTGATCTGTGGGTGGCATTGGTATCATTTTACGCGGGCAGAATACACTGACAGGCAGCGTTTTTGTACAACTGACGATGCTATTTATCAGCCTTATCTCGAAACGTATGCGCATAGATCTTTCCAAATGCATAAAAGCAGTCGTCGGCCTTTCTCAAACGTCTGCTTGATGTGGCTCGACTTTATTGTTCTTGTAGTCGTCGTTCAACGTATCCGCTTTTTTAAATGAAAATAGTGCTGAAATGCACTTCATGTGTGCTTAATTGTATTTGTTCCGTTTCTCATGAGCGGTTAACGAGAATGCCTTTTCTCGCTCTATATGACAATGGCTCGCAGTAAACATTTATCTTCTTAGATTGTATAAGTATATCCTAAGGACGGTGAAATTAAATTATATTACACCTTATGTGATTTACAATTGTCGTTTACGTTTATTACAGCGGAGAGATACGGCGTCTGCAACATTGTGTAACAATACACCGAACTACAAAAGGTGCGACAGAGAAAAAAACTGTAAAACTCGCGTTTATCTTTCGGTCTGCATACGGCGGATTCTGCTGTGTTGTTCAGGCGCCTCGTCTAACAAGTTAATAATAGAACGAAGTATTCATTGATCACCTGCACGTCACCAGCTCGCTCTCGGCGGAACAGTTTCTGGGCAACTCGATGTCTCACGCTTATGTTAATGGCGGAGGTCGTACGCTAGTGCGTGTGCGTGTGTGCGTGCGTGGGTGTGCGTGCGTGCGCGTGTGCGCGTGCGCGCGCGTGTGTTTGTGTGTGTGGTGTGAGGGCGCGCACGCATATATGTGTCGAGTTTGTGTATATGTGTGAATGTGTGTGTCATTGCGTCGTAATCGTAATGTTTAAGTAACATTGTGCTTTGTTGACACCATTTTAACTAAGACCTTCTCAGAATCAGTTTCATATTTGCTCCCTCGGTTTTCGGTGCACGTAGCCAGTGCATAGTCATCTATTTTGGAATACGTTTCTCGTGCACTGCCATCTGAGAATATAACGAGGCAACAGAATTAACAACACGTGCAATAGCCCATCTATCTCTCGTATGTGTCCACGCCAATGACGGATTAGCAGCGGCTTCTAAAGGACAAGCACGTCATTCCGCCGACTAATGGTTCCTGTCTAGCCCTCGTCCTTCCACTGCCCAGCCAGGGACAATTCAACATATGACCCCGATTGTAGTGATCGCTTCATTTTCCTAGTGCAACAATCTGGTAGTAGGCTTTGAAATGGTAACGAGGGTAATACGTGGCAATCTGTGGCAGGAATATTTTGTGAAGGCTTATTTGATATACATAAATGCATTCATGTCTACAGCTGGTATACATCATTAACAGAACAATGTGATTAAATAAAGCAAATAACTATTGTTGTGTACGAATATCTGCATCTACCTCCAAAACACTAAGAACCACGGCACATACTCATATGCGCACGTTCACATACATTCGTTCATACAGTTGTTCATACATTAGCCAAACACACACACACATACATACATATATATATATATATATATATATATATATACAACACATACATACACACACTCACACACACACATACACACACATACATACATACATACATATACACACACACATACACACACACACACACACACACACACACACACCACACTCACACTCACACTCACACTCACACTCACACTCACTCACCTCACACTCACACTCACACTCACACTCACACTCACACTCACACTCACACTCACACTCACACTCACACTCACACTCACACTCACACACGCTCTCTCTTTCTATCTCTCGTCTCTGTCACTTCAACCTCCTCTTCGCTCGCTCGCTCACTCACTCACCCACCCACTCACTCACTCACTCACTCACTCACTCACTCACTCACTCACTCACTCACTCGAGCACACACTCATAATTAGCAAATTCCTTATCACATTTAAAGAGAAACAAAACCAAGAGCTATCATTGTGTAATACCTTCCAAAATCCACGCCGGTGTTAGCACGTAGCATGTCTACTTTCGAGTGTGTCACACGACTGCTAACACATACTGTTACCATAGCTGGAAGAAAGAACCACCAACACATGTCCACATACCTCTAGTCAACCATCCGTGTCATATAGCCACGATGTGTTAATTTTTACTTGTCTTAGACGAGTACGTCTATCCAAGATATTTAGCTGCTTGATTTCACACGAGGATGCAAGTGTAACATTGCCGTAATTAAAGCGTTGTTTACGAAAGTATTAATATATTCAACCAGCGAGTTTAATAGCTAAATTTGATACAGCGAACCATTGTCAGAATTTTGAAGATGCTGCAATGACATCAAGACTAATGTTGAATTCAACTGCCCGTGTGACGATAAATGAGTTAGACAAAGGGACCATACATTATTTAAAAAATAGGCTGCCTGATTTTAACATATACTGAGAGCAGATATTATACAAGTGTTAACCGGTTTATAATTTTTTTATTAATTCACGGAAATATATAATAAAGCCATGTTTATGGCAGCAGCAGGAACTGCAGTCTGATCCGGAATTAATATTTTGTCTTCCAAGCACCAGCGATGTGGCAATTTCCGGACAGAAAGTATAATGTTACGATTACGTGAAACACGTCATTGCTGGCGCGCGTCTATTTTAGAATTCGCCGTAAATGGCCAAATCATGTAACAAGCCAATACGATTACATATCTGCGCCATCATTCGTCTGTTTCCATTTGGAGAGAAAAAATGATGGATTGCCATTAGCATCAAAGAGACTTGTTCATCCAGATGTCATAAAGAATGGTCATCTCCAGCCAATGTCTCATCCGTCTCGCCATTTTCGACCGCTGACAACTGCGCAATGTCGGTATACCAAGATGGCTTCTTAGACCCACCTGACCGTTCTAAAAAACACCCAGACGAATAAATTGTGTCTCATTCTATTAATAACGGTAGGCCATATAAAAGTCTGGAAGAAACAAAGTGAGTTGGAAGGACTTTAAATGCTTTTATGAAAAGATTTCTTGTTTAGAAACTTCGAAATATTTCCGAAAGATTGTCCCTTGATTGGTCGCACAAGACATATGCAGACTTATGTCTTGTACATGATTAACAATAAATGTTAATATTATTGTTATTACTATCATAATGTTCTTAAAATTTGAATTGTAGATTAACCACAACACAGTCGTGTTTACACACACGACACAATATGCGCGCGCGCACACACGCAAGCTTGTTCGCTCGCTCACCCCCTCTCTCTCTCTCACTCTCTCTCTCTCTCACTCACTCACGCGCGCAAACGCACACACGCACGCACGCCACTCGCGCACGCACACAGCACGCACGCACGCACGCCACACGCACACGCACACGCACACGCGCACGCCACGCACCGCACGCGCACGCGCACGCGCACGCGCACGCACGCGCACGCGCACGCGCACGCGCACACGCACACACACACCACGCACACACCACACACACACACACACACACACACACACACACACACACACGCGCGCGCGCGCACGCACGCACGCACAACGTATTCATGCTGCGAAGACAACCCCCACTTTCAACACTTGACACCTGCCAGTCCCGCGCTCCTGCTCTTCACCCTTCACCCTTCACCCTTCACCCTCCCCGTCGTCCACTCACCGTCGTCCGGGTAGGCGGTGTGCATGATCGTCTGCCGGCAGGCCCGGGCCCGCTCCTCCAGCTTCGCGTTATCCATGCTCCCTGGGCCGCCGCACTCGCCTTCACACGCCGACGACGTCGTGTTCTCGCCGCCAGACACCGACTCAGACGGTCCCGCCCCGGCGAGAGTCGCCTCGAGACGCCACAGTGGCTCGTGCTTCCTGTCAACACAACACGACACAAGCCGCGCGTTAGTCGTGTGAGCGTACGTGTGTGTTAGAGACGCGTGCAGCGCGAGACCCGGTCAAACTGACGCGTCGTGTGAGACTGACTGGTCCCGAGGCAGTTTGGACGACGTATGAGGGAATAATGCATGAGGGATACGGGCCTATGATGCTGGTTTATTATTCTCAGAGTCGGGATGTATCGACCGGAACACATGTTTCTGTTGCATCTGCGCCGGTGTTGATGACCGCGTGTTGTTGTGATAGTGTTGTTGTGGTTTGCGGTATTACATGTGAAAGTAATACCTTTGATGAGACGACGACGGTGATGTTAACACGAACGGTGATTATAATGATAACGACACGACGATGGTAGCGACGACGACGACGCAGAAACGATCATAACTTTTATGACAATATTGACTACAAAGTGGTGACGACGATAACAGTAGAGAAGACATCGGCCGCTGCGTGAGGGCGGTATATTTTGTAAAATGAATCATAACAATAAGAATACATTTAAATACATTTCATACACATGTACACTTAAAGCGTTTAATGTGTGGCAACAATGGTTATTGCTGTTTCGACAATAGTCGTGAATTAACACCATTACAAATAACATGACGGCAGATGTACAATTTGTGAAAATGGCCAAGGAAAAGACTCTATCGTGTGTCGCCTTCCTGAAACCATCTAACCTTTTTTGTCGATTTGTCATCCGTAGGTGCATTTACAAAATCAAATGATAACGTTTACTATAATTATACCCAGTGACAATCTTAATTTTCAATCACTATTTTCGTGTATTCTGTTTGGTTTTTCTTTTATGAAAAGCCACACTGCATAAATGCTTTGTGTGTACATGGATACGCGTTCTACCCCGAAGATGTCGCTTCACTGCGTCTTTGGCGCCAGTGGTGTCAAATAGATAACGCCATACCTACGGTTCGACGGAAATAAAATGACGCTGTTTAATTAAACAACACATATGATCGAACCACTGAGAAAACAGGAATGAAGCCGTAGGACAATTGCACGTTGTAGCGTGGGCAGATCCTACTCAGTTGACCGCGACATTTAGTGGGTGGGGAAGAACAAATTGCTTAGATTTATTAGCCCGCTGACATTTTCAATAAGCCATAAGTCAGACAGAGAACAATATCTCAGGATATGAGTTAACAGTTATGCGTCGCGCATTATTGGAATGCTGATGTCGCAATTTTTAATTTGACTGTGCGTAGGAGATATCTCCTGATCACAAGAATGGCTGTGTTATACTCGCTATTTGTTTAGTTGTAATACTGTTCATGTGTGCAATGCCCTGGACTTGATGCGTTGCATCTTGAGTGGATATAAGCTAATAACTTAAAGGAGCCGTGTGGCTAATAGTGTTGTTCATCATCGGTGGTGGAATGACCTTGTCCAGTGTTGTTTGGTATTAGTGGACTTAGTATCATTGCTACGGTTGGAAGACAGCACACATTCAATTTCACGCTGTAAACACCACCAGGCACAGGCGCGTGTTCCAGCAGAAATTAGCACGCACGCACGCACGCTCGCACACACTGCAACGGTGCACGATAATAACACATAAACAGCAGACTCGATAAACCATACACACAACTATACACACGCACGCATATGCGCACGGGCATAATAAAACCCGCAGCTGTAAACAACATTGCATCCAGGTAGGCATTCATACAAGAGCGCATCAACAGGTACACGTGTAAATGCATGCACACACATGTGCATGAACACACTCACGCAGTCACTCACGCACATACACACATATACAGACGCACTCACACACTCACACGCTCACACGCTCTCTCTCTTCTCTCTCTCTCTCTCTCTCTCTCTTCTCTCTCTCTCTCTCTCTCTCCACACACACACACACACACACACACACACACACACACACACACACACACACAACACACACACATACATACACACACAAACACACACACACTCACACCCACACACATATATATGCACACACATACACACACATTATCTCTCTCTCTCTCTCTCTCTCTCTCTCTCTCTCTCTCTCTCTCTCTCTCTCTCTCTCTCTCTCTCTCTCTCTCTCTCTCTCTCTCTCTCTCTCTCTCTCTCTCTCCTCTTTTCTTCTCTCTCTCTCTCTCTCTCTCTCTCTCTCTCTCTCTCTCTCTCTCTCTCTCTCTCTCTCTCTCTCTCTCTCTCTCTCTCTCTCTCTCTCTCTCTCTCTCTCTCTCTCTCTCTCTTATTCGTTATTCGTTATTCGTTATTCGCTCACTCCTCCCCCCACTCAAACACAATTTATCCCGTCTCCCGTCGAGGATAATTCAACTCCTCGCGGTCGACTTAGCGCGGGCAGTGCGCGATCTGTCATGAATTCCAGCGTGGAAACACATCGTAGTGGTTAGCCGCAGCTGTTTACGTCAGCAGTAGATGTCTCGCGCTGATAAATGAGTAATTCAATTTGACAGATCGTCGCGCTTGGCGTATTGTTGCCCGACATTGTGTTTCGATGTTAATTCGGCACGCGGCATTACCGGAGTTAGCAGCTTTACTGCGACTGTGGGCATGCGAGACTGTGACGAAAAGGCAAGCCGGCGTTTAAGGCCTACTCCCGTCGGGTTCACAGTTGTGAGGACACGACCCCAGGGAACTGAGGGAACTGGAAGTCTTTCTTGGAGTTACACAGTTCTCAAGTAATCACGATCGCTCG
Organism: Ridgeia piscesae; assembly: GCA_025642075.2. NCBI lineage: Eukaryota > Metazoa > Annelida > Polychaeta > Sabellida > Siboglinidae > Ridgeia > Ridgeia piscesae. The sequence goes on along the minus strand of JAODUO010000740.1, from coordinate 110,910 downwards.
ACTGTTGTATTTAGGCACCAGTGATCGATGAGGTTACTGCATTCAAATGATCACGGTCCTCTGCGGCAGTCGCAGTTAGAGTGGTGACTGTGCAGATGATGGTGGTGACTGTGCTGATGATGGTGGTGACTGTGCTGATGGTGGTGGTGACTGTGCTGATGGTGGTGGTGACTGTGCTGGTGGTGGTGACTGTGCTGATGGTGGTGGTGACTGTGCTGATGGTGGTGGTGACTGTGCTGATGATGGTGGTGACTGTGCTGCTGGTGGTGGTGACTGTGCTGATGGTGGTGGTGACTGTGCTGATGGTGGTGGTGACTGTGCTGATGGTGGTGGTGACTGTGCTGATGATGGTGGTGACTGTGCTGATGGTGGTGGTGACTGTGCTGATGGTGGTGGTGACTGTGCGATGGTGGTGGTGTGCTGTGGTGGTGGTGACTGTGCTGATGGTGGTGGTGACTGTGCTGATGATGGTGGTGACTGTGCTGCTGGTGGTGGTGACTGTGCTGATGGTGGTGGTGACTGTGCTGATGGTGGTGGTGACTGTGCTGATGGTGGTGGTGACTGTGATGATGATGGTGGTGACTGTGCTGATGGTGGTGGTGACTGTGCTGATGGTGGTGGTGACTGTGCTGATGGTGGTGGTGACTGTGCTGATGGTGGTGGTGACTGTGCTGATGGTGGTGGTGACTGTGCTGATGGTGGTGGTGACTGTGCTGCTGGTGGTGGTGACTGTGCTGGTGGTGGTGGTGACTGTGCTGATGGTGGTGGTGACTGTGCTGATGGTGGTGGTGACTGTGCTGATGGTGGTGGTGACTGTGCTGATGGTGGTGGTGACTGTGCTGATGGTGGTGGTGACTGTGCAGTGGTGGTGACTGTGCTGTGTGGTGGTGACTGTGCTGAGGGTGGTGGTGACTGTGCTGTGTGGTGGTGACTGTGCTGAGGGTGGTGGTGACTGTGCTGATGGTGGTGGTGACTGTGCTGAGGGTGGGGGGACTGTGCTGATGATGGTGGTGACTGTGCAGATGATGGTGGTGACTGTGCTGAGGATGGTGGTGACTGTGCTGATGGTGGTGGTGACTGTGCTGATGATGGGGGGACTGTGCTGATGATGGTGGTGACTGTGCAGATGATGGTGGTGACTGTGCTGATGGTGGTGGTGACTGTGCAGATGATGGTGGTGACTGTGCTGATGATGGTGGTGACTGTGCTGATGGTGGTGGTGACTGTGCTGATGTTGGTGGTGACTGTGCTGATGGTGGTGGTGACTGTGCGATGATGGTGGTGACTGTGCTGATGATGGTGGTGACTGTGCTGATGGTGGTGGTGACTGTGCTGATGGTGGTGGTGACTGTGCAGATGATGGTGGTGACTGTGCTGGTGGTGGTGGTGACTGTGCTGATGGTGGTGGTGACTGTGCTGTGGTGGTGGTGACTGTGCTGAGGGTGGTGGTGACTGTGCTGATGATGGTGGTGACTGTGCTGGGGTGGTGGTGACTGTGCTGATGGTGGTGGTGACTGTGCTGATGGTGGTGGTGACTGTGCTGATGGTGGTGGTGACTGTGCTGATGGTGGTGGTGACTGTGCTGATGGTGGTGGTGACTGTGCAGATGATGGTGGTGACTGTGCTGATGGTGGTGGTGACTGTGCAGATGATGGTGGTGACTGTGCTGCTGGTGGTGGTGACTGTGCTGATGGTGGTGGTGACTGTGCTGATGGTGGTGGTGACTGTGCTGTGGTGGTGGTGACTGTGCTGGTGGTGGTGGTGACTGTGCTGATGGTGGTGGTGACTGTGCTGATGGTGGGGGGACTGTGCTGATGGTGGTGGTGACTGTGCAGATGATGGTGGTGACTGTGCTGATGGTGGTGGTGACTGTGCGATGATGGTGGTGACTGTGCTGATGGTGGTGGTGACTGTGCTGATGATGGTGGTGACTGTGCTGATGATGGTGGTGACTGTGCTGATGGTGGTGGTGACTGTGCTGATGGTGGTGGTGACTGTGCTGATGATGGTGGTGACTGTGCTGATGGTGGTGGTGACTGTGCTGAGGGTGGTGGTGATGTGCTGATGATGGTGGTGACTGTGCTGATGATGGTGGTGACTGTGTGTGGTGGTGGTGACTGTGCTGATGGTGGTGGTGACTGTGCTGATGGTGGTGGTGACTGTGCTGAGGGTGGTGGTGACTGTGCTGAGGGTGGTGGTGACTGTGCTGATGGTGGTGGTGACTGTGCTGATGGTGGTGGTGACTGTGCTGATGGGGTGGTGACTGTGCTGATGGTGGTGGTGACTGTGCTGATGGTGGTGGTGACTGTGCTGATGTGGTGGTGACTGTGCTGAGGGTGGTGGTGACTGTGCTGAGGGTGGTGGTGACTGTGCTGTGGTGGTGGTGACTGTGCTGATGGGTGGTACTGTGCTGATGGTGGTGGTGACTGTGCTGATGATGGTGGTGACTGTGCTGATGGTGGTGGTGACTGTGCTGATGATGGTGGTGACTGTGCTGATGATGGTGGTGACTGTGCTGATGGTGGTGGTGACTGTGCTGATGGTGGTGGTGACTGTGCTGGTGGTGGTGGTGACTGTGCTGATGGTGGTGGTGACTGTGCTGATGGTGGTGGTGACTGTGCTGATGATGGTGGTGACTGTGCTGATGATGGTGGTGACTGTGCTGCTGGTGGTGGTGACTGTGCTGATGATGGTGGTGACTGTGCTGATGTTGGTGGTGACTGTGCTGATGATGGTGGTGACTGTGCTGATGGTGGTGGTGACTGTGCTGATGGTGGTGGTGACTGTGCTGATGGTGGTGGTGACTGTGCTGATGGTGGTGGTGACTGTGCTGATGTTGGTGGTGACTGTGCTGATGGTGGTGGTGACTGTGCTGATGATGGTGGTGACTGTGATGATGATGGTGGTGACTGTGCTGATGGTGGTGGTGACTGTGCTGATGTTGGTGGTGACTGTGCTGATGGTGGTGGTGACTGTGCTGATGGTGGTGGTGACTGTGCTGATGGTGGTGGTGACTGTGCTGATGGTGGTGGTGACTGTGCAGTTGATGGTGGTGACTGTGCTGGTGATGGTGGTGACTGTGCTGATGGTGGTGGTGACTGTGCTGATGGTGGTGGTGACTGTGATGATGATGGTGGTGACTGTGCTGATGGTGGTGGTGACTGTGCTGATGGTGGTGGTGACTGTGCTGATGGTGGTGGTGACTGTGATGATGATGGTGGTGACTGTGCTGATGATGGTGGTGACTGTGCTGATGGTGGTGGTGACTGTGCAGTTGATGGTGGTGACTGTGATGATGATGGTGGTGACTGTGCTGATGGTGGTGGTGACTGTGCTGATGGTGGTGGTGACTGTGCTGATGTTGGTGGTGACTGTGCTGATGGTGGTGGTGACTGTGCTGATGGTGGTGGTGACTGTGCTGATGATGGTGGTGACTGTGCTGATGGTGGTGGTGACTGTGCTGATGTTGGTGGTGACTGTGCTGATGGTGGTGGTGACTGTGCTGATGGTGGTGGTGACTGTGCTGATGGTGGTGGTGACTGTGCTGATGGTGGTGGTGACTGTGCAGTTGATGGTGGTGACTGTGCTGGTGATGGTGGTGACTGTGCTGATGTTGGTGGTGACTGTGCTGATGATGGTGGTGACTGTGCTGATGGTGGTGGTGACTGTGCAGTTGATGGTGGTGACTGTGATGATGATGGTGGTGACTGTGCTGATGGTGGTGGTGACTGTGCTGATGGTGGTGGTGACTGTGCTGATGTTGGTGGTGACTGTGCTGATGGGTGGTAGTGTGACTGTGCTGATGGTGGTGGTGACTGTGCTGATGGTGGTGGTGACTGTGATGATGATGGTGGTGACTGTGCTGATGGTGGTGGTGACTGTGCGGGGATGGTGGGGGGACTGTGCTGATGGTGGTGGTGACTGTGATGATGATGGTGGTGACTGTGCTGATGATGGTGGTGACTGTGCTGATGGTGGTGGTGACTGTGCTTGATGGTGGTGACTGTGTGATGATGGTGGTGACTGTGCTGATGTGGTGGTGACTGTGCTGATGGTGGTGGTGACTGTGCTGATGGTGGTGGTGACTGTGCTGATGGTGGTGGTGACTGTGCTGATGGTGGTGGTGACTGTGCTGATGGTGGTGGTGACTGTGCTGATGGTGGTGGTGACTGTGCTGATGGTGGTGGTGACTGTGCTGATGGTGGTGGTGACTGTGCTGATGGTGGTGGTGACTGTGCTGATGATGGTGGTGACTGTGCTGATGGTGGTGGTGACTGTGCTGATGGTGGTGGTGACTGTGCTGATGGTGGTGGTGACTGTGCTGATGGTGGTGGTGACTGTGCTGATGGTGGTGGTGACTGTGCTGATGGTGGTGGTGCTACTGTGCTGATGGTGGTGGTACTGTGCTGATGGTGGTGGTGACTGTGCTGATGATGGTGGTGACTGTGCTGATGATGGTGGTGACTGTGCTGATGGTGGTGGTGACTGTGCTGATGGTGGTGGTGACTGTGCTGATGATGGTGGTGACTGTGCTGATGGTGGTGGTGACTGTGCTGATGGTGGTGACTGTGCTGATGATGGTGGTGACTGTGCTGATGATGGTGGTGACTGTGCTGATGGTGGTGGTGACTGTGCTGATGGTGGTGGTGACTGTGCTGATGATGGTGGTGACTGTGCTGATGGTGGTGGTGACTGTGCTGATGGTGGTGGTGACTGTGCTGATGATGGTGGTGACTGTGCTGATGGTGGTGGTGACTGTGCTGATGATGGTGGTGACTGTGCTGATGGTGGTGGTGACTGTGCTGGTGGTGGTGGTGACTGTGCTGATGGTGGTGGTGACTGTGCTGATGATGGTGGTGACTGTGCTGATGATGGTGGTGACTGTGCTGATGATGGTGGTGACTGTGCTGATGGTGGTGGTGACTGTGCTGATGATGGTGGTGACTGTGCTGATGGTGGTGGTGACTGTGCTGATGGTGGTGGTGACTGTGCTGATGATGGTAGTGGTTTAGTCGTTGTCATGATGGTTATTGTAGCAGCCGTAGTGGTAGTTGTGGCGGTGCGAAGATGGTGTCAGCGAGGTGTTTGTGGTGGCAGTGGCGGTGCAGACTGTGGTGATATGTTGTTGGTGTTGGTGTTGGTGTTGGTGTTGTGTTGGTGTTGGTGTTGGTGTTGGTGTTGGTGTTGGTGTTGGTGTTGGTGTTGGTGTTGGTGTTGGTGTTGGTGTTAATGGTAGTTTTATTTGCGGTGACGAAGGTGGTGTCGGTGACAAGCAGTGTAATGATGGTTGTGGTTGTGACAATGATCCATATCATATGATATCGGATTATGATAAGGTATTATAATGTGAATATAATGTTATGTCACTCTATGGGTTATATATATATATAATGGATATAATATATCTCCTCATTACATTATTATACTCGTACACTTATATATATATATATATAATATATAGATATATATAGTATGTATATATATATATATATATATATATATATATATATATATATATATATATATATATATATATATATATATATATATATATATATATATATATATATATATATATATATATATATATATATATATATATATATATATATATATATATATATATATATATATATATATATATATATATATATATATATATATATATATAAAATATATATATATATATATATAATAGATATATATATATATAAAATATATATATATATATATATATTATATATATATACATACATATATATATATATATATATATATATATATATATATATATATAATATACGGTTAAACGCGGTATCTCTCCCTCATTACATTATTATGACGTCGCGCCAGCCGTTTCCGATTTAGTGTCTTATTGCACACACGTGGATGCACTAATCGATTAATAAAACCATATAACGTGCAGTCGTATGTACACATCAAATTAAACATGCACGATGGCGCGATTACTTCATAAAAACCCTAATAAAAGTGCTTTCAGATCCACTAAGTGTGACGGACGACTCGGTCCCCGCTCGGCACCCGCTAAACCACAGATGGTCTTCGTTAATAGTGTTGATTAATTCACTAGTCACCATCTGGCACATCTATACAGTGCGGATAAATATGCACATTTGTCCAGTGATATATGAACACATCTTATTTTCTCAATCTATCACACACGCCACAGTGGTTTGTGTTTATATATTATTCTAATGAAAATGTGACGTTAGAGAATGCAACATAATTTTAACATATGTGAATACATCACTGTGTCGGTCACTTGGGTTTGACGGTCCATAATAAAGCACCGGCGTGGGAATAGGAGGTAAGGGGGGCTGCCCCTGGAATTTCGGTGAGGGGCAGACATAAGGTTCTGCTCCAGGTCAAATGAATGAGAACTTACGGCGAGATGCCCGCGAACATCTGACAACAACATCCACACAAACACAAGCATCTTGAAAAACGTCGGTGTTTAGAACATTGGCGCGGGAATAGGGGCACAGGTGGTAGCTACCGTGGAATTTCTGAGAGGGGGCAGACATATACTACCCCAGTATATAAGAAGTTACGGTGAGCCGGCTACGGAATAATGGTCAACATCACCTACCCCGCCTCCCCGTAGACTGCTTGCTACCAGTTCAGTCAAACGAACAAAAATATCGGACAAGCCGAATTTATGATCAAATAATTCCACTGCACATTCCTCCGTCTTCCGATGGCATGATCGGCGACATGGCAGAAGGGAAGAGGCACTGAACCTCTAGCGGTCTACCCACAAGTCATTTTGTTCGCGCCTGTGTAACAATGTTCTTCCTTGTGTGTAGGGGTGAGCGCCGGCAGTCTTTTGCTAGCTATTACCTGTCTAATGGAAGTGGACGGGCCACGTCCCAGGAGACGACGGGTATTGCAGATGAGCACGACTGCCGTGCAGTGACACCGTAATTACGAGCAACACGTTAATGAGCGGCGTTCTGTTAAGCTGATCGTTCTGCCGTGTTAGGAATGTGATCGACGCACTACGTCACACGCATTGCACAAAACGTATTACTGATACTCTCGAGTATTCTGCCATCAGCATTATACAGGTGTGTCATGAACGACACGAAATCTTACACTGATTAGCTAATAGAAGAAGGCTAAGTATTCATTATGCAAAGCCATCGCTTCTGTGTGTGTACAAGGACAATGCGAGTGAACGTTGTGTTATTATTTAAGAATGTCGCCTGTTGGTGAGACTTATTTTCCTATGTTTAGAGAATATATTTCTGCATTCACCGTTGAAATAATGACTTCGATGTGTATATTTTTGATGTTCCAGATTTACTATTTCAAACCTCTTTCAACGTCGGTGTGACGCAAAGATTATATTATAAATATCGACTGCATTGATACCAATGAGACTTTACTGAACTATGATACTATCTCAAACACACTGGCTAGTAATCATAGCAACTCATCCCAAAGCAAGCAGAGCGCGGTTCTGATTAAAATATCTCCTGAGGCAAAGTGATTTGTCACGAAAAGACCTTGTAATGTTATCGGAGGAAGGACTGACACGAGAATAATCACTACAGCGTCCGTCGTCAAATGTGAACTCGGCAATATTCCCGGAAACGACAATCTAAATAAATACGACTAAGACGCTTACCGGATGATTCCGCCGGAAGATATCCTATCAATCAGAGATTCAACCAAGACAGCGATCTGTGGTTAGAATGCAGTGGGTCGTGCTCGGATAGTCAGGATCTCCTTTCACAGAATCAAGCAACCCTCAGGTATATATCTTATAACAACGGCACCGATGCTGGACGACGATGTTACTGTGTCTAACGAACTTCTGTCTTACGTCATTCACACACCAGACAAGGTATTGACTACATGTGCAATAAGTCTGGTCACGTTCACTCGGCCGAACGAACACCGTTTTTCGTAGTATTCTCCAAAATGTACAACTCAACAGACCCGCCGACGTAAGATCCGTAAATATCGTCCAAAGCGGAAGGACATCGCCAAACTCCCGCGAGATTCCCCGTGAACAAAGACACGGCGATCTGAAACAGTGTCTCGCTCCTCTCTCTCTTTGCCTCCACGAGCCGGTGCTTGGAGTTCGGCACGACTGTGACTCTGACGTTGCCGCTATCGCCGGAGGATCCCGACTGACCGCGCGGGCCGTGCCCGCCCCGATCACCTACGCTACTGTTCACGACACGGCGCTATCGATCCGCGTCGGTCGCAATTACTTCCGACGATGATTGTTCGCCTTGTGCTAAACTGTCAGTCGACGTATCACTGTGATGGTCGCCCAGTGTGGGCGTGGAGCGGGTTGTCCCAACAAGTGTCGATACACCGGCTACTGACCCCAATTGTCGACCGAGTAACTGTAACTATGCCCACCCGCGTCACTGACAAACACCGATGTGTTCACGTGTTTGTGACGACTACGCACTTCGTCGCGAGGGCAAACAGGAAGGCACGCTAACATATGCACGCCCGCACATTCGCCCACACGCACACGCACTAGCACACGCACGCTTGCCACTATTGTTCGTACGTACTGGGTAATAATTTACCTGCAGTCAACGTGCTACCGTCATGTGTCATGAGGACATCTAAATATCTATAAAGTCGCAGTGGAAGACACGGCGATCTTGATTACACTGGCGACTTGTTATTATGTGTTATTACTGAGCCTGCCTTTTACGGCATTCGCGGGCGGCCGATATCAGATGACAGAAGCAAACATTGCATGATACGACGTGTGTTTTACAGGTACTGAATACAATGTTCGAAGCCTTTGTTAAAACAGCGCGCCAGACTAGCATTGTGATACCATTTTATCTTCGAATGTTTTCTATTCACGTAATAAGAAGTATTGAGTTACCATATTCCGACACGCCTTTTGTATGTCATTTCAAATGTCCCCTCTGGGAGAAGGCATTTCATATTGCTTCTTGGGCTTGTTGACAATGCACTCCACATGCACGCATGTCTCCCTCCCACACTGTCATGAAATCCGCGCAGGACAACATCCCAAACCACGATTAGAGAGCGGTGGCTCAGTGATTAGAGCTTCGAACTCTTCACTATCGGAACTCGAGTTCGAATGTTGTGCTTCCATGTGGAAGCTTGTGCAATTTTGTTCCCTCTACGTTGCTACAGTTCACTCAAATGTAGGACTGAGTACTGGCTAAATATATTGGTGGATATTTATGTACGAAAACTGTTCGCCAATCAATTGCTTCCTAGAGAAGTGGACATGTTTTATTTAATGACCAGATCTTCCAGGGAGTAAAGTGTAAACCGGTTTCAGCGCCCATAAAGATAAGATATTTCGTTCTATAATAACGTACCTTTTAAAACCTTATGCGTCTAAGAACTTACGACATTAATGTTTACTCAGATGCAACACAAGATATGTTTACAATAAACATTTGATTAACACAACACACGTGTCATTTTCATGTCTACAGACACCTGACTATTTGAAGACCGAGAAAATTAGAAACGAAAGTTGCAATTTGCAAACGTTATCAATGCCGTTGTTCGGACAATGTGTGATTAAAAAATTTAGTTTCTCTTACAAACTAAACGTATACATTGATCTAGCACTGAGCTAACACAACAACACATTTACATCAATACGGCCGTGGGAGCCAGCTTTGACTCCAATGTACATAACGACGTGATCTGGCTCCGTGAAACCAGGTCAACCACATCGACGTTGTAATGAATTTATAGGCAGATACCTAACGGAACTATTCACAATAACGCAGCTGTCGAAGATATAACTGACTGCGGCGAAACCATAAATAGTAATAATGGTTATTTTATAGAATCATTGCGCTATTAGAATAATTGATTGCCATTTTAATGACGACGGGCTAACATGGCAAATGCGCGCAATGCGTTGAATTCGCTCCTGCGCATCCGCATACGTCACATCCGGTAGAACACGACGGGAAAGCGTTATATCCGCGCTGCGTGATCCACCTCGTTCATGCTACCGCGCACTGTTGAATAAACTTTGCCTTATCTGTGAAAATACAAGTGTCAGAGGAAATAAAAATTAATATAGTGTGAGGTTGGGCGTTTATGGCAAACGCTTTTATCAGACGATCGCATTTCGCGACGCCGGTAGGTGATAATAATAGCCACAGGCGACACTTTTATACGGTAATCCGGCGCGTTCACGACTTATTATGAGCATTAATGAGTGAATCGACTGCATAATTCAATCGTCCCTGATCGCGTCCATTATCGCGTCCGCACCTGCCGCGTTCACACGCAGTGTTAATGTCGTTATCTACGGCATATCTCACCTGTATCTAATGTCGCATATCTTTTGTTTCGTTGTTGATGATGCGCCACGATTGCAAATGCACGATATGAATAAATCGTGCACCGCGAGTGCGCCAGGGTGTCTGGAGCGATCATCACGAGACCCTAGTTTAATTAAAACGGTCCTCAAACACGCGACCTAATCACGTCGTAAATATAGTGAGCAAACTGTCGACATTTATTCGTGCCAGTTGTCACATTCAAAAGGATAATTTATTTATCTCACCTGCGTTATGATAAAAAAATTGCATAGCCAATTGACAATATTGCATTGACATTGTGTCAATAGCGACTGTGATGAAGGACTGAATGTCAACAGTTATTCCTTCTCCAAGCTGGAGCGATCACCAAACTGTTGTTTGCCGTATTACTGACAACTCTGTCGAGCGACATATATTAAAAGGTGATGCAATCGCACCCCGTATTCTGTCATCTCCTTTGACGGGAATATGTCCGAGAATGGACCTACCCTATATCACGCAGTACGATGTAGGAAGTTTCTTCTTCGATAGTTACGATTATCTCTGACTTTTAGCGCATCTCACAGATCAGCGAAACTTCATTGCATGGGCAAAATCAATCTCCGCGATAGCAGAATCGACACTTCGAGGCCAGAAATATTTCCGAGAATAAACACCGGAAGTACAAAGCCCAAGTGACAAATATATCTTTCAGGACAATATCGATTCCAACGGCTTCATGTGACAGTCAGTTCCTCTTTCTACGCCACCAAACTAATGTCATTAACGTTAAATTTGAACCGAAACACAAGTAATTTAGTGCGCGGTAGGTGCAATAAAATTAAACGAGTTCTTGCTGCAGTTAATTTCAACTAATTCATGACGCAAGCTGAACACCCACGGAGCAGTTCTCGATTAAATATGGCTGCACCGCGAACTTGTCTACGTGAAAAACGCAAACGGAACAAACATTGGAACTGAGGGACGTAGGACCGCGGCGTCCTTCTGCCACGCCACTGTGTACACCAGTGCCGTCATTGTGTACACCAGTGACGTCACTGTGTACACCAGTGACGTCACTGTGTACACCAGTGCCGTCACTGTGTACACCAGTGCCGTCACTGTATACACCAGTGCCGTCACTGTATACACCAGTGCAGTCACTGTGTACACCAGTGCAGTCACTGTGTACAACAGTGCAGTCACTGTGTACACCAGTGCAGTCACTGTGTACACCAGTGCAGTCACTGTGTACATCAGTGCAGTCACTGTGTACACCAGTGCAGTCACTGCGACACACCAGTGCAGTCACTGTGTACACCAGTTCATAGCTGTGTACATCAGTGCAGTCACTGTGTACACCAGTGCAGTCACTGTGTACACCAGTGCAGTCACTACACCAGTGCAGTCACTGTGTACACCAGTGCAGTCACTGTGTACACCAGTGCAGTCACTGTGTACACCAGTGCCGTCACTGTGTACACCAGTGCAGTCACTGTGTAACCAGTGCAGTCACTGTGTACACCAGTGCAGTCACTGTGTACACCAGTGCAGTCACTGTGTACTCAGTGCAGTCACTGTGTACACCAGTGCAGTCACTGTGTACACCAGTGCAGTCACTGTGTACACCAGTGCAGTCACTGTGTACACCAGTGCAGTCACTGTGTACATCAGTGCAGTCACTGTGTACACCAGTGCAGTCACTGTGTACACCAGTGCAGTCACTCCACTGTGTACACCAGTCTCACTGTGTACACAGTCGTCACTGTGTACACCAGTGCCGTCACTGTGTACACCAGTGCAGTCACTGTGTACACTAGGGCGCAGTCATGTGCCGCGTAACACTCAACCGTGCACGTCACGATGTGTACACATCAGCTCGTCAGTTCAGTCGACTGCAGTCACCTACACAGTGCACGTGCACTGCGCACACCAGTTCAGTCAGCTGTGTACATCCAGAAGTGCAGTCACTGTGTAACATCACGTGCATCAGGCGTCACTTGTGTACTGTACCTAGTGCGTCACTGTCAGCGCTGTGTACGTGCACCACGGGCAGTCAATGTGACACTATCTCACGTACACCATCATCTGTGCATTCAGCCGTGCACAGTCAGCACTGGACACCAGTGCAGTCACAATCGCACTGTGTACAATCACTTGTACACCGGGTCTGCACTAGGCGTATGTAACATCAGTCACACATGCTGACTTACGGTCGTCACCCACTGTGCAGTTACTGCACTGGTGTACACAGTCACTGCACTGGTGTACACACCGAAGTGTCGTTTCCCGTCGATAACACACAACCGGCGATATTCTGTTTCCGTCGATGTAGACAACAATAAACACTCTCGTTTCATCGACTGACGACAGCCTATCTATACAGTAACGTGCCATGTGCATTCCAACATTTCCTGCGCTGTTTGCATAAAGGACCGCAACGAATACGATAAATCACGAAGCATCCTCAGCGAAACGGTTGGTTTTATTGTAGTCTGTCGCCGGTGAGGTGCGTCCGTGTCGCCGCGTTGTCGGACCTGCACCATTCTTGGGTCGGTAAATTATGAGACTTCTCCGTCACCGGAACATCTGGCTGACTTAGCCGGCCACATCTCCAGCACGACCGACATTGTATTGACGCAATCGTTTTGAAACAATATTTACAAAGCCACAAAGGGCATGACCATAAATGTCACAGACGCCATAAGTCAAAAATACGTTTGACTGGCGGCACGGATATTACATAAACAAAAACTGACAACTGTGCATGAAGTTAGAATTGCGCTAATGGCAACACTGATTTGTATTTATTTCCAGTATGTTCTATAATGACTGATTAACAAATACAACGGAATCTACAAAGAGCGTTCTTAATCGTTGATAAATATACATATTCGTTCGGTTGATTTTCTTACGGTTTTATTCACTCTTAAGCAAATATGTTATCGAAAATCACCGGAACGTAGTCAACCTGGCAGCAGCAACCTACGGCAGTCATCTGTCATGTGAACAAATATATCCAGAATTCGTACTATTTGGTCGTAAATAATTACCGATGGCTAGACGAATCAATAGGGGAAAGTGCGGTAATATGAGCCACCAGATAATATGGGCCACCTCTCTAACTCAGAAATAGTACAAAAAACGTTGCCATCTATCGTTTGCGTACTGAGTTAAGGAAGGTAGCGGAACAGGCCGCCAACATTTGGAGTGATAAGACGACAAAATATACACATATTTACGTTAATAACAACTCATAGCATATCTTACGATTTCCGTACGTTGGGTGAATACATATAAATCAAATGAATTACGTTTTATGACGACTTAGTTAACGTGGCAGTTCGTGTTATGCGTGATAATGCAACCATATCGAATAAATGTCCCGTCTGGAGCAAAAAAGGAAGTGATACGAGCCACCTGACGTTCAGGTAATATGAACATATGCTCATATTACGTTTGCTGATTAATATTCGAGGAGATCACGCCATCTCCCAAACCTCACAGGAAAGCGAGAACTAAGAAAAGGAAGGAGGCTCATGCTAAAATCCTCACCGGGTCCCTTCATAACACACAACTTGAAGCACATGAAGCCCCTACATCCAAGACAGATCTTAAGTCTGTACCAGAAGCTTACCAAGCTAGAACGAAGAAATCAAACGGAACATCCGATATGTTCATAATGCCATGAATGGTACTTGTTATCCACACTGAGGGAATGGATCAAATGTAATAAGTGCGATGCATGGATGTATGCTGCATGCGCTGGAGCTGGTTAAGAGATTGCCACCTAGAGATTCAACTCTAGATGGCAGGTGGACTAGGAAGCCATTTGGCTTATCGAGAGACCAACCTATCTATCTAAGTATACCCCGCCCGTCTTAGGTATATGTCGATTTTATTTTTAAATATATTAACACTACTAGCACCTACACAATCAGCTGATAATATGTTCCATTCGTTTACTGTTCTTTGTGAAAATGTAAATTTTCTAATATCTAGTCTACACTGCTTCTTTGCTAATGTAACTCCATGTCCTCTAGTTCTTCTCTCTTCCTTGACTGTGAACAATATTTCTGTCAATATTTTCACACCCATTCAATATTATAAACACCCATTCAATATTATAAACACCTCAATCTGATCTCCTCTCAATCTTCTGGTTTCTAGTATTGTTAAACCACATTCTTTTAGAGGCATTTCATAACTAATATTCCTGAGTTTTTGTATCATTTTGGTTGCTCTCCTTTGTACTCTTTCTAGCATATTAATATACTTCTTGCGATATGGCCTCCATGCTTGTATACAATATTCTAAGTGAGGCCTAACTATTGTTTTATATAGCGGATGAGGGTATTCAAATGTGATTTGTGTTAAGTTCTCTGAGAGGCTGTTCTGAATACTGTTGTTATCAGCACACTGTGCATCTCCGAACAACGTTTATTGTAGTGTGTGTGTGTGTGTGTGTGTGTGTGTGTGTGTGTGGGGGGAGGTACGTGCGTGCGTGCGTGCGTGCGTGCGTGCGTGCGTGCGTGTGTGCGTGTGTGCGTGTGTGGTGTCTATCACGCTTCATTTCACGTCATAGTTTCACAAAGCCCATAACTAGCCATATAGCTCCAGAATGTAAGTGTGAACAAAAAAAGGCTCATATTACCACACTGTCCCCTAATGTCTCTCCGCAGTGACGTACTTTACGAGGAGTCACCACTTGGTCTGGTCGGATGGACTGTGTTGCGCTGAGTGTAAGGGAGCTGATTAAATAAAATGTAATTAGAGGACGACGTTTGAGTGAATTATGCCGTCGATAACACGACAATGATGGGACCACCTGAACACTGGACTCGTCCGTTATTGTGGCATAGTTCACTGACCGGTGTCCAGTGTCGACAAATGCTTCGCACGCGAGATGGTCAGTATTATCCGGATGACCGCGATAGGGGCATAGCACTATATGGTCAATTCGATAAAGATTCGTGAATAATCGATGTCATTGGAAATATAGAGCGCAACTTGTAGATTAGCCAGTATTAAATTGATTAAAAGCATATAATCCATTTAGAATAATCAATATTGGATTTAAATAATCAGACAATCGATGGTGATAAACAGCATTCGTTTGACAAAGAGTTACTAATGTTTAGTACGAATCGCCAAAGGCAATGTGCAGAGTGCACCACAATCAATAAAACATCAGTAATAATTTATAGTATATTGTCAATCAATATAAAGAATTAACGTGTTTTGCATTTTGCGACCTAGCATACATTTTCAATCGATCGCCAACTGCACGTATCCATGCAGTTGATACTTTGCTAAGGTAATTTGTATACACATAACCACCACTTTGTACAGCACATAGCTGAGTGAACTGGGCCAACGAACTTTCCCGACGTCGATATGGTAGAGCAGGCTTCGAACCCGGGTGCTACAGACTTCGAACCCGGGTGCTACAGACTTCGAACCCGGGTGCTACAGACTTCGAACCCGGGTGCTACAGACTGGTCCAGTGTCCTCGCCACTGTGCCACTGTGCCACTGTGCCACTGTGCCACTGTGCCACTGTGCCACTGTGCCACTGTGCCATTGTGCCACTGTCCCAATGTGCCACTGTGCCACTGTGCAACTACGCTCCATACACCATTGGTGACTAACAAGCCTTATCTGACAACATCGGTAATTAAAACAAGTATATAAATTTTGACTGCGACAGCTATCGACACGTGTTTGGGACGTTTTAGATGAAGTGTATATTCTGTGTGAGAGACCATGTCAGCCCGGCTGGCGCCCGTATTAAGTTACGGGAGGAAATCGCTGGCGGTTCACACGTCAGTGCGTCAGTCGGTTAGAGGCTGCTGAAGTCCGTGCGCGTGTGCTTGTGTATGTTTGTTGTGGCGTGCACGTGCGCGTGTGCGTGTGCGTCCGTGTGTGCCTGAGCGCTTTGGACGGCGAGTGGATGGATACTATAAAGTCGAGTAGTTATACCTTCTTCCTCGATAGGGGATACATCTATTCTACCTTCGAAAGCGATGAAAGGGGGTGGACATTCGTTGTTGCGATGTGTGCGGAAATATCAGCTCTTGTGTCTCAGCAATATGATCAGTGACAGCAGTTTCCGTGTCCCTGTCTTGACACGATACAATTTATAGGTGCAAAATCGATAGATTCGTGGTAAGCATGCTGCCGTGGGTAGACCCTGAAGACATGCCAGGACCGTGTGATGTAGGGCCAATGTATTGGACGCCATAAACAAGCGCCAACGTAATTTAGTATATATAACAGGAGCACAAGCTGCGCCCTCTAGTGCAATGCTGATAAGTTATTATATTCAAGCATTCCATATATAACATGATAATAAGATTTGACTGCATATTGTGCATTTTATGGTAGATAATCGTGGATGTACATAGAATAACAGCTACATTTCAGTTACTTATCCAGTAAATATATTACACGCCTGGTGGACGATATATCGTATTCGTAGCAAATCGTTACAACCCGCGCGGCGCTCTCCGAGTGGAATACAGATCTACCCACCAATCCGTGAATTGCAATCGAAATTTCCATAGCGTGCCTTATACCAAATATACACCATAATCATCGAAATGATTACACGACATCAAATAATGAATTATTTAATGACTGATTGATGCGAATCGCTTAAATACCAATTCACCTCTCTTCATTTATCAATCAACTAGCAATACATATATCAATTCATTGTGTCATTGATATTGTGTGTGCAGACTTTATACCAACATAGTCTGATAATGATATGATGTGATGTGATGTGATGTGATGTGATGTGATGTGATGTGATGTGATGTGATGTGATGTGATGTGATGTGATGTGATGTGATGTGATATGATATGATATGATATGATATGATATGATATGATATGATATGATATGATATGATATGATATGTATATGATATGATATGATATGATATGATATGATATGATATGATATGATATGATATGATATGATATGATATGATATGATATGATATGATATGATATTATATGATATGATATGATATGATATGATATGATATGATATGATATGATATGATATGATATGATATGATATGATATGATATGATATGATATGATATGATATGATATACATATTTGTCTATTTCACATGGACTGGAAAGTTGAATTCCTTCATCACCCGGAAGTATGTTCTGATCACGCCACGTCTACAAATACGTTATCACCTGATGTATGTTTACAGCGAAATGCTGCATATTTCGCGTCGAGCGACGCTCCAGATCGTATCAGTATATAATCAGTGTGCCACATCGTTTGAAATGCTATTTGTCCTTCAGAAAATCAAACAAGATAACAATTATTCCGCCCACAACGCAGGCTACAATGTCCGTGTCACATATCGTCGCCACCTGAGATATATATTCTGCCGCGGCTACACGCGATGAAAGTGTCTAATGCTCATGTACCTTCGCGATAAAACGCCACACACGGGTCCAGCGAGCTATTAATTTTCCCATTGAAAAGAATAGTGAGCGTGTGCAAGGCAGTTTATAAAAACGGTAAATATGACTTTGTCCGTTGCAGTCGATGATTACCTGCAGTGGCGTTATCGTGAAAAACTTATTATTGTTGTACAAGGTTCTTCAGAAATGATGTAAATCTTGGCGAGGTGCAGTATATGGTAGTCTACACGATTATTAAATGCACCGTTACCAGAGGAGAGCGTGTGTAGAATGGCCTCATAATCCACCCTAACGCCTGTATGCATGCACACCTTCCCACACACACACATACACATATACTCACACACACACATATACTCACACACACACGCATGCACGCACGCACACACACACACACACACACACACGCACGCACGCACGCACGCACGCACGCACACAAACACACACACACACACACACACACACACACACACACACACACACACACACCGTTAAATATCCAATGAAGGGTTCGATGCTAATTATGCGATGTTCAGAAGGCGTTCAAATAAACGGCATTACATCATTGAAAAAGTGGCACATGTCTCGAAATCACTAGCACGTCTTTCGTCCACCATCAAGCATAAAGTATAATGCTGGTCTGTCCCCATTGGCCGGTTTGTCCGATTTGGAGTAGTTTCAAGTAAGCCCAGCAGACGGCATCACTTGTAACATGTCTGTGAAGTCGTTGCGGCAGTAAACTGGAGACCCGGTAGGAATACACTACACGATAGATCGTTAGGGCATTAGCTAATACAACCAAACACAAAACGCCAACATTTAATAACACTATAATCCAAACCAACAAACAACAGGGGATTATTAAAAAAAACAATCTCAAATATGCAGCCGCCGTTGTAGAATCTTCCGCAAAACTGTCAAGTCAATACTTTACATTCATTAAGCATTACGTCATTTCAACACATTTATCTCGTAACATATTCATTCGCGATACGCGAATGTTTCTCTCCGAGTATACGAATAAAAAGATAAGATGATAGTTGATGGTTACCTCCATACTTCTATAGTAGTTCACACTACGACGAGCACAATTCTGAGTCAAGTACACAGGAGTAAGCCTGGTCTGTAGACCTACGTTACTCCTGTCTATGTGCCACGTACTGCCAGCTCCGTCTAGAATATCACAATAACTACTTAATATATAGCGCAGTGTCAGTGCGCTCACATGGCCGGGGCTACGGTACCTATTCATTCAAAATCCAACTCAAGTTCTCTGTAGGAAAGATTTAGTTATATCTATACTATTTCCCTATTATTTTCCTGAACCACATCCAGATGTATGTAGCTCAGTAACCTGAAATAAAGGTGGCGATACTGAAATTAATCATAGCTCAATAAGCTGAAGTAACGCGAGGTGACTGAACTTAATCATAGCTCGTTTACCTGAAGTAAAGTGGGGTGACTAAAATTGCTCATAGCTCAGTAACTGAAACAAAATCGGAATGACTAAAATTCATCGTAGCTTAGTTAACTGAAGTAAATAGGACCTACTGAAATTACTCATAGCTGAGTATAGTGAACTAACGTGGAGTGGCCGAGATTACTCGTATATCGGAACTTCCGCAAGAAGACTGAAACTGGGACTCTGCCAGCTGAGGTCGTGTTGATTAGACCACCTGGAAGGTCAGGGAGACGAGGCTCATATATTGGTTATCGTTGTTTATTCCCTTCTCGTCTCCTTGACCCGCCGCCCAAGGGGCAGCAGGTGTCAGACTCGGAACCACCGCGGGAGTGACCTGAAATATGTCTAATCAAAGAGACTTCGATGGATGAAGCATGTTTATCGACGAACAATTCCTTCGTGGGAAAAGTAATTGATCAACTGGTATATGTAGTGTTGAATATTTTGTAAGAGAATGAACAAATATATGGAAACGGCGATTTATAAAGACACGCATTCAAGTGGGCTTCTTACTAACGGACATTGCGTCAGCTGTAGCGTGTCACGGTCATTTCGATATCAGCTCATGCGTGACGTCGACGTATGTGATGCTACGGATGTATTGCATATTACCGGCGGGGCGGACGGACGGACGGACGGACGGACGGACGGACGGACGGACGGACGGACGGACGGACGGACGGACGGACGGACGGACGGACGGACGGACGGACGGACGGACGGACGGACGGACGGACGGACGGACGGACGGACGGACGGACGGACGGACGGACGGACGGACGGACGGACGGACGGACGGACGGACGGACGGACGGACGGACGGACGGACGGACGGACGGACGGACGGACGGACGGACGGACGGACGGACGGACGGACGGACGGACGGACGGACGGACGGACGGACGGACGGACGGACGGACGGACGGACGGACGGACGGACGGACGGACGGACGGACGGACGGACGGACGGACGGACGGACGGACGGACGGACGGACGGACGGACGGACGGACGGACGGACGGACGGACGGACGGACGGACGGACGGACGGACGGACGGACGGACGGACGGACGGACGGACGGACGGACGGACGGACGGACGGACGGACGGACGGACGGACGGACGGACGGACGGACGGACGGACGGACGGACGGACGGACGGACGGACGGACGGACGGACGGACGGACGGACGGTGTATTTTCTACATTAACCGTATGATTCATATGATGAAATACTTCATTCATCCCTATCAGTGATTCATGAATCGACATTACATTGCTCAACTTACAATGGCGCAAATATGACGCAAACAATATTATCTCGTTTCACAACGCCGTCGTAATCGATTACAACAAACCACTAAGGTGACATGTGACACGGCTCTCACTCTTCGACCTTTGCTTGAATACGTACGTGCTGCAGGCGTGGCGTGTTGTCGCTCAGGCGCGTGCTCAGCCAAGCGAGACGAACAACCATTTTTTGACCAGACACCGTAAATATGCATTATGTGTGTGAGAAAATCATTCATATCTTATCCGACGATTTGCGTCTGCCGCAATCAAACACGCGACAGGCGATCGCAGGTGTAGACGACAACTACTTATCGCCTTACTATATCATGTGTTGCTCCGTGCAGCTGTCTTGCAGAACTACTCAGTCGGCGCTACGATTGTTACTGTTTCCGCACTAAACTAATCACATTTGTGAATTGTATAGCTGATGTTATCGTTGCTGTCGTCACCCTCGCAATAACCGTCGTTGTCATGATATTCATCGTCGTCATCATTTTCATCATCATTACAACTATCCGTCGTCATCCTAATTACCAGTCGTCCGTGGAGATGATGGTGACATCAACTATATGTCCCGACAATGAGGTGATATGTAGGTTGCGGATGAGGGAGTAGGGTATAACCGGATTTCTTTCCATCCCGAGCAACAGTTCGTCAAATCCCTGCACAAATTGATCTAATCAGTATCGAGCATTAACAAGACACGTCCATTACCGTAATCGCGATCACGTGTCACTGACACACCTTTATTGTTGCCGGTGTCTTCATCACCAGTCCAACCCACTGTTCCATCACACGGACAGTGTCACATGGAATGACACCAAGAGATGTGGTCGCCATGACAGAACATCATGCCACATCTAATCGGCGGAATGTTCACAACAGTCATCACCACTTACCTGCAGCATGTTCACACAACTGTTATCACATCTAACCTGCATAAGAATATTCATAACTGTCATCGTTTGTAACTTGCGACTTGTTCACAACCGTCCAGCCTAATTGTGATTTATGTTCACGAGTTCTCGTAAACAAGCCCATTTCTTCTCACCTGTTTCGCTTTTCAACAAAGGTGACTATTTATTATCTGCACTGCTTAGCCGCTGCGAGGATCGTAAACATTCTAGAGGAGTTTGTTTCGCGTTTATTCTTACACAACAACACTGGCTTACTTCTTAACGTTCTACTGCCTTTCGCAAAGTAACTTCAGCAATTGAATCATGGGATGTAATTCGTTCTGGTGTCCGCCAGGTGGTCCGGGGAACGTACAGTCATAAACAACTGTGTTGTTGATTTGGAGTGACACCTGAGTTAGGAAGACCACAGTACTAATGAACCGAGGCGAGCGAGGACCGAATGAGCAGGACAGATGACACAATAACCCGTCAAGACCAAATTTCCGAAGGAGACTCCCGTGATTGTCGAAGCATAGATGGTCAATATGTTTGGGTCAACAAAACATTAAAATAAAAAATTATCAACACTGATACGTATGGTCACAAATCCCACAACAAAACAAAGAACAATTAAGAATCGCCTTTTATATGAAATATAACCGACTCCACGCGACATCAGTTCGTGTGAATATGACACTGGAGCAGACGGCCTGCGGCAGTTGTTGCGGATACTCAACTTACAGTAATATTCCAAGAAGACGTAGAGCCGACTGATACAACACTGATAATGCGTGACTGCGTCGTCCGTAAAGTGTCGACGCTGACGCCAAAGTCACGTTAAAAACCGACTTGCGAAAAACTCACTTGAATATAAAACGGAAAAAAGTGACCCTTGGCCTAGACTGGAAACCGGGACAGGCGTATGATATATGGACGTGTGAAAAGTGTATGTGTGGCTCGTATGTGTAGTACGTAAAGTATCCGAGTTCAGTTATTTTAGTTGTAAGAAGCAGCTGTATTCACTTGTTTGGAATGTGTAAAATGCCTGACGGTTAGCACTCGGTAGATGCAAGTGTAACATTCCCAAAGCACTGGCAAACGTGTTAACAAACGTTTGCTGGTAACATTATGCCAACGTCAGTGTAAGCGCGTTTGTGCTATTATGAATAGAGTAGGTTGTGTACGCTTTCAGTTGCTTGCCCAGTTAACGTACGCCTACTACCATCTAGGTGAAAATGAACCGAGGACTGTATTGTCTTTGATGCCTATCCGCGTTCGTTTAACACATGTATTATATGCTATATGTAAATATGTTTAAATTGACATGTGATTTCTTTGTGCCGATTTGAGCGGATTATGTTGGAACACAATGTCATATACTTTATGCCATCAGCCCTCGATAGAACGCTCCTCGACTAGTTTTTAGATCTACTTATAGCGCGTGACGTAGCCCGGCACGCGAACTTCGTATTTCTCACGGATGGCCAAGGTCGTCCACCCCAGTAGCTACACTTAACTCAGTTGTATGAAAGAATTGTTGTAGTATCATACCCGTGTGAATGAACGCGTGTGGTTCAGCTGAAGTATGCAGCCTTTTGTCCGTCGACAAAGGTGCCGCGCCTTGTAAAAACGTATCATTAGCTTTATATCAGCGCAATGCATCAGAAGCACACCTTTGCGCCACGCGGGACTTAGCTGTAGCGCTATTTTAAGACGTGTGTTCACTGACATGCTACCGCTAGCAGGCATGTCTGTGTTGCGTCAATTGCAGTGTGGTTGGCCACTTTGTAGGTATTCATTCAAAAGGAGCCCGGATAAACGGATTAATTTCAATATATATATGTTGGTAACATCACTGGGTAACCACAAACCTAACGATATGAAATAGTTATCTTACCTAGTTGGCAAAAGTTTGTGCTGTAAACAAGCGGATGTCAAGCCGTGCACGAACGTACAGTTTCGGGTATACGTCCGGTGCTAATTGTTTGAAAATGTATCGTAACATTTAAAGAACGCAGAGGCAGGCCCATAGGTTCGTCATACGTCACTCGAAACTGTAATATTATTATACTTTTGAGGTACCATGACATTTTCAAGCTATGTTGCAACTGTTCTTAGGTAACATTGTCCGAAGGTATTAAGAATGCATTCGTTGACACATCTTAATAGAGCATTGAAGCAATACGTCGTGCCGGGTGCAGCTTCCTGTAAACAGTTCAGCTGTTGACTGTACTGAATTGGCAGACGGCGCTAAGTAAGACGTGTCCTACATAGCATCGATCGTTTAAGGCAAACTCGCTCTCTTATGCAAACGTTGATGATTATAAGTTAATGAACACAACATTGCATATGGGAAGTTGAAATATTCTAAACTGATAGAGGTATTAAAGGCTTTCTTGCAGCCGATCATTCAGAATAAAATTAGATTTGCCAGATTCGCAATATTGATTTACTGAGAAAAAGTAACAAAACGAAACATATTGCAAGCCTGACATTCTGCTGGGTTCGTTTGAAAGACCGGAAACCTCATAAATACTGGCCGAGGAACCAACTAAGTATAAGACGGCTGAAGGTTGTCAAACCAGACTAACACTATACCAAGAAAAAGAGCTGACATGCGGCGTTGCCGGAAATGGAATTCGACCAACTGCCTCGCACGGAGATGTAGCTATTTGATTTATCGGTTGACTAAAGGAATAAACGAAGCGACGAAAAAATCAAATTACCTGCCAAACACCGAGTCAGTCACAAAACGAACGAAAGAATCATGCAAAGAACCAACTCACCAGAAACGTAGAGAATATGAAAGGGGTGAATAAATACTAAGACAAACACAAGTATTATATATTGGGAATACACAAGTAACGCTGATGTAATCGCCTTGTCTCGGTGTAATCACTACTAATACCTGGTTGTATACGATAGATTGTTTGACATCGTTCACAGTAACCACAGAGCCGTGTATTGTACGTTGAGTTCAGAGAGACGTGTATTCTACATGACATCGTCAGGGCCGTGTGTTGTACGTTGAGTCCATAGAGCCGTGTATTCTACATGACATCGTCAGGGCCGTGTGTTGTACGTTGAGTTCAGAGAGCCGTGTATTCTACATGACATCGTCAGGGCCGTGTATTGTACGTTGAGTTCAGAGAGACGTGTATTCTACATGACATCGCCAGGGCCGTGTGTTGTACGTTGAGTCCAGAGAGACGTGTATTCTATACATGACATCGTCAGGGCCGTGTGTTGTACGTTGAGTGCAGAGAGCCGTGTATTCTACATGACATCGTCAGGGCCGTGTGTTGTACGTTGAGTGCAGAGAGCCGTGTATTCTACATGACATCGTCAGGGCCGTGTGTTGTATGTTGAGTCCAGAGAGACGTGTATTCTACATGACATCGCCAGGGCCGTGTGTTGTACGTTGAGTTCAGAGAGCCGTGTATTCTACATGACATCGCCAGGGCCGTGTGTTGTACGTTGAGTCCAGAGAGACGTGTATTCTATACATGACATCGTCAGGGCCGTGTGTTGTACGTTGAGTGCAGAGAGCCGTGTATTCTACATGACATCGTCAGGGCCGTGTGTTGTACGTTGAGTGCAGAGAGCCGTGTATTCTACATGACATCGTCAGGGCCGTGTGTTGTACGTTGAGTCCAGAGAGACGTGTATTCTATACATGACATCGTCAGGGCCGTGTGTTGTACGTTGAGTCCACAGAGACGTGTATTCTACATGACATCGTCAGGGCCGTGTGTTGTACGTTGAGTCCAGAGAGACGTGTATTCTACATGACATCGTCAGGGCCGTGTGTTGTACGTTGAGTTCAGAGAGACGTGTATTCTACATGACATCGTCAGGGCCGTGTGTTGTACGTTGTTGAGTCCAGAGAGACGTGTATTCTACATGACATCGTCAGGGCCGTGTGTTGTACGTTGAGTCCAGAGAGCCGTGTATTCTACATGACATCGTCAGGGCCGTGTGTTGTACGTTGAGTCCACAGAGACGTGTATTCTATACATGACATCGTCAGGGCCGTGTGTTGTACGTTGAGTCCAGAGAGACGTGTATTCTACATGACATCGTCAGGGCCGTGTGTTGTACGTTGAGTTCAGAGAGACGTGTATTCTACATGACATCGTCAGGGCCGTCTGTTGTACGTTGAGTCCAGAGAGACGTGTATTCTACATGACATCGTCAGGGCCGTGTGTTGTACGTTGAGTCCAGAGAGCCGTGTATTCTACATGACATCGTCAGGGCCGTGTGTTGTACGTTGAGTCCAGAGAGACGTGTATTCTACATGACATCGTCAGGGCCGTGTGTTGTACGTTGAGTTCAGAGAGCCGTGTATTCTACATGACATCGTCAGGGCCGTGTGTTGTACGTTGAGTTCAGAGAGACGTGTATTCTACATGACATCGTCAGGGCCGTGTGTTGTACGTTGAGTCCAGAGAGACGTGTATTCTACATGACATCGTCAGGGCCGTGTGTTGTACGTTGAGTCCAGAGAGCCGTGTATTCTACATGACATCGTCAGGGCCGTGTGTTGTACGTTGAGTCCAGAGAGCCGTGTATTCTACATGACATCGTCAGGGCCGTGTGTTGTACGTTGAGTCCAGAGAGCCGTGTATTCTACATGGCATCGTCAGGGCCGTGTGTTGTACGTTGGTTCGTCAGGGCCGTGTGTTGTACGTTGAGTCCAGAGAGCCGTGTATTCTACATGGCATCGTCAGGGCCGTGTGTTGTACGTTGGTTCGCCAGGGCCGTGTGTTGTACGTTGGTTCGTCAGGGCCGTGTGTTGTACGTTGGTTCGCCAGGGCCGTGTGTTGTACGTTGGTTCGCCAGGGCCGTGTGTTGTACGTTGAGTCCAGAGAGACGTGTATTCTACATGACATCGTCAGGGCCGTGTGTTGTACGTTGAGTGCAGAGAGCCGTGTATTCTACATGACATCGTCAGGGCCGTGTGTTGTACGTTGAGTTCAGAGAGCCGTGTATTCTACATGACATCGTCAGGGCCGTGTGTTGTACGTTGAGTTCAGAGAGCCGTGTATTCTACATGACATCGTCAGGGCCGTGTGTTGTACGTTGAGTTCAGAGAGCCGTGTATTCTACATGACATCGTCAGGGCCGTGTGTTGTACGTTGAGTCCAGAGAGCCGTGTATTCTACACGACATCGTCAGGGCCCGGTGTTGTACGTTGAGTCCACAGAGCCGTGTATTCTACATGACATCGTCAGGGCCGTGTGTTGTACGTTGAGTCCAGAGAGCCGTGTATTCTACATGACATCGTCAGGGCCGTGTGTTGTACGTTGAGTCCAGAGAGCCGTGTATTCTACATGACATCGTCAGAGCCGTGTATTGTACGTTGAGTCCAGAGAGCCGTATATTCTACATGACATCGTCAGGGCCGTGTGTTGTACGTTGAGTCCAGAGAGCCGTGTATTCTACATGACATCGTCAGAGCCGTGTATTGTACGTTGAGTCTAGATAGCCGTATATATTCTACATGACATCGTCAGGGCCGTGTGTTGTGCTTTTGTCAACAGAGCTTGTGTTGTACGTTGACTCTGTATAGCTGTTTGATACACGTTGAGTCCACAGGGCCTTGTGTTGTACGTTAACCCTGTATAGCTGTTTGATATACGTTGAATTCACATGGCCTTGTGTTGTACGTTGACTCATCAGAGCCTTGTGTTGTACGTTGAATCCACAGAGCTTTGTACTGTACGTTGAGTCCACAGAGCCTTGTGCTGTACGTTGAATCCTTAAAGCATTATGCTTTACGTTGAATACACAGAGCTAGGCGTTGTACGTTGAGTCCACAGAAACAGGTGTTGTACGTTGACTCCACAGAGACAGGTGGTGTACGTTGATTCCACATAGTCTGGGGTTCTAGTACATTGAGTCCACAATGCCGTGTGTTGTGTGTCTGTCCTAGGACCTGTGTGCTGTACGTTGAGTCCACAATGCCATGTGTTGTCTGTCTGTCCCCGGACCTGTGTGCTGTACGTTGAGTCCACAATGCCGTGTGTTGTGTGTCTGTCCCCGGACCTGTGTACTGTACGTTGAGTCCACAATGCCGTGTGTTGTATGTCTCTCCCCGGACCTGTGTGCTGTACGTTGAGTCCACAATGCCGTGTGTTGTGTGTCTGTCTCCGGACCTGTGTGCTGTACGTTGAGTCCACAATGCCGTGTGTTGTGTGTCTGTCCCCGGACCTGTGTGCTGTACGTTGAGTCCACAATGCCGTGTGTTGTGTGTCTGTCCCCGGACCTGTGTGCTGTACGTTGAGTCAACAATGCCGTGTGTTGTGTGTCTGTCTCCGGACCTGTGTGCTGTACGTTGAGTCCACAATGCCGTGTGTTGTGTGTCTGTCCCCGGACCTGTGTGCTGTACGTTGAGTCCACAGTGCCGTGTGTTGTGTGTCTGTCCCCGGACCTGTGTGCTGTACGTTGAGTCCACAATGCCGTGTGTTGTGTGTCTGTCCCCGGACCTGTGTGCTGTACGTTGATTCCACAATGCCGTGTGTTGTGTGTCTGTCTCCGGACCTGTGTGCTGTACGTTGAGTCCACAATGCCGTGTGTTGTGTGTCTGTCCCCGGACCTGTGTGCTGTACGTTGAGTCCACAATGCCGTGGGTTGTGTGTCTGTCCCCGGACCTGTGTGCTGTACGTTGAGTCCACAATGCCGTGTGTTGTGTGTCTGTCCCCGGACCTGTGTGCTGTACGTTGAGTCCACAATGCCGTGTGTTGTGTGTCTGTCCCCGGACCTGTGTGCTGTACGTTGAGTCCACAATGCCGTGTGTTGTGGGTCTGTCCCCGGACCTGTGTGCTGTACGTTGAGTCGGCATCACGAAGGCGCTGTAGCGGCGCACGTAGGGGCCGTATTTAGAACCACGCCAGGGACGGCAGCTTGATTTATTCAGTGTATATAAACACATCTGTAAATTACTCACGTTGTCTCGAAGAGGCTCCGGCTTTGGGTACGCCCGACACATGGCCATTGTCCTATGTTTTGCAGCACGCGGTGTACAAAAATAGTGTTCACACATGTATCAAATTCCAAATTTGGAGCCTACCTTTTACACTTGGTCCACGAATAGCAGCAACTTATCAAGACAGTGATTATTCATTGTCTATATTTCCTTCCAGCTGTAATTACTGTGAGGAAATGTCACGCCGATTCGGCAGATGATATTAATCTACCAGAAGGCGATACCAACGCAGGAAATCGTCGACTATCAAGCCTATGAATAGCAGCAATTACTTCTAATATTAATATTACTCATGTGTAGTAACCAGACGACTGCAGGTAGGTACTGCTGTGAGATAAAAGTAAAGGAACAATACATTATAATACTATATCTTCGTATTCCACGCAGCGTTATGTTGTTACGCGCACTCAGGCCTCAGGGCTGTTCTGCTTATCAACGCAGTATTCAGCCAGGGTGCAATTGCTTTGACAGTATAATTCGTTCATAGATATCCACCGTTATCTATTGTCAGCTACACTCTGTACCCAGTCACGCACCTGTGTGATCTGAAATCGCACGCAATGAAGGTAATTACCCGAACTTCGCAAGGGCAACAAATGGACTTGAAATGGCACGACGAGTGCGCTGTATTCGGTGTAAGAGGCGCGCAACAAGTTTATAAATCGGTCAGGTGCGACGGTCAACTGTCTCGGCACGATGTATCACACTGATAATGAGCGGGGCGTGTCTCTAGTCAAAAGATGTCTTCCCATCGGTAAATAGGTGTGTGGAGTCGGCCTCATTAAGACAGTGTTATCACCTCCTGTGACCGCCCCCCGTCTGTGTGAATGCCAACTTGGTGTCATTACCTATATTGTAAATTTATAATAAGCCTCGTCACTGTACACTGGTTTCAACAGATGCTGTTCGCTTCGACGATTCAACTTATAATATGACTGAACATATGTCGACAACCAGCATAAGAGTTAGTATTTACTGTCAGGTCGTGTTTATAGTTGATGTGTAGGGCCATCATCAATCACTGGTCATAAAAGAAGGACCCGACCGAGCAACGTGGATAAGCAACAGGGGAGGTGACGTCACCAGGTGCGACACCTGGGAGTAAGCTTAATCATCATTGTACACGTGATCGGAAGCCACTTTAATGAACACCACACGTTGACCAAAAAAATTAATGAATGCAAACGAGATTGTAGAATATATGTATAAATCTCTAATATGTATTGCGAATGTACTAAACATTGTCGCTTTGCGTGCAGGTATTGCTTCTTGTACGGTCGTCGTCGTCGTCGTCGTCGTCGTCGTCGTCGTCGTCGTCGTCGTCGTCGTCGTCGTCGTCGTCCTCGTCGTCGTCGTCGTCGTCGTCGTCGTCGTCGTCGTCGTCGTCGTCGTCGTCGTCGTCGTCGTCGTCGTCGTCCTCGTCGTCGTCGTCGTCGTCGTCGTCGTCGTCGTCGTCGTCGTCGTCGTCGTCGTCGTCGTCATTTTCTTCTACTTCGTAGTCGTCACCGTAGCTGGAGTCGTCGTCGTCGTCGTCTTATCAACTTCGCCGTTATCATCGTCGATATCGTAAGCGCCATCTACTATTTCAACGGCCGCAATGATATCTCGCTGTCAGATGTGTGGCCCGCACCGGTAGGAGATACGTGCGAATATCATATCAATTAAATGGGCAACCTTTATATTGATCGAGTTCGTGTTTGAATCGCATCTACTTTGATAATTGATAACTGTGTATCATCTAAAATCACGAGAGCGTACGCAGGGGGACGGAGTGACACAATGACACAGGACGAATGACGGCGTCCACAGGCACAGTGCGGGCGTGAGTCAACGACACGGGTCATAACATACAGGCACTCAACATCAGATTAAAGGGTTGGTCGCGCCAGCACTACAGAGACCCGCCTCACGCTCCTCTCATCGCCGAGCTACTCTGACATTTAACCCAACACCTGTGACGTATGCACGGTGTGGCCAACACGCAGTTAACCTACACGCTTAGTCTCTTCAAATGTACGAGTTCGCGATGATGTTATTAAGTCTCTCACTGTCTGTCTCGGTCTAAGGAGTAATATCCCCAACAGTACACCGTCGACATACCTCACACATACGACTGCGTGTATAGGAGAGCGTGTGCAGACTGCCACGAAACAGGTGCACGGCGTGCGAATAAATTGTAGACCCAAGTTCGCGAGAGCCTTGACTTTACACGATAAGCGTGACCGCGAAACGGGGCCTATTGAATATGTGAAGTAGGTAATTGCTCACTTACAAGGGGTGGAGGTCATTGACGTTTGCTAAAGTCTACAGCACCCCTACCTGCGCTGATCTCTCGGGTGTGCCATATTTCACGCCACGGTATTCATTGAGAACCCCGAGTGTTACAACGGCAGGTGTACGTATTAACTGCCACAGAGAACTCACATACAACTGCAAACGGCCCATAGCGTATGCGCCTGACACTAAAAACAACCCATATCTGTCACTAACGACCCTGCCCCTGTCGTAATACAACAAAACCCCAGTGATGAGGTGACAACGCACGGTGTGTGCCTGAATGTACGAAGCAACGTTACCTTCGCCGTCAGCCGAGAACACCGACGCGTGAAGTTGCGGCGGTACTCCTGCAGTCAATCGAAGCAATAGTCCGCGGCCGCAGCGATGAGCGCAATCCACCAACATTCACGACTTAACTGTCGCGTAGTCGTGATCTGGTCGCGCTCTTCAAACACAACACGGTAGATTTATCTCGCACTCATCAAGTACGCCTACTTTGACGCGAGGGTGTCGACCACAGAGCCCTCTAGCGGATACCTAGCGACTGACAATTGCTCTCATTGAATAGCGAACGCACGCGGCGACTTTTGATTAAATATTATGACATGTTTTGCTTCTGCAGAGGTGAACAGTGTCAACGCGTGGTGCTATACTTTGTGGCTGACAATAGTTGTCCATTTATAAACATAATTCACTACAAATTAGACACTCTTTAAAAGAAGTTTTTACTAAATAACAAAGTTGTTTTCTGTAGGTGTGCGTTCCGACTTGTTTTTGTGTTGTGTGCATTAAGCAATCTTTTATGTTTCATTCATAGTTCATACTACGATGGAAAATTAACCCATCTGTCACATCGTGTACCGCCGTATGTCATGCATGTTTGCTGCGATGTGGTTTCATAATGATGGATGACAGCAGAACCTCGGGTCGTTATAACTCAAAGCGAGGCCGGAGAATAACAATAAATGGCACAGGTTCAGCAGAGACTGCTCTAGGACCAGCTTTGAGTTCTAAATTTAACAAATTACCATGAAACTCTTCCGCAAGTGTATTCAATATTTAACAACGAGAACATTTATTTAGTATCTCAAATGTTTTGCGTTCCACAATTACGTCAACAAATCAGAACACCCATATCTGTAATGCTATCAGTATATTCAGGTATGGCCGTAATAAACCGTTAATTTTTACTTCTAGCTTAAATTAAAGTATTTTTGAAAATGTTAGATACAAAATATCGATATCCGTATATATGACACAGCAATAAGCTGAGAGACGGTTAGTTTCCGGCCCAGTGACAAGACAGATAGACGTGTGACCGCTGCAGCTTTGGTCCACACCCAAACTACGTCAGTGACACACAAAAAACCCACGCATAAACATAATATGAAAACACCATAGGAAAAACCCAATATGGATGTTGACAACGGGGGAAATCGTTTGTTTATCTCCGCAGTTGTGCTATTTGTGGAAACCAGGACATGGGTATACCAAGGGTACTCTTAAATAATGTTTCGTAGTACAACAACATAACTAATTTTACAAACCAAACCGGGTCATACGGCATTTGTGTTATATGAAAACGCAAAAGTGAGGTCTGTCCTGGTAGGCGTGGGGACCTGTCCTCATTCTATAATGAAATGTGGAAGCAACTTTAGGTAGGCATGATTCATCTAGTGCGCAAAACTATTCGTTGACGTACACACACACACACACACACACACACACACACACACACACACACATATATCAATACAACAACATAACTAATATACAAACACAAAACACTCATACGAGCATGTATGTATATATAAAAGATATATATATGGATATATATATATATATATATATATATATATATATATATATATATACATATATAGTATATATTATATATAAATATTTTATATACATACAATACATAATATATATATATATATATATATATATATATATATATAATATATACATAATATATATATATATATATACAGTATAATAGTATAATATATAAGTATATATATATATATATATATATATATATATATATATATATATATATATATATATATATATATATATATATATATATATATACATATATCATATTAATACATATACAACACTATAACATATACATATACATATCATATCTAACAATAATATCATCCATTATATACTTACAACATAGTATATATATATATATATATATATATATATATATATATATATATATATATATATCATTTGATAACTGTGCAGCAGCAGCAACAACAGTAGCAACAACAATCAACAACAATTCATCGCATTCATATCTCCAACATACCAGCCGCAGACAACATCATCGCCATCACCATCGCCATCTTTACCATGAACTTCATAATAAATAGCATTACTGCTATCACCAACGACATCACAACACAACCACCGTCACAATTCATCATCACGTGACCAAACACGCGCAAAAAGCAAGCCTTCGTTGTCGGTGATTAAGCGCCGTTTAGAAAAAGCAGAGAGGCGGCAAACTGAGGGAAGGCACGCAGCTGTCGACCGGCTGGGCTCGCTGAGCGAAATAAATAACAAAAAGCAACTTGCAAAGGGTGTCGGCAGATGGAGGGGCCACGACGACAAAGATCAAGTATGCGCGCCATAAATCGAGGTCGAAAAAAGACCCGAGGGAGAATAACAAGAGCCAAGTACCGGGAGGTGTCGACACGACGCGAAGCACCGTAAATACGACCAAAAAACAACAGCTTTCGATAATTCCCCTACACCGAAAAGCTCCATAAAGTAGCACCGGGCCGACATTGCGCGCAAATGAAGTATCGGGATGTGATGACGTGGGAATATTACGGACGTAATACGTCAGCGCTTATGCACGAAGGAAATGCAACGTCATGTATGATGTGCGCATTGTTAACCTTTTGCGGTATTTCGTGTTATAATTTTGGAATTCGCTGGAAGTAGGTCGTTCTTCCCTTCGTTCGTTCGTTTAGTTATAATTAATAATATATAATTAATTCATTGTAGGATGAATTACATGTTATGTACATACCACAAGAGAATGCTCTCTCCTTTGTGAGTTTGAATTAAGTATCTTATTGCTATGCAATTATTAATTGTCATTAATTTAAAATAAAATATTTTATGTATATATGAATATCATTTATTCACATCCCTGTCTCAGGCAACGTCTCCCTTTCTGTTGATTTCTCATCTCACCCTCTCTCCTCTCCCTCCGTCTCCATTCTCTACATATCTCTCCTTCTCTCTCCATGTATTATTCTCTCTCTCTCTTCCCGTCAGCCTCAGTCCTCTCTCTGGCTACTCCTCCATCCCAGCTCCCATACACCTGTCGCTGTTACACTGAGTTAAGGTAACGTATCACCCTTTGTATGTTGTAAAATTATATAACAGTATTTTATAAAATCACCATACAAATTAACCACATGTAGAGGCTTATCCAAAGTATGATATTTTAGTGTGACTACGTATATCTAACCTGCCTGTTTTTCTTCTAAATATAGGCCTACCCATACTACAATGACCCACATACACATCAGATAATCCGTTACAGTAATTTACAGTCATGCGTGATAATGGACACCGTCTTATATTTATCTTCGTTGTTTCTTCGCAAGTGCTACTTCGTATTCTATTCTCCGATGTATCCTAAAACGACGAAATTGTCCGTGGAATACTCCCCAGACAATTATTGCGAGGAGTGTTCATCAGGGATGCGCATGGTGTTGTCCAATAGGGACCAGCAGGGACACGGTCCACCAAGGAAGAGTGTTCCAACAGGGATATAAACAAATACAGAATGTAGACTCCCACTAATATCCGGCAATCGGCCTTACGACTTACCTGACGTGAGCTTGACCATCGTTTCGTGGAGCACGGGCCATTTGTGATTCGTATCGACCGGACGCAGCTTTGCGATAATACATTCCCAGTTGTTCCCAACTACTTCCTGCCAGGTACCTGCGCCAGGTGTTTCCCTTCCCCTCCCTTCCGGCGTAGCATCCCTGCCAGGCTGATAATGAGACGTGGCGGTTTCCCGACAGTACGGATTTCTTCTTTCTAATCTCTCGTTCAGTTTGTTCTTGTTTAGTCATTTACCACGGCGCTTTTGTAGCAGTTATTTCTGGCCACTACTTTGTCAACAGTTTCCTTAGTTATGTGTTTATTTAATTTAACATCTGCAGAGTGTAAATTATTATACATTCGCGCAACTCTTAACTTCGCAGATCCCGGTTTGAGAGGGCTGCAACAGACTAATGTATAACTGACAAATGCACACTGTAGTATATTACGATATTATATTTACTGGCACCCATATGAATAGTCATCCTCTATTAGGTGTAAAGACAGACAAAACAAGTGTACGCAGTAGACGATTGCTGTTCCACAACGTGCCACAAGAACAGCAGTGGACATAAATCGACAAAAACAAACACATTGAACTCGTGTTTGTGAACATCCAACAACCCAGCAAGACATCTAGAACGACTGTCGGCAATATACAAACACTACACCAAAGACAGCATTATAAACGTATTACCGCGGTGACATCTCTAGCGTTGTTGCAATCGACAGTGGTTACCGTGTTAATTAAGTGACGAACACATCACCCATTAACACACTGCTTCAATGTATGACGTCCATTCAACGATCACTTATGCGATATTTAACACACCTCCAGATAACATCAGTGCATCATTCATTCCACGGAGTAGATCGGACGTCAGTTGTTGGGGGTTGGTGTTGTATATAATAAACAAGCGAATGACGTCGGCGCTGTCGTCGTGTCATGTATCATCTATGGAAAAACAAACTACTGTGGGACGATAATATTAAGTTCATGCTATTCTCCATTGCATATCCGTGACAGAGCGATGAAAGCAGTACACAACTACATGCCTTTAAATAACGCAAACCTTTTAAAGCATGAAAGCTCATTTCTAAATCACCGCGATGATATGGCCTAATGTAATGTTTTTACAAAACTTAGTACGCAATCATCGACACAAAAACCTTCACACGTCACGGTCGTGATCAGTAACACAAGACGTTAGCCGTTCAGGTGTAACTGTGCCACTTCCTGTAGATTGGTTTATGTGTGACTTCTATTGTTAATGAAACAGCGCAGACTTTGAGATTGTTCTTGATCCCGATATGTCGATACGTACATCCTATTGTTATTTAACAACGTGTGCCCAGTGATTGGAACCAGTGTGCCTCGTCGGAGAATGGAATGAATTCACACACTGACTGTCTCGCTTATGAGTATATAACGATCGCACTTTGAGTTTGAACTTCACAGTAAACGTTTTGGCTATAAACAAAAGTATATTTCACTCTTCAATGTTTTCACTCTTCAAACTGTATTGTTACACTCGAGCTGAGGTTCACAGGGCAGTGTTTGACGTCACGTCACACCGACTGTCGACAAACACCGAGTGACACTTCTCGTGCACTTGTGACGTGTGATTTAGGGCCTGTGAAGGCGCCAGCGGCGGCACCCTCGCACCTAGCGATAAATCGAACTATTTCCGGGGCATTTCACGAGAACTTTAAAATAAACAAGCGCAGTGGGCGGCCTGGTGAAGCACTCGTCGTGCACTTACACTTCCAAGTAAAACATCGACGTGTGGACGTGTGTCGATGTAGGTGTGTACAAGTGTGCACGTCAGAGACCGTGAGTGACTACCTGTCAACGCACGCACCACAAATGTGCAGATATTTCCCTGTTTGCGTGGACGTTCGTGTTTGTGTGCAGGTCCATTTACGTTTTCATTTTCGCTCAGTCTCTCACTCGCTATATCACCCGCCCGCCCGTCCCACGCACATGCGCAGGAACTGATTGAGCTCCCTGGAATCTAAGTGTCATAATGTATAAATGGTACCGTTGTGTTAAAGAAAATTCATCAGTGAATACTCCACCTTCAAACTTATTTTCAGCTCCAACCCAAACCTCGGAACTGCCGTAATTCCCCGCAGGATAGGATCAGCTACTCTTGTTGTTGGGTTGGTATCGCTACCAAGAGCTATTGTTGTGCACCAACGGTGTACGTGGTACCCCCGGAGGAATCACCACAAGTGCGTGTGTCCTTTGCCTCACCTGTCACACCGACCACTCAGATGCGATGCTACAAGAAACAGCTGTATGCTACGGTGTTTATCAACTGACAATGCTGTCAGTGTCCGTGAAATAAAAAGTAAACGTGATATCCACAAAGAATAGCCCTATACAAATACACAAAAAGAAGAAAACGTTGTCATATATCAGGAGTATTCAAACAGCACTACTCTACAGTCACTAGCAAGCGTGCTTAATCAAACACAATTTTGACTTCTGTGGGACGATTCCACAACTGACGCAAGGACGTAAACGAGACATGTGCGTATAATGCAGCAATCAACAACAACCATCGCCGCCACAAACGACTGAACCGTCAACGTTGTTACGACAACAATAAACGTCCGACTCCGCGCAATTTGCAGGGAGACATAACTCTTGTGCAGACGCGTAAGAACCCAACAAATCCGTCTCTTGCGTCCGCAAACGCTCTTTCATTAACGGGTCCATTTCCGCATTCGCTCTCTCTCCGTCGCTAGATCATCGTCTTCTGCGCAAGCCGTCCTGTCCAACCAATCATCCGCGCTAATACGCAACTCCGAGTACAGGCACTGGCAATAACTAAACAAATGCGACAACTGATAGTCAGTGCTACATTTATAAAACCAAAAGTGGATTTGCACAAGTCCAGGAGTGGAAATGGAGACGTCAGTTGGCGTTACGGCAACAATTGAGGCCAACGCATCGACTAGATGCATTCGTGGAAGTTTCACCACCAGGAGAGTCCACGTAAAGTAAAGATTGTAATGTTACATGGAACAGCTGTGTGGTATATATTGTGTTGCTTGAATATTGCGTGTCCATACACTTCTACTGTGGGTATTATATTCTTAATGATCTGAACTTAGAGGATCAACTTAAACACAAATTTGCCTCATCGCGAATCAGAGGAAGGGGGGAAATGTACATTTATTCGTTAAAGTGAAACACCGCCGAATATTTAATGACGGAATGCGATTTCAATCAGATAAGTATTGAGCTTACTGGGAAACATGGTTAGAGTCTCTGGTGATTGTATAGTGATGAGGAGTTGGTTCCAACGTGTTGGGTGCAGTAGTAGCGAGATTCAGTTTTAGGAACGAAACTTTGTTGGGAAACAAATTATCCAAGGACACTGAGATATCTGAGAAAAAAAACCTTAACTAAGTTAGATGTTTTTGAATAAAAAAAGATAATATGCCATACATCTGTAGTGGTTAATTTGGTTTACGAGGTCGGATATTTGTATTAGTAATATTTGTTTTTATTTCATAACCATGCACCCACATCCGTTAACACACCGTTATGCAAGTAAACCTGTGACGTAACACACTTTGGGAGCACCTTCCCATAACTAACCTATATGTTGGGGAACACGTATCATATTTTAAGGTACATTTTCCCATAATGCAAATCGATAAACAAATGCTGAACTAAATTAGATGTGAACCTTTCGTACTTGCACAATTGCAGTAAAGATAGATATAAATCGCCTTTCCATTAAAGCATTTGCACATCGAATTAATGATACGCCATGCTCTAAATAGAAGACTGCGGATAGGCATAAATGAGCAATAACATAATCCTCCATTGTTGTCCTGGTACCCTTGTTGCAGGACGAAAGTCATTTGATGGCATTTTTATAATTCATCTATCCCATTCTCCGCCATTGTTAACCCGACGTCTTTGTCACATGGTTCAAATCCGGGTCAGAACGCACCTATACATCAGACATCCCATAACGCACCGGCGTTATTGCGCGTCGTGGTGATATAAGGAAATTGCGATAGCAGTTGAAGACGACGACAACTGTGTTCGTAAGTATGGCTTAAGTAGGCAGTGTTGTCGCTGCCATTATCTACGTTTATTTGGAGCAATAGTCGTCGCTGCCTTCCTATAATATAAACGAACAGTTCCTTCAAGCGTAAATCACCGCCTTTACTGGGTCGTTCTCCGCTATGAACACAGTTCATCACCGGCTTCATTTACGCAATAGCTCCTGTTGCAGAGTACAATTCGATGAGAAAAGGATAACTTGGAATTCGCCCCGTATTTCAGTTCCTACGCAAACCTCTATGACCGCCTTACTGTGTGAGAAGCGAGTGTTGGAACAGCGCTATGTAAATGTCACGGTTATGATTATAGAGATGATTAGGGTCACAGTTATGATGTTTTCTCTGGAGTGAGGCCTACTGCGACTTCAATACGACGGCGACGTTGGCGCAGTGTGACCATCGAACATGCCATCTTTGTGGTGTTACCCCGGCAGACCTGCCCGCCCACATGGAAGACGCTCACCTCCCTTGGAACGCCCGCCCACATGGAAGACGCTCACCTCCCTTGGAACGCCCGCCCACATGGAAGACGCTCACCTCCCTTGGAACGCCCGCCCACATGGAAGACGCTCACCTCCCTGGAACGCCCGCCCACATGGAAGACTCTCACCTCCCTTGGAACGCCCGCCCACATGGAAGACTATCACCTCCCTTGGAACGCCCGCCCACATGGAAGACGCTCACCTCCCTGGAACGCCCGCCCACAGGAAGACGCTCACCTCCCTGGAACGCCCGCCCACATGGAAGACTCTCACCTCCCTTGGAACGCCCGCCCACATGGAAGACTCTCACCTCCCTTGGAACGCCCGCCCACATGGAAGACTCTCACCTCCCTTGGAACGCCCGCCCACATGGAAGACGCTCACCTCCCTGGAACGCCCGCCCACATGGAAGACTCTCACCTCCCTTGGAACGCCCGCCCACATGGAAGACGCTCACCTCCCTGGAACGCCCGCCCACATGGAAGACGCTCACCTCCCTTGGAACGCCCGCCCAGATAAAGCGTGTTGGCCACTTGGGAAATGCCTAGTAGCACACCTAGACAAACACTCTCCTCAAGAAAGACGCCCTGCGGAATTCGCCCCATATATCAATTCCTGAGCAAACTGATCGCCTCACTGGAGGCAGTTCGCTAGACACACCAAAAACAAACCTTTGAGGATGAAGTCAGCAATGTCGGCCAGAGGGAGTGGTACCCCCGAAATGAGCACAACAGTGTGGCACTCGGCGTCATGTAACGAGCTTGGGACAGCTTCCTAGGATAGAAAAGAGTTCTAAGTGTTAGCTGTAGTAGACAACCTTGTGTTTCCCCGAATGACAGCGGCCATCTAGGTTCGACTACACGGAAATCCCCCTCTTCGCTGCCCACCCAGCGACGCATTTTCCAGAGACAGGTTGTTCTGGCAAAGGAACTGAGGAAACCACTGGTCCTGCATTTGCGATCAGGCAACGGACACCCCATGTCAGCTGCCATGTGGGAGGCAGCAACAATTCTCAAGCAAAGCACCCACCGGGAGGAGAGAATGTACCTGCATTGCTTTACCGGTGACGTGGCCAGCTACAGCAGCTGGATGGAGATGTTCCCAAACAGCATAGTCACTGGGAAGACTATACGGACGCCGGGCTACGCGGATATGGCTCGCCACATGGACGTCTGTCGACTTTTGTTGGAGACTGATTCTCCTATGCTGTCCCGGGGACACATTAGTGGACATCAGTGTGATGCATAATCATCCCCATATCCGGTATAATCATACTCATGTCCGGTATAATCATATCCATGTATATATTAACATTCATTTTGTTACAGTTATGTAGGGCATATGCTGGGTATGTCATACCCGTGTTCATATGCCATATTGTGTTAGAGTTAGGCGGGGAAGGTATAATTATTCCTACATCTAGCCCGCTAGTTATTTTTGGTCAATACAATGATGCCTAGATTTCTTAGTAGACACCAGCACTATTTAATTAGGTTCAATAGTAGCCGCCCCGTGGGAATGGTAACCATTTAATGTTATTATGGATATACATTAAACAAAATGTAATTTATGCATTGTATTACACCAATGCGTGCTAACACGTTCGTCGGCTTAGCCGCTGTTGGAATAATTCAACCACAGTGTATCAACTGCGCGACAGTCACTAGATTGCTATTTATGTATAGTGTTTAGCGTTATACGCGTACCACTTGTTATTAACTCGACCCGTTGCCTTTGTAGAAATGAAGACAAAATTCAAATCAGACCATTGAAAACACATACATCACACACACACACACACATATATATATAGTGTGTGTGGTGTGTGTGTGTGTGTGTGTGTGTGTGTGTGTGTGTGTGTGTGTGTGTGTGTGTGTGTGTGTGTGTGTGTGTGTGTGTTTTTAATGTTTCATATATATATATATATATATATATATATATATATATATATATATATATATATATATATCTTTTAACTCTAAACAGTGTTGAATTATTCGGCAGTGTTAAGACGTACGGTGTGTTAATGGTATCTGAGATCTCTTAATACACCTCTCGCAATATCCTGTCACGGGATAGTTTTAGTCCCGTGTCTTTATCTGTCCTTCTATGAAATAAAACGTAACATACGAGCGTAAGTTAAACAAACAGAAAATAACCGTAGTTACAGTGCCCGGGTATTGAGAACAGTTTCAATCTATGTATTACCAAACGCTGTTATGCAACTGTCACCTCTGTGAATATACGTTCTGTTCGTGCACATAAATGATGAACTGACGTCATATCAGGCTCTGGCGCTGATATGACGTCACATCATATGACGGTAGCCTCATTGTCCTAGTTCATAAACAGCAGCACGTTGAATGGACCCTGGGTTGTCACGACTACACAGTATGTTTTACCAGCTGGATCTAATTTGTGAGTACAACATTCGTAATGATATTGGCTATTTCATTGAACAATATACGTAATACTTCCTTTATAACAGCGAAACACTTTAATGGTAGTGATGTTTATTGTAATATTGTACGGGCATTCCATAAATTCCAATTTATGCAGAACAGAATCACGTTTTTAACAGCATAACAACGCAATCTGAGATTGCAACTGGTCATGTAAGTGCCTCGCTTTCATTCACTCACCCACCCATCCACCGACCCAACTCACTCACTCACTCACTCACTCACTCACTCACTCACTCACTCACTCACTCACTCACTCACTCACTCACTCACTCACTCGCTCGACGAATAGTAAAGACAGTAATAAATGTCATAAACTATCCAAGTGGAAGGAATGAAATATAAATATGGAGAAGCATTAACAGCCGAGTTGGCTTCTATCTCGTGCGTCTGTCAGCGGGAGTAAGACATCCTAGGCCGGGGGTAAATTGGTAACCTGCTGAGGACTCACAGATTACTGAACTTTATGTATATCGTGCAGCTAACTGGGTGACAGAAAAGACGTCATAGCTCTCACACGATACAGGTTGTCACGCAAACGTTAGTGCTGTCCGCGTAGAAAAACATATCTCGCACAGGTGCACATTAACGGAACCGCCAACGAAGTATGTGCATGTTATCACTTCCACTTATCGCTACTATAGCGGTTATACTTGACCACTGAATTACTAATTGTCACACGTAATAGTGTCAAATTGTTTATGCATATCTGTTTTGTTAATTCCACCTGCGCGCTGATAAAAACACAGCACCCACAAAACTCAGCATCACACACACACACACACACACACACACACACACACACACACACACACACACACCACACACACACACACACACACATGTGCGCGCCCACGCACCAACACACACGCAAACGCATGTATATACATATATGTATGCACATACACGATGTATACATGCATGCAGGGTTGTACGTAGACGCATAAATGATACACACCGACGCTAGATATATGTAGATACCACCGCCGAAGTAGATTGCAAATAAGTGACAACGGCTTTATCAGTTGAAACGGTGAGAACATGGTTTAGGAGGAAGTGCTTGACTCGGCTCAGTGGGACGCCGCTCGTTCTGGTAGCCGTAAAATGTAGATTACGTTTGCCGCGCATTCCTGGGGCGTAACAGAGACATAAAAGAAAACTACAAACGATAATATTTATCTGAAAGTCGCATATAGGTTTCAGGGGTGATAGGTCAACCGAGACGAACATGTGTAATGATTTCTGACGGTTTTCAACGCCTGAAATGTCGGGATGCGATGGGTAGCGTACGATAACGTAGTACGTCATCGATAACATAATAATATGATGAATCAGATTTATAAGGAAGTTAAATATATATATATAACTTCCGTAATTATGATACCACTTCTTCCGGGGGGGGGCACTTACGTGTATTTAGCGTACGTGTGTGCGTACGTACCTAAGTAGGATGCGCACGTAACCTTGTGTGTTTGGTGCACTATTTTGTGTGTGTAGTATGTGTGAATGTGCGCAGGTGGAGTTACCAAAATATAGTTATGTCAACAATCTTATCCAGGGTTGACACTATTCCTGTACCAATGTGAAATGACTGATTTGTGAAGTAAAGCCAATATGGTCGCAATAAGTGGAAGTGATAATATACACATCTATCGTTGGCAGTTGCCTTAATTTGCACCTACATTTTACCTCTAGATCAGATGCGAGACATAGTGTTCTACACACACAACAGTAACGGTACGTTTGCGTGACAAGCTGTGTCGCTTGAGAGCTGTGACGTCTGCTAAAAAAACTGTGCACGGTGACCCTGACCCAACGTTTCTACTTACAGCAACGACACACTGATTTGACTTTCTAAATAAAGACAAAAGCACATACCTGTAAGATAATGAGACGCGACATTCTGATAGGCCTACTGGTTCTCGTTGTCTTATGGCTACGGGTTATTCTCGCTGCTTCAGTTTGCACAGCTCCGTGTCGTGAAAAGTTATAAATCCGACACTTTCGCCGTTAATAGCGCGATAAACTCCGGTGACGGTATCTCGTACATTCAGCCACTGCGTTTGGTTTCACGCTATCCACTGCTGTGTCAGGATACGTCAGTGTGGTGTAGTCAATGACGTACCTCAGATACACAATTGTTACTCACTGTCACTTGAAATCCTCATGGCCTATTTCGGGTCGAAGCGCGGTATGTGGCCCGCGCTTGCGAACACCACTAAAGGGGAGAACGACAAATAGCGACGGTATAATATATATGCTCCGTGTGCAGCCGCGCGGAACGACCGGAGATGTTCAGCCACGCGTGACAGTTGAGGGCATCTGACGGCGGATCGAGGGAACACCCGATTGTTGGGAGAGTCAACTAGATACTTAGCATCTGACTACGGCGGGTAGCGCGGGGCGGCACCGGGACGGTGGGAGGTCATGTTTATGGAGGTGATGCATCGTCTACGACCTGCAAGTTTGATCCCACCGACCGCTCACACATCCACGCTGTCTCACGGTGTGTGTGTGTGTGTGTTGTGTGTGTGTGTGTCTGTGTGTGTGTGTCTGTCTGTGTGCGTGTGTGTGTGTGTGTTGTGTCTGTGCGTGTGTGGTGTGTGTTGTGTGTGTGTGTGCGTGTGCGTGTGCGTGTGCGTGTGTGTGTGTGTGTTAGTATTTGCATCGATACATCTTGCTGAATGTACGTACTCCCATACGTGTATTCGTCTTATCATATATAAATAACCGAGATACACAGCGCTGCTTGAAAAAACACAGTCACCTGTGTTAACTATTTTTACAGTTGCGTTATTTGGTTTCAATGTGTCACGCGCCAACGCACAAGACGCAACAAAATGCTAGCATGTTGCATATTTCACGT
Source organism: Ridgeia piscesae (assembly GCA_025642075.2). Taxonomy (NCBI): domain Eukaryota; kingdom Metazoa; phylum Annelida; class Polychaeta; order Sabellida; family Siboglinidae; genus Ridgeia; species Ridgeia piscesae. Next base: position 66,470 of record JAODUO010000740.1, on the reverse strand, counting down.
ACAGCTCTCATGTTCTCCAACCCCGGATACATTTAGAAAATGTCTACATTTACGAACAATTCCACGGGTGAAGAAACACTGGCAAAACGAAGCGACCAGTGCATGTGATCAACTGACTCGACATATCGGCTTTGTAAGGCAGTCTGTGGAATATTAATTACGCAGTGCCATTGACGTAGTAGGTAGTATTTTCCTCAACGTTTCCGCACGCTGCGATTGCGATAACTCTCGCGAACCAGGGGGCGCTGTTGATTACATAAGTCCCGTCCCGGCACACAGTAGTCACCGTCGCTGTCTCGCGAGAGCGTACGTAACCAGACGAAGATAAGCATGAAAATCTAGGCGAAACAGCAATGTCACAGCGATGAAAATGCACACTTGAATTGTGATGGAAATAAATATGTGCAGTCACTGATTGCAGCAGCCACGTTTAATTGCTAGTCGTGTAATCTTTGTCGGGTTATATTGGCGAAGAGGAGATAGCGCAAGCTGCGTGATAGCGCTATAAGCACACACGTAGGGACATCGTGCTCTTTGCATCTGTCTCACAGCAACCAGAAGAAAACTAAGCTCAGTTATAACGCGACTACACACTGAATTATGAACGTCGTTTATTATTATATTCTGCGGAATCCCTCGTCATGTCGAGCCGGTTGAGATGCGCCCAGCAATATTTCGACAAGAAATGACGTAAATTATAAACAACCTAACATGTTGGCCACAGGTGATTGAGCGTAGTATAATGTATGTTTTTTTGTTTTTTGAAAACGCCTATTTGTATTTGAATAAATTAATGATTATGGGAATTGTATAAGCTCAGTTATTTTTTATACAACTGTCATCTCTGCCATCGGAAGCAATACATGTAGCGCTGTGACAATAGCAGTAACAGAGACATAGTTAATGAATCATTTAACCGGGTTGTAACATTCAAATTCCATGAAATATTTATAAATTTTTTCTTCTCCATAAACCGGCCTTCGTTATTCATTATGATATTTATAACAACATAATCTTACAGGTTGATTTATAAGTTTGCCCTGTTGTCACACTAATAATACATAGTGTAGTCTGACTCTTCGACGAGTTGGCGGATAAGTGGTACCGTCATCCACCCAACTAATTGCTACGGTCGTTTCTTTGAATTATTATCGTTGAATTGGGTTCTACGCTTTATTTCCCGTTTTAAATGCCGATAAATCAGGCGCCGATAAATTTCGTTAAGTGATTCGGCGGGCGCCGGTTCAACTTGTTAACGACCGGTCGAGCACGGCTGTCTGCCGCAGACACCGACGACCGCCTGACGACTGCCGGACGACCGCCGGACGACCGCCCGACGACCGCCGGACCACCGTCGTCCGATCACAGTCGACAGCCCTACGACCACCATCGCACGATCACAGTCGACAGCGGCGTTTGCTGTACGACCAACGTACGGCCGCCGGACCAACATCGTGAGACAGCCGATCGGCCGACAAACGACAATCCTATACGACCACTGCACTACTGCCTTTATGACCGCCGTACGATCACCAAGCGATCTCGTGACAACAGCCGGCCGCCCACCATCGTACGACGGCCAAACGACCGCCGCTAGGACGACTGCACGATTATAGAGCACCCGCTGTCCGATTCCGACGTTCACTGCACAACCGCCATACCACCGCCTTATGACCGACAAACGAGCACATGTACGACGGCCAAGCAACCACCAAATGTCTATGGTCGCCTACAATGACTACAGGTCAAACATTGTGTAGGCGTTGCACTCGTGTTTGTATACGGTCATCGCCCACCCAAAGCCATATGATGAATCGCCATTACCATAGAAAAGCGTCCCTGCGACGTAACGAATTGTGCGTTGTGACTTAATAATGACATGCGTATACGTAAATTCCTATATAGATGTATGGAGAATAGCAGAAGGAGACGACGTGTGTAGTTGAGTGAGTGACAGCTGCAATGATATACAACGTTACTGCTTCGTGGTATCGACTCATTGTGTGCAGTAATCAACCAAGAGAGAAATCGACTTATTGGGAGTGGCACAGCAAATAAATTACGAAGATAATCCCAGAATTGAGATTAAGAGTTTGCAAAAAAACAAATTTTACCAAAATCACTGTCTACTCATTGTGTAAATGTTATCAGTTTGTTAAAACTAGCTACAATTTAAAATGGCTCGTCCCAGAGGTAGGCCTAATCTGGATCATCGGTGCTAGATGAAATACTACTACGCGAATCAAGCAAAACACAAGTGCAATTATACCGATTATATCATCGCCTTGTTTTATGTAGAGTTGTTTCCAATACATCATGGAAAGTACTCTATCGCTTGACGGCGAATATCGTTATCAGTCGACCAGTGAGATGTGACTAGTGACGGCGTAATAATTCTTACTGACACAAAGTAGTTTATGAGCAAATACTTAAACAAACCTTGCCTTTACAACTTTGCAAATACCCACTAGCTCCTTAAATACATCTTATCGATGTTTTGATTGGCCAATGCTTTAAGTTGTCGCGCTTTTAAGCTTGGTTTCTAAGGATTTAGGTTCAATAAAAGTTATATTATTACTGCTGCTGCTGCTGCTGCTGCTGCTGAAACAGGACATTGTAAGTTGCTTGGTACATTGAATCGAATCTACCAAAAAGTCGAATAACTTTCCACGAGGTGGCGCCACCGACAGTTGTTCCTTCGATTTGTGAATAATAAAAGGCCACAGGGAGATTGCATCGCGGCAGACAGGATGAGTTCAGAGACAAGACGAATATACGTGCACGTACACATGTCATCGTGTATATCTATACACACACGCGCTCACTATTTTCTGACGTACTCTCGACTTAGCCTATTGCTGTTTTGCCGTATCTTTACATTTCAACTATTATTTTTAGAGTTTTGATGCCTGAGTAAAACTGACACTCACATGCCGCTCACCTTTAGACAGACGTATTAACCAATATCAGTAATGCGAGACGTATTACGAATTGTAATCAAACGTCGCCGCCTTTCATAAGACGACGTGTGCCAATCTGGCCAGTAAGCGGATATCTGTGTGACTATTTCTGTTCTCAGAACGTACGCCGTTGTTGCACCATTCTGTGAAATGTAATCCCGTGTTTACAAAAAGCGCCTGTTGCGAACGACGTTGATTGCTAATAACCGAAAGGTCGCACGCAGGTATAAATGTATGTAACTGCACGTACGGCCATCCGCGTAATGTTGCAGTGATCACTGTGTTGGTCGGCCCGCAGCCAGACATCTGTTGTCCCATTATTAAAATGGAGCTATTGAAATTCATAGTGGGTGTTTGCTGCAAAAAGCTGGTATTTGGGCATTTTTGTTTTACTCATGGGCATGGACTACGGGAATAACACAAAATAAGAAAATGCATTTATGTTTATGGGTAAGTCACATCTGTTTACGACGTAGCTTAGCACGTAGCGTAACATCTGTAGGAACGTTGCGATCGGCGATTGGTTTGGGCAGACAGTGTCGTGCGTCATAGTACGTTGCATTGCCCAGTACAACATAAACGACGATGTATCCATAAGTAGACAGCCGACAGAGACAGTAACATCAAAGATCTCTCACGTGTTCTTCACCTGAACTCCGCGTGTAGTGGCTCTTGTGACGGCAGATGTCGAGGACATGGAGGAGTAGCCTTCAGCCTGTCTAGTCAGAAGCTCCTCACTAATCACGTGCACGGACACGAGGAGAAAGTTGATGAGTGCAAAATGTCACGGAAGCGATGCGTTGGTTGATGTGTGTATCCGGAGAAGTTGCTTTATATTGATACGTAATTATTGTTTTCGGAATAATAATGCAAGTATCATATACAGCGGCTTCATCGGGAAATTATATTCGTTGTGGAGCGCGGTGTCGATGTGAATAGGATTCTCAATCGGATAGTCTTGTTAGCGCATCTAACCGTGGCCTGTTTAGGTCACTACTCGTTGTTGCATTGAGCAATAAGTGAATGTAACTGTCTATTCTAATTGGTCATCACATATGTCCAATACACTTAGCGCAATCAATACAGCGTGGTCGCACGCTGCCCGGAGTCGTTCACTGATGTTTAACTGAACAAGTCGGCCATGAAGAACATTGGAAAGAACAACCTTGAGATGTTATTTTATTTGTACGAACATATTTATCAAGCTCTGTCTACTTCCGCAGCACAATCCCCTATTATCATTGGTCATCGGCTTCTATTGCACAACAAATGCCTACACCGTTCAGAAGTCGTTAGGTCTAGTGAGCGAGGATTATCGAGATAAATGAACCATTCTAAATGGATCAACAGCTTCTGCTGAATGAAAGAAATCAAGAATAACACACCATGTTAAACAAACACACAGTATAATTCCATGTAACTCCGAAAATGTATCGACTAGATCGCAACGGTGTTGCACTTGGTTATGTTTAACATTCATAACTGTTGCGCTCAGCGTGGACCAGCAGCGTGGACCAGCAGCGTGGACCAGCAGCGTGGACCAGCAGCGTGGACAGCAGCGTGGACCAGCAGCGTGGACTAGCAGCGTGGACTAGCAGCGTGGACTAGCAGCGTGGACCAGCAGCGTGACTAGCGGCGTGGAACAGCAGCGTGGACTAGCAGCGTGGACCAGCAGCGTGGACTAGCAGCGTGGACCAGCAGCGTGGACTAGCAGCGTGGACCAGCAGCGTGGACTAGCAGCGTGGAACAGCAGCGTGGACTAGCAGCGTGGAATAGCAGCGTGGACCAGCAGCGTGGAACAGCAGCGTGGAACAGCAGCGTGGACTAGCAGCGTGGAACAGCAGCGTGGACTAGCAGCGTGGACCAGCAGCGTGGACTAGCAGCGTGGACCAGCAGCGTGGACTAGCAGCGTGGACCAGCAGCGTGGACTAGCAGCGTGGAACAGCAGCGTGGACTAGCAGCGTGGAATAGCAGCGTGGACCAGCAGCGTGGAACAGCAGCGTGGAACAGCAGCGTGGACTAGCAGCGTGGAACAGCAGCGTGGACTAGCAGCGTGGACTAGCAGCGTTGAACAGCCGCGTGGACTAGCAGCGTGGACCAGCAGCGTGGACTAGCAGCGTGGACCAGCAGCGCGGACCAGCAGCGTGGACCAGCAGCGTGGACCAGCAGCGTGGACCAGCAGCGTGGACAAGCAGTGTGGACTATCATCGTGGACCAGCAGCGTTGACCAGCAGCGTGGCCTAGCAGCGTGGACTAGCAGCGTGGACTAGCAGCGTGGACTAGCAGCGTGGACTAGCAGCGTGGACTAGCAGCGTGGACAAGCAGCGTGGACAAGCAGCGTGGACTAGCAGCGTGGACTAGCAGCGTGGACTAGCAGCGTGGACAGCAGCGTGGACAAGCAGCGTGGACTAGCAGCGTGGACTAGCAGCATGGACAGACTGCGTGGACTAGCAGCGTGGACTAGCAGCGTGGACAAGCAGCGTGGACAAGCAGCGTGGACAGCAGCGTGGACAGCAGCGTGGACTAGCAGCGTGGACTAGCAGCTGACTGTGACTAGCAGCGTGGACTAGCAGCGTGGACTAGCAGCGTGAGAGCCTAGCAGCGTGGACTAGCAGCGTGGACCAGCAGCGTGGACTAGCAGCGTGGACTAGCAGCGTGACTAGCAGCGTGGACAGCAGCGTGGACTAGCAGCGTGGACTAGCAGCGTGGACCAGCAGCGTGGACAGCAGCGTGGACAGCAGCGTGGACTAGCAGCGTGGACAGCAGCGTGGACTAGCAGGGGCAGCAGCTGGACTAGCAGCGTGGACTAGCAGCGTGGACTAGCAGCGTGGACTCACGACGCAGCGTGGACCAGCAGCGTGGACTAGCAGCGTGGACTAGCAGCGTGACAGCAGCGACTAGCAGCGTGGACAGCAGCGTGGACTAGCAGCGTGGACAGCAGCGTGGACAGCAGCGTGGACTAGCAGCGTGGACTAGCAGCGTGGACTAGCAGCGTGGACTAGCAGCGTGGACTAGCAGCGTGGACTAGCAGCGTGGACAGCAGCGTGGACTAGCAGCGTGGACTAGCAGCGTGGACCAGCAGCGTGGACCAGCAGCGTGGACCAGCAGCGTGGACTAGCAGCGTGGACTAGCAGCGTGGACTAGCAGCGTGGACTAGCAGCGTGGACTAGCAGCGTGGACTAGCAGCGTGGACTAGCAGCGTGGAATAGCAGCGTGGAATAGCAGCGTGGAATAGCAGCGTGGACTAGCAGCGTGGACTAGCAGCGTGGACAAGCAGCGTGGACTAGCAGCGTGGACTAGCAGCGTGGACTAGCAGCGTGGACTAGCAGCGTGGACTAGCAGCGTGGACTAGCAGCGTGGACAAGCAGCGTGGACCAGCAGCGTGGACTAGCAGCGTGGACTAGCAGCGTGGACTAGCAGCGTGGACTAGCAGCGTGGACAGCAGCGTGGACTAGCAGCGTGGACTAGCAGCGTGGACTAGCAGCGTGGACAGCAGCGTGGACTAGCAGCGTGGACAGCAGCGTGGACTAGCAGCGTGGACTAGCAGCGTGGACTAGCAGCGTGGACTAGCAGCGTGGATAGCAGCTGCAATAGGCAGCGCGTGGACTAGCAGCGTGGACTAGCAGCGTGGACAAGCAGCGTGGACTAGCAGCGTGGACTAGCAGCGTGGACAGCAGCGTGGACTAGCAGCGTGGACTAGCAGCGTGGACTAGCAGCGTGGACCAGCAGCGTGGACTAGCAGCGTGGACAGCAGCGTGGACTAGCAGCGTGGACTAGCAGCGTGGACTAGCAGCGTGGACTAGCAGCGTGGACTAGCAGCGTGGACTAGCAGCGTGGACTAGCAGCGTGGACTAGCAGCGTGGAATAGCAGCGTGGACTAGCAGCGTGGACTAGCAGCGTGGACCAGCAGCGTGGACATAGCAGCGTGGACTAGCAGCGTGGACTAGCAGCGTGGATAGCAGCGTGGACTAGCAGCGTGGACTAGCAGCGTGGACTAGCAGCGTGGACTAGCAGCGTGGACTAGCAGCGTGGACTAGCAGCGTGGACTAGCAGCGTGGACTAGCAGCGTGGACTAGCAGCGTGGACTAGCAGCGTGGACTAGCAGCGTGGACTAGCAGCGTGGACTAGCAGCGTGGACTAGCAGCGTGGACTAGCAGCGTGGACAGCAGCGTGGACAGCAGCGTGGACTAGCAGCGTGGACTAGCAGCGTGGACTAGCAGCGTGGACAGCAGCGTGGACTAGCAGCGTGGACTAGCAGCGTGGACTAGCAGCGTGGACAGCAGCGTGGACTAGCAGCGTGGACTAGCAGCGTGGACTAGCAGCGTGGACTAGCAGCGTGGACTAGCAGCGTGGACTAGCAGCGTGGACTAGCAGCGTGGACAAGCAGCGTGGACTAGCAGCGTGGACTAGCAGCGTGGACTAGCAGCGTGGACTAGCAGCGTGGACTAGCAGCGTGGACAAGCAGCGTGGACTAGCAGCGTGGACTAGCAGCGTGGACTAGCAGCGTGGACAGCAGCGTGGACTAGCAGCGTGGACTAGCAGCGTGGACTAGCAGCGTGGACTAGCAGCGTGGACTAGCAGCGTGGACTAGCAGCGTGGACTAGCAGCGTGGACTAGCAGCGTGGACAGCAGCGTGGACTAGCAGCGTGGACTAGCAGCGTGGACTAGCAGCGTGGACAGCAGCGTGGACTAGCAGCGTGGACCAGCAGCGTGGACTAGCAGCGTGGACCAGCAGCGTGGACTAGCAGCGTGGACTAGCAGCGTGGACTAGCAGCGTGGACTAGCAGCGTGGACTAGCAGCGTGGACTAGCAGCGTGGACTAGCAGCGTGGACTAGCAGCGTGGACTAGCAGCGTGGACTAGCAGCGTGGACTAGCAGCGTGGACTAGCAGCGTGGACTAGCAGCGTGGACTAGCAGCGTGGACTAGCAGCGTGGACTCAGCAGCGTGGACTAGCAGCGTGGACTAGCAGCGTGACAGCGTGGACTAGCAGCGTGGACTAGCAGCGTGGACAGCAGCGTGGACTAGCAGCGTGGACTAGCAGCGTGGACTAGCAGCGTGGACTAGCAGCGTGGACTAGCAGCGTGGACTAGCAGCGTGGACTAGCAGCGTGGACAGCAGCGTGGACTAGCAGCGTGGACTAGCAGCGTGGACTAGCAGCGTGGACTAGCAGCGTGGACTAGCAGCGTGGACTAGCAGCGTGGACTAGCAGCGTGGACTAGCAGCGTGGACTAGCAGCGTGGACTAGCAGCGTGGACTAGCAGCGTGGACTAGCAGCGTGGAATAGCAGCGTGGACTAGCAGCGTGGAATAGCAGCGTGGACTAGCAGCGTGGACTAGCAGCGTGGACTAGCAGCGTGGAATAGCAGCGTGGACTAGCAGCGTGGACTAGCAGCGTGGACTAGCAGCGTGGACTAGCAGCGTGGAATAGCAGCGTGGACTAGCAGCGTGGAATAGCAGCGTGGACTAGCAGCGTGGACTAGCAGCGTGGACATAGCAGCGTGGACTAGCAGCGTGGACTAGCAGCGTGGAATAGCAGCGTGGACTAGCAGCGTGGACTAGCAGCGTGGACTAGCAGCGTGGACTAGCAGCGTGGACTAGCAGCGTGGACTAGCAGCGTGGACTAGCAGCGTGGACTAGCAGCGTGGACTAGCAGCGTGGACAGCAGCGTGGACTAGCAGCGTGGACTAGCAGCGTGGACTAGCAGCGTGGACTAGCAGCGTGGACTAGCAGCGTGGACTAGCAGGGTGGAATAGCAGCGTGGACTAGCAGCGTGGACTAGCAGCGTGGACTAGCAGCGTGGACTAGCAGCGTGGACTAGCAGCGTGGACTAGCAGCGTGGAATAGCAGCGTGGACTAGCAGCGTGGACTAGCAGTCGCGTGGTGACTAGCAGCGTGGACTGAGACAGCGTGGAATAGCAGCGTGGAACTAGCAGCGTGGACTAGCTGAGCGTGGACTAGCAGCGTGGCTAGCAGGTGGATAGCAGCGTGGACAGCAGCGTGACCCGAGCAGCGTGAATAGCAGCGTGGACTAGCAGGTGGAAACGGTATGCAGCTGGACTAGCAGGTGGATAGCAGCGTGGAATAGCAGCGTGGAATAGCAGCGTGGGCTAGCAGCGTGGCTAGCAGCGTGGACTAGCAGCGTGGACTAGCAGCGTGGAATAGCAGCGTGGAATAGCAGCGTGGAATAGCAGCGTGGACTAGCAGCGTGGACTAGCAGCGTGGACTAGCAGCGTGGAATAGCAGCGTGGAATAGCAGCGTGGATGCAGCGACAGCAGCGTGGACTAGCAGCGTGGCTAGCAGCGTGGACTAGCAGCGTGGACTAGCAGCGTGGATAGCAGCGTGGAATAGCAGCGTGGAATAGCAGCGTGGACTAGCAGCGTGGACAGCAGCGTGGACAAGCAGCGTGGACTAGCAGCGTGGACCAGCAGCGTGGACTAGCAGCGTGGACTAGCAGCGTGGACAGCAGCGTGTGACAACAGCAGCGTGGACTAGCAGCGTGGACTAGCAGCGTGACAGCAGCGTGACTAGCAGCGTGGACAGCAGCGTGGACTAGCAGCGTGGACTAGCAGCGTGGACAGCAGCGTGGACTAGCAGCGTGGACTAGCAGCGTGGACTAGCAGCGTGGACAGCAGCGTGGACTAGCAGCGTGGACTAGCAGCGTGGACAGCAGCGTGGACAGCAGCGTGGACTAGCGCGTGGACAGCAGCGTGGACTAGCAGCGTGGACTAGCAGCGTGGACTAGCAGCGTGGACTAGCAGCGTGGACCAGCAGCGTGGACTAGCAGCGTGGACTAGCAGCGTGGACTAGCAGCGTGGACTAGCAGCGTGGACTAGCAGCGTGGACAGCAGCGTGGACCAATGCAGCGTGGACTAGCAGCGTGGACTAGCAGCGTGGACTAGCAGCGTGGACTAGCAGCGTGGACAGCACTACTAGCAGCGTGGACTAGCAGCGTGGACTAGCAGCGTGGACAAGCAGCGTGGACTAGCAGCGTGGACTAGCAGCGTGGACTAGCAGCGTGGACTAGCAGCGTGGACCAGCAGCGTGACTAGCAGCGTGGATAGCAGGTGGACTAGCAGCGTGGACAGCAGCGTGGACTAGCAGCGTGGACAGCAGCGTGGACTAGCAGCGTGGACTAGCAGCGTGGACTAGCAGCGTGACTAGCAGCGTGGATAGCAGCGTGGATAGCAGCTGGACTAGCAGCGTGGACTAGCAGGTGAATAGCAGCGTGGACTAGCAGCGTGGACTAGCAGTGACTAGCAGTGGACAAGCAGCGTGGACTAGCAGCGTGGACTAGCAGCGTGGAATAGCAGCGTGATGACTGAAGCAGCGTGGATAGCAGCGTGGACTAGCAGCTGGACTAGCAGCGTGGACATAGCAGCGTGGACTAGCAGCGTGGACTAGCAGCGTGGACTAGCAGCGTGGACTAGCAGCTGGACTAGCAGGTGGAATAGCAGCGTGAATAGCAGCGTGGACTAGCAGCGTGGACTAGCAGCGTGGACTAGCAGCGTGGACTAGCAGCGTGGACTAGCAGCGTGGACTAGCAGCGTGGACTAGCAGCGTGGACTAGCAGCGTGGAATAGCAGCGTGGAATAGCAGCGTGGACTAGCAGCGTGGAATAGCAGCGTGGAATAGCAGCGTTGAATAGCAGCGTGGACTAGCAGCGTGGACTAGCAGCGTGGACAAGCAGCGTGGACAGCAGCTATAGCAGCGTGGACAAGCAGCGTGGACTAGCAGCGTGGACTAGCAGCGTGGACAAGCAGCGTGGACTAGCAGCGTGCTGCACTGGTAGCAGCGTGGACTAGCAGCGTGGACTAGCAGCGTGGACTTAAAACAGCGTGGACTAGCAGCGTGGACTAGCAGCGTGGACTAGCAGCGTGGACTAGCAGGGTGGACTAGCAGCGTGGACTAGCAGGGTGGACTAGCAGCGTGGACTAGCAGCGTGGAATAGCAGCGTGGACTAGCAGCGTGGACTAGCAGCGTGGACTAGCAGCGTGGACTAGCAGCGGGAACGTGGACAAGCAGCGTGGACTAGCAGCGTGGACTAGCAGCGTGGACAAGCAGCGTGGACCAGCAGCGTGGACTAGCAGCGTGGACTAGCAGCGTGGACTAGCAGCGTGGACCTAGCAGCGTGGACTAGCAGCGTGAAAGCAGCGACTAGCAGCGTGGACTAGCAGGGTGGACTAGCAGCGTGGATGCAGGTGGACTAGCAGCGTGGACTAGCAGGTGGAATACTACAGCAGCGTGGACTAGCAGCGTGGACTAGCAGCGTGGACTAGCAGCGTGAGCAGGACTAGCAGGGTGGACTAGCAGCGTGGACTAGCAGCGTGGACTAGCAGCGTGGAATAGCAGCGTGGACTAGCAGCGTGGACATAGCAGCGTGGACTAGCAGCGTGGACTAGCAGCGTGGACAAGCAGCGTGGACTAGCAGCGTGGACTAGCAGCGTGGACAAGCAGCGTGGACTAGCAGCGTGGACTAGCAGCGTGGAATAGCAGCGTGGACTAGCAGCGTGGACTAGCAGCGTGGACAGGTGGATAGCAGCGTGGACTAGCAGCGTGGACCAGCAGCGTGGACAGCAGCGGACTAGCAGGTGGACTAGCAGCGTGGACAGCAGGGTGGAATAGCAGCGTGGACTAGCAGCGTGGACTAGCAGCGTGGACTAGCAGCGTGGACAGCAGCGTGGACAGCAGCGTGGACTAGCAGGGTGGACTAGCAGCGTGGACAGCAGCGTGGACTAGCAGCGTGGACTAGCAGCGTGGATAGCAGCGTGGACAGCAGCGTGGACTAGCAGCGTGGACTAGCAGGTGGACTAGCAGCGTGGACAGCAGCGTGGACAGCAGGTGGACTAGCAGCGTGGACAGCAGGTGGACTAGCAGCGTGGACTAGCAGGGTGGAATAGCAGCGTGGACTAGCAGCGTGGACTAGCAGCGTGGACTAGCAGGTGGACTAGCAGCGTGATAGCAGCGTGGATGCAGCGTGGACTAGCAGCGTGGACTAGCAGCGTGGACTAGCAGCGTGGACTAGCAGGTGGATCAGCTAGCGGACAGCGCTGGACTAGCAGCGTGACAGCAGCGTGGACTAGCAGCGTGGACTAGCAGCGTGGACTAGCAGCGTGGACTAGCAGCGTGGACTAGCAGCGTGGACTAGTGGAATACAGCGTGCTAGGACTAGCAGCGTGACCAGCAGGGGAAAACAGCAGCGTGACCAGGGTGGAACTAGCACGACAGTCAGTGATAGCAGCGTGGACTTTACTGCAGCCGTGGACGCAGCGTGGATCTAGCAATACTTCAGATGGAAGCAGCGTGACTTAGCAGCGTGGACTAGCAGCGGATATCACCGCGTGGACAGCAGCGTGGACTATCCATCGCGTTGAACTAGCATGAGAACGTGCGCGCGTGGACTAGCAGCGTGGACTAGCAGCGTGGACTAGCAGCGTGAATAGCAGCGTGGACTAGCAGCGTGGACTAGCAGCGTGGACTAGCAGCGTGGACTAGCAGCGTGGAATAGCAGCGTGGTAGCACTAGTGACACTGATCCAAAGAGGAAAACGACTGCGAGCTGAAACCAGGTGGTTGATTGGTAAACGTAGCTATCGACATGTCAACGTATTATTGTCGTTGAGAGAGTGACTTTCACTCGCTGCTCGGTGACGCACTCATTCTCAACGCAATACCTTCAGTATTGAACACTGCTTATTGCGAGCCAGTCAATGTCAAAGCAATATCACTTCCTGACAGATCTAGTCTGAACTATTCCATTCTGCGTTTGCAACATCAGTTTTTAAAATGAGAAATCTTTGTTGCGTCGCGTGGTGCAAACGAATGTAGAAAATTACCTAAACGCACTTGCCTAAAACGATCGCAATGAAATATGTGTGTGCAGTCGTCAGTCATAACAAGAAATACGTAGCAGAAGAATTACCCGGCGAGGTAATTTACGTGATACTCTAGGGTGTGACAATCTGGTTTCACTTTCACACTGAGTGGGTTCTATATTCTATATGCGGTGCGGCAACCAATGCAGTGTGTTCACAACCAATGCAATGTGTTCACAACCAATGCAGTGTATTCACAACCAATACAGTGTGTTCACAACCAATACAGTGTGTTCACAACCAATGCAGCGTGCTCACAACCAACAGAGCGTGTTCACAACCAGTGCAGTGTGTTCACAACCAATGCAGCGTGCTCACAACCAATGCAGTGTGTTCACAACCAATGCAATGTGTTCACAACCAATGCAGTGTGTTCATAACCAGACGAGCATAGGCTTATTATAAATTCGATTGTCAAACGTGCTAACATGCTTTCTCTTGCATAATTATAATTATATATATATATATATATATAGCATGTTATATACATGCATGCATATATATATATATTATATATATATGTATATATATATGCATGCATGTATATAACATGCATATATATGCATGCATGTATATATATATATATATATATATATATATATATATATATATATATATATGCATGTGTGTGCGTTTGTGTGTGTGTATGCGTTGCGAGCGTACGTTTGTATGTATATGTGCGTGTGTGTATATAAGTATGTATGTATGTATAGTTTTGGTTGCCAAAAAGTAAACTGTAGATTATACTATATGGTTGGTCTTGAGAGAGGTAGGCGAGGTCCTTATCTATCTAACGGCTGCTATCTTTGTGCTGTGTCCTCGTTTGTGTTTATGTTTTGAATGTTGGCAAAGATTCGGCATTCCTTTTATTTGATTTCGTGCTTTTCGCGTTTCGTATTGTTGGTACTGTATGCCGTGTGGAGTCTTGTTGGTACTGAATGCCATGTGGAGTCTTGATGGTACTGTATGCCGTGTGGAGTCTTGTTGGTGCTGTATGCCGTGTGTAGTCTTGTTGGTATTGTATGCCGTGTGGAGTCTTGATGATACTGTATGCCGTGTGTAGTCTTGTTGGTACTGTATGCCGTGTGTTGTTTTGTTGGTACTGTATGCCGTGTGTAGTCTTGTTGGTGTTGTATGCCGTGTGTAGTCGTGTTGGTACTGTATGCCGTGTGTAGTCATGTTGGTACTGAATGCCGTGTGTAGTCTTGTTGGTACTGTATGCCGTGTGGAGTCTTGTTGGTACTGAATGCCGTGTGTAGTCTTGTTGGTACTGCATGCCGTGTGTAGTCATGTTGGTACTGAATGCCGTGTGTAGTCTTGTAGGTACTGTATGCCGTGTGTAGTCTTGTTGGTACTGTATGCCGTGTGTAGTCTTGTAGGTGCTGTATGCCGTGTGTAGTCTTGTAGGTACTGAATGTCGTGTGTAGTCTTGTTGGTACTGTATGCCGTGTGTAGTCTTGTAGGTACTGTATGCCGTGTGTAGTCTTGTAGGTGCTGTATGCCGTGTGTAGTCTTGTAGGTACTGAATGCCGTGTGTAGTCTTGTTGGTACTGTATGCCGTGTGTAGTCTTGTAGGTACTGTATGCCGTGTGTAGTCTTGTTGGTACTGTATGCCGTGTGTAGTCTTGTTGGTACTGTATGCCGTGTGTAGTCTTGTTGGTACTGTATGCCGTGTGTAGTCTTGTAGTACTGTATGCCGTGTGTAGTCTTGTAGGTACTGTATGCCGTGTGTAGTCTTGTAGGTACTGTATGCCGTGTGTAGTCTTGTAGGTACTGAATGCCGTGTGTAGTCTTGTTAGTACTGTATGCCGTGTGTAGTCTTGTAGGTACTGTATGCCGTGTGTAGTCTTGTAGGTACTGTATGCCGTGTGTAGTCTTGTAGGTACTGTATGCCGTGTGTAGTCTTGTAGGTGCTGTATGCCGTGTGTAGTCTTGTAGGTGCTGTATGCCGTGTGTAGTCTTGTAGGTACTGTATGCCGTGTGTAGTCTTGTTGGTACTGTATGCCGTGTGTAGTCTTGTAGGTACTGTATGCCGTGTGTAGTCTTGTAGGTACTGTATGCCGTGTGTAGTCTTGTTGGTACTGTATGCCGTGTGTAGTCTTGTAGGTACTGTATGCCGTGTGTAGTCTTGTTGGTACTGTATGCCGTGTGTAGTCTTGTTGGTACTGTATGCCGTGTGTAGTCTTGTAGGTACTGTATGCCGTGTGTAGTCTTGTAGGTACTGTATGCCGTGTGTAGTCTTGTAGGTACTGTATGCCGTGTGTAGTCTTGTTGGTACTGTATGCCGTGTGTAGTCTTGTTGGTACTGTATGCCGTGTGTAGTCTTGTTGGTACTGTATGCCGTGTGTAGTGTTGTTGGTACTGTATGCCGTGTGTAGTCTTGTTGGTACTGTATGCCGTGTGTAGTCTTGTTGGTACTGTATGCCGTGTGTAGTCTTGTTGGTACTGTATGCCGTGTGTAGTCTTGTTGGTACTGTATGCCGTGTGTAGTCTTGTTGGTACTGTATGCCGTGTGTAGTCTTGTTGGTACTGTATGCCGTGTGTAGTCTTGTTGGTACTGTATGCCGTGTGTAGTGTTGTTGGTACTGTATGCCGTGTGTAGTCTTGTTGGTACTGTATGCCGTGGGTAGTGTTGTTGGTACTGTATGCCGTGTGTAGTCTTGTTGGTACTGTATGCCGTGTGTAGTCTTGTTGGTACTGTATGCCGTGTGTAGTGTTGTTGGTACTGTATGCCGTGTGTAGTCTTGTTGGTACTGTATGCCGTGTATAGTCTTGTTGGTACTGTATGCCGTGTGTAGTCTTGTTGGTACTGTATGCCGTGTGTAGTCTTGTTGGTACTGTATGCCGTGTGTAGTGTTGTTGGTACTGTATGCCGTGTGTAGCCTTGTTGGTACTGTGTGCCGTGTGCAGTCTTCTAATCAATGTAAGAGCATTGCCTCGCAAAGACGACCAGAATTCACCTCGCTGTAAATCTGTTGAGGAGAATTATAAGTGTGCGACATTACCTATCTGAATGGTATTTCACATGCCCGAAATGCAAACACGAGTAACCTCCAATGCACATCACGTCGCTGTCATGTCAACGTTATTTATAGGTGTCGTTATTATGACAAACGTCACTGAGACTAAAGTTGGTAATTATTTCGATGAATATTTTACAGTGTGTGTGTCCCAGATGTGTCACGGTTGTGTTACACTGGCGCGCATCAGCTCAACGTAGTATCAGCACTTGGGATGATACAGCGAGGGGATGTTACACTTGCCGGGTGCGGCGCACGGATAGGTGGGGTTGGACAGTCTGTATGAGTAGCAGGTATTTATAAAGCGGTATTATTGGAAAATAACTGAGTTACCGGGCACCGCGAATGAAAAGCCCAAACATTCTTCTTAGACTGGGCCATGTCTGGATTCATATTACTTAATTTTATTAATTCAATGCTAGGTCACATTCATGTGCACTGGAATATACCCCATCCCGCAGTAACCTTTCTTGTTTCCATCTGGGAATGTGTGTTGGTAATATTCTGAATGTACAGCTCTGACGGACCAGCTACATCTTCAACATTGAAGTTCGTCTGCCTCCCAAATTAACTGCAATTTAAACCAAGAACCATTGTATCCATGACTCCTTCGGTCTACCCATTGCAAACTATGCCCGCACCTTGTGTTTTACATTAAGTTAACTACGCTAAATATACTACTTTTAATACATTTCAGATGCATATGCCTTATTTTCCAATAGCGACTTTTTGTAGCAACAACACTCTGCCCAATGTGTCGTATTTGCGATAACATTATAAACTGCGATAACATTATAAACTGCGATAACACGTACATTACTCAAACAACGTCACCCCCAAATTCAACATAAATTTAAATACCATTACATTGAACCCGCAATCACATCTACAGACTTGCGAAACTAAGATTCGGATAAATGCATATGATCGTATTATACACAATATAATGTTGTGTATCAAAATTGATGTAATTATATACATCATACGTTAGTAATACGTTAGTAATATATTTCGCATATTTCGCTATTGTGAAAATGTCGATATGTTTAACAAATGCAAAGTCGGTCTGACTATATACTGAAACTGTATTTATGACCAATACAATTTCCTAAGGTTTTGTTATTTAAGAAAATACACATAATGCAATCAAACAACAACAAAACCTAAACATAACATTCAACATAAGCAAAACACGTTACAAAACATTGTTACATATGTTAATATGTAACGACCCAGCTGACTCAGTGACAAGGAGACGGTGTCACTGTAAACGAAACACAAGCGCACACTATACACACGACAAGACAACAACAACCCAATCTTCACCTACTTCGTGTCTGCCATGAGGACCGTGCCCGTCCGTGTCGCGGGAGCTCTCAGCAGGAATATGAGAAGTCCAGTGTCGACACGAGGCACGAGAAGAGAGCTCCCCGCCAACAGCTGTCCGGCTTTATCGTCTTCAATCGATTTTCTCGCGAACGCCAATGGCACAAATCGTCTTTTACGTATACAGCCAGGGCGGCCGTGTCGATGAGACTCTAGTCCATCATGTAGCAGCACAGATGGCGTTTACGTATCTCGGGGCACGTGAGAGCGATCCTGATTTATAATTAATTCAGATTCTCACAACTGACGACGTTTCCGTAGGACATAATGTAGAGATGACGTCCGATAGACGGGTCGCGTTACATGCACAAGAGTCGGGTCGTGTTACGCGAAATATATTTGGGAAAGGAATACAGGTAACCAAATCCGACAACTCACACGAGTGTGCGATGACTTGTAAAAAGCATCATTTAACTCATACCCTGTTTATGTTTTAATCAATAGTTTAAGCACAACCAATAAACCATTTCTTTTATTTTGACGAGTGTTTTTATACGATACTATATTTTCAAGGTAATATTTATTAAATTCTGTAGTGTTCATGTCTTTATTAAGCATTGTTTAATATACGTAAAACGCCTTGAAATGTTTAGGTAGCTTTGGTGCTAGATATATATATATATATATATATATATATATATTAATAGAGAAACAGAGAGAAGAAAACAAAGAGAGAGAGAGAGAGAGAGAGAGAGAGAGAGAGAGAGAGAGAGAGAGAGAGAGAGAGAGAGAGAGAGAGAGAGAGAGAGAGAGAGAGAGAGAGCGGGAGAGAGAGAGAGAAGAAGAAAGAGAGCATGATATATATATATAATATATATATATATATATATATATATATATATATATATATATATAAGCAAAACATAATTAATATAATTTCAAAAAATCTATTATTATTATTATATATATATATATATATATATATATATATATATATATATATATATATATATATATATATAAATACAAATAATACGTATGACTTTGCTTCATACCAATAAACGTATGACTGCCTCATGGCAGACAGAACATTAGGCATTGTAAGTTTCGCGCTCGAAAACGAGGTTGTGGGTATTTGGGGGCAGGAAGTCCATTTTCTCCATGTTAAAAGATAGGACTTTGTTTTGTTTTTGGTTGTAATAATCGGGCTGTCCCCAAATTGTGTAACCTAGCAATATTTTCCGAAGGATAAATACAAACAGAAGCGGAGTGACACTGTCGGTAAAAATGATCACGGAAATCATGAATTTTAATCGATTACTGTGGTGGTTGCCATGGCATCGGCGGCGAGTACTTGTGTTTGGCGATCTTGACAGTAATGAAGAATGCCATCTTTCGCGCAGTACACCCTGTTTTGGGGCAAACATAAACATGCGTTATGATTATGTGCATTTAGACAACTTGTCAGATATAAGTGCTTATCGAACTGTAACTCAATATTAAGTCGGACATTTAAGATAAAAAAGCTATAGCATAAGATATCTATGATCTGATTTCACTAGTATTCATCAGTTGGAAACTGCAACTGTCATCCGTCGTTAGAATATTTTTCTTGTGTTGTGTCCCCAATCAGCTCCAGTCGCGCGGAGTCTCGACATGTATCGTGACACACAGGCCCTAATAGTCTGATGTTAGATGGGATTCTGACGCCCAGACCCGAGTGTTTCAACGCAGCATTGGCAACTTTATGAGAATTCGAAGACAAAACTCACCTCTATCTCAATTTGACGTGATTGCACATGCCGATGGACACCCGAAATATGAAGCGAGCGACGCGATGCAATTTAGTTTTCACCAGAAGTTGTCAGTGGCGTAGCCAGGATTTGCTCTTGAGGCAACAATCAAACAAACTTTATATATATATATATATATATATATATATATATATATATATATATATATATATATATAATTTAAATTCAAACCCAGCTTGCTTAACAGAAATACCAACAAAACAAGACAACCACGTTCACAGACCAATGTACCTGGCAGTTCAACAAAATCATTCACAGAAAGCGTCAAAGTTAGAAAGTAAGAGAGAAACGACACATTATTAAAGATACACAAACCCATTGTCCTTATATAATATATGCCTGTAGCCGGCCACCACATTCCTCATGTTACATCTACCTAACCTATTGACAAAGACCATGACAAATACCAACATGTAGTCACTTATTCTGATGAAACAATAACTAATTATTCCTACCTTAACACAGATGGTTAGGTTTTGGCGTTCAACCAGTAATTTCACAACCTGTAACGTTGCTGCTTATTACATTTGACAAATAATTCGCTATTGGAAATGTCAATTATCCAGTGAAAAATCAAATAGATAATTTGCAATGAGGATTGCAGTATAGAGTCAAAGGCTTGGAGGAAAGTAGAAGAGGTGATGGGAGATAGACGCATATCACGTAAATGTAAAGGAAATGTGCTTTGCGAAAACAACCTGTTAAGAAGAATCATGGGAGTTAAGAGAGCTGATAAGAGAAGAATGGATGAATCGAGAGTGAAGGTTGGGAAGTTATATGACGAAATTGGAGAGGAGTAAGTTGGCATGGCCCGATCATGTCGAAATAATTGGACATAAAAAACTGGCAAAGAGACCAGATGCCCAAAACGTGGAGATGAAAAGGAGGCGAAGAAGACCGAAATTACGATGGGGGATTGCATAAAAGGAGACATAGAAAGAATCGGAGAAGAATGGAGAAAAAGAGCAAAAGGTAGAAGGAATCGAAGACTGCTGATAGAGAACGCAGTGAGAGAAAAGTGAGAGGAAGAAAACGGACTATGGAAACAGAAACCATGGTCGACTCACGCCTGACGACAGAACTTTTCCAGGATTGGGGCATTCCCCCCTCTAGCTACGCCACTGGAGCGAGAACACATATGTTCATTTCTATCATGACAATATTTAAGTGACTAATTATCGAACGCAAACATGAGCTACGCATGCAAACACACAGTTATTCATATAAATTGTCTTATTAGTCGTATTTGTAAGGTCGTGTTCGTACAGGGCATGCAAGTCATTCTCATTTCCTGCCCGGTTTGAGCGATACTTAAAGAGATACAAATTCAAAATTATGCATTACGCAAATTCAAAATAGTAACTTATCTGCTTAATAATATCAACATTTCAGATGATTTTTTGTTGGGTGGAAACCTATAAAACTCGCGTTACGCACATATGCGAAAGAATTGCATAGCTCGTTCGAGACTTTATGGACCGGATCATGAATTATAATGGCAAAGCAGCATACAAATGGTATACGAGACTTCCGTGCCAAATTTATTAGCATTCGTCCCTAAAAATGTACCCGTGGCCCTAATTTACCCTACTGTTGCCAAATTTGCCCGACGCTGTAGGAAGAGGGCCACTGCGACTACCCTAAGGCCAATAATGGGGCAACTCGAACATGACCCATCAATAAGATATGAGACTGCGCGGATGGCTCCCGCGTATCTCGCCTCGTATTCACAGATCTTTTAACAGTGCTCAACAACATACCTTTAAAGTGGTTATGAAAAAGACTTCCGGTTTTGACGTCTATACTTAATTAGTGGACGTGTGTTCGTGCGTAAATTGTTGTTCAGCCAGCTCAATGAATGTATACGTAGCGTAAGCAGGTGTACTGGGTACTTGTATTGTTGTTTGACAGCGGTCAGATCAGATAACTGGGGTCAATCGAATATTTTCAATACAGTGTTAATTTAATGTGTGTGTGTGTGTGTGTGTGTGTGTGTGTGTGTGTGTGTGTGTGTGTGTGTGTGTGTGTGTGTGTGTGTGTGTGTGTGTGTGTGTGTGTGTGTGTGTGTGTGTGTGTGTGTGTGTGTGTGTGTGTGTGTGTGTGTGTATATATGACATGTATATATATATATATATATATATATATATACATGTCATATATATACACACACATGTATATATATATATATATGTCATATATATATACATGTATATATATATATGTCATATATATATATATATATATATATATATATATATATATATATACACACACACACATTAAATTGCAAATCTGTAATATGTTATTAATTATGTTGAAGGTTAACAAACAAAATTATTTAAATCCAGCCCATTGCATGCTATCATGCACAGTATGCCAGAATAAGAGTTTTGGTAAACTGGGATGAATAAAAATGTTTCGCAGCTTGATATATATATATATATATATATATATATATATATATATATATATACATACGTCGGATTGTGAATTTATTTATAATTATTTAGAACCGTGACGATATATTATTGGGGTGAAGATGATGTATTTGACTACATTTAACCAAATATACCGATATATATATGGCAACACATTACTGTCACCCATTCCTTATAAATCAATTAACGATTTATATATTTGCGTTAACGTTGCGGAGATGATCGGGTTATCAAGACATAAACCGAGAAACCGATCGAAGGAAGACGATTTCCTATGTCCACACGGTCCAGTGAGCACAGATGCGAACATTACTCTGTCCAGAAGACCCATGTAATCAATGGCTGAGACCTCACTCACTCAATATAATGAGGCTGTCATAATTAGATTGTCACGAATTGCTCTTCATTTCCTCGCGATGTTCCGGAAACAATCGGCGCCAGTGTTCTTAGAATGTCAACCAGGCGAGTGGCCGTTGTTGCCGTCTTGAGCTACCTGGAGGACACCGTGTCCTAAGCACTGACGATTAATCAATGGTCGAGGTACAATTGGTCTCTTGACAAATGTACCGACGCATCAACGTCTTTGTTGGGTTGCCATTGCCTCCACTCTTGTGTCATCTGATTGTATCTGGCGCATTTGTATGCGTGCGTGTGTGTTCTTGTTAATCCGTACGTTTGGTCATGTGCGCGTGCGAGCATGCCTGTTTGCCAACCCACGTACTTAGATGAAAGAGAGTGAGAGGGGGAGGGAGAGATAGGGAGGGGGGAGGGAGAGAGAGGAAGGGCGGGTGGGAGAGGGGAAGAGACAGAGAGGAGTTATAGAAAGTGTGTGTGTGTGTGTGTGTGTGTGTGTGTGTGTGCGCGTGCGTGCGTGCGTGCGTGCGTGCGTGTGCATGCGTTTTTATTATCAAACGGAAAATGGGTATTATAGGCCATGAGCCAGACTCCGAAATTAGGGCAACCGGTACATTTTTAGGAACGAATGCTCATAGTGATTTTTGGATAGGTCTACTTCCCCAGAGATGGAAAATATGTGATAGCAATGGAGGACTCACAGGTTTCTGTGAGAAATCACTGTTTTAGTGGAGATCTCAGACAAACCACTATACAATAATGAGTCTACAACTCAGGAATATGATAATTTGATAAGATATAGGCGAATTGTTCTGCTTTATAGCCAGAATGGCAGATGTTGTAATACTGTATCTAACACAACGTAAAATGCAATCTAATGCATTCGGGTTTTCATGAATGTTTGCTGTATTGATCTCCTATATAATCTTTCAGGGTAATTATTTCACCAGAATGTTCTCACATGGCTGTGAAGCAGAACCATTTGCCCACAGCTTTTGAAATTTTCTTATTCCCGAGTTGTAGAATAATTAATTATTTTATAGTGGTTTGTCTGAGACATCCCCTGAAAATGTGTTGTCGTGAAAATGAGGTTAGTGCTAAAGAGTGATTTCTCACAGAAAGCTGTCAGTCCTGCAATGGTATCACACATTTGCCGTCTCTAAGAATGTAGATCTATCCAAAAATCACTATGAACATTTGTCCCTAAAATGTACCGTCAAACCATCTTGCTCATGACCTATTATACTTATGTCTCGGTACTGGTAATACTGACACAATTTCACATTGATCAAATTATGGATTTACATGTCCTCATACCATTACCAAGTGATTATGTTTGGCACTGCATTACACGCATATCATCTGAGATGCGTGTCTTCTTCTTCTCTTAAATGCACGAGTTATCATTTGATTTTTTGGTATCTTTTTCTTAAACGATGCTACGCCGTAAATTGGCTGGCTATGTTAATACTTTTAAGACTATACGCTGACCCGGTGGTCACTGACCGTCTAGTCGTCCTTCCGGCTAGTAATTATTTTAATTTCCTTTGCCAGGGTCCCTTTTTTAGAACTAAAGTATTTACAGAGGTAGTCATATCATCCGATCATCCGAAATGGTAATTGAGAGAAACAAATCTTGACAAAGAAATAACTGCCTTGCATGGTCACGGAGTTTTGTCGACACAATATCGCCCAGATCATACATAAATGTGATGCAGTGTAATTTTGGCAAATCAAAATGAGACCTCACGAGTAGTGCATGCATTGTGTGTACACAAATCATAAATTTTCTTAAAAGTAAAAATTGCAGCGGAAAACCTTCTGGAAAGACACAATACCTGCGAACCGACTTTTCAGTAGTGACGTGGAACGACAGGCATAAACAGGTGGTTAATGGATGTTTCGTCGAGAAGTCCTGTAATCCCTGAAAGCTTTGTTGAGCTTGAAATGTAGCGGTTATTAGTCGAAATGAAGGAATGGCTCCTCCAGCTGCACGTCAGACACGTTGGGTGTGAGAAGGTGCCGTGGGTGCGCACGCTCCCCTCCTCTGTAGTAGTAAGTGTAAGGTACGTGTATTTAAACATACTTGGTTAACTGATTGAATAGCCAAAGAATTATGTAATCTAAATTCCCAAATTTAACCAGCATTATACACAATGTGTGACAATTAATATATGTTCAGAAGAAACACATTGTTGGTGATTTGTAACACAAGTAGGAGGCGTCATTTGGGACAAATAGTATTTTAACCACTATTGTGCCACCATTAATGTGGAAACAAATGACCCGTAAATAACCAAAATCGAAAAGTGATGATGTTTCTGCTCAAACATAGTTGAAAACGTCTAATCCACTGATTATGTCTTGAAAAATAATTAGTAACATTCTTGCTTCGCTGTACTTTCGTCACATTTTTCAATTTGCATGAAAAATTGTCCGATGTCACACCAACAACTCAAATTTATCCCGGCAAAATGTCCAAGTATGTAATGCGTGACCTGTGTTGAGTAACATTAAATAAACTGATTTGGAAACATGTTTCATTGACATTATTTTACACAGCCACAATAAGATTTATGATTAAGGTTACATCAAATTTCTTTGATGAAACAACCAGATTCTGATCTGAGAGTACAAAATCTGAAAGTCAAATAACCTACGCCAAGCTCAATAACGTTCAGAGAACATAAACAATTGTTTCCTGCATGTAAAACAATTATCGAATCTTTTTTGAACACTTTTCTCGGCCTTGGCGCCCAGCATAACGAATTCATAAACAACGAAAATATGTTATTACATCACCCAATCGATCTTTTGAAAGACCGACGTGCTTAGCACAGGCCCACTATGCTGACTCAGTCTCATTCATCAAAGCGAATCGACATATTCTAAACCTCGTGAACATGAATAGGTAGTCCAGTCGGAAGAGGGTACCGTGCACCCCCCGGAAATATACTTTTAATTTGTATCACTAGATCGGAAAAGGTTTGCACTATTTCTCAGACAATATTACGGATAACTGACAAAGTAAGGTGTATAGATCCATGTTATGAGGGTCAGCGACCATAATAAAACTATTGTTGTCATGATCACATGTGTCTATGACAGCTTAATATGCAAATTAGTGCAGCAATTATTGATAAATCAATTTTTCACCATCTCTCGGCCAGTATTGCATATAACGGCACAACTAAGGTGTCCAGACTCATGTTTTCAGAGTCAACGATCATCAATGGACCATTGTTGAATTAACTACGTGTGTCCCTGGCATGGTATGCAAATTTGTTTTTGAGGGCATCTACTTATTAAATCGTGTTGTTTTTCCGACCAAAGGTTGATATGGATCGAATCAAGGGAATATGAACAAAGAAATTCCACTAAGTTCATTTACCAACTCATTTACTGATACAGGGAAATAGCAAGCCAGAATGATATTTTCTCTGCTGCCGCGCCTCAACCTCTCGTGGGCTTCATACGATAAGTGTAGATCATCTTTCACCATCGCTTTCACTGAAATCATCAAACTCAAACTCGTCCATCCTCGTTTTCCTCCTTCTCGATCACCAGTGTCCAAGAGATCAACCAGTGAGTTTTGGTAACGCAGCACCGCAGGACCACACCGGTTCCAACACTCTATCCTCAGTCATTATCCACCCTTGCCCATCATCGTAGGGTTTTGATTTTTCCAGGATGGATTCGTCAGCAAGCTTATATAAGGCTACGCAGTGGTTCAACCGCTGGAAGTGTGGCTTAAAAACAGAGTGGCTGGGAGGAAGGCGAGCCTGGTCGATCTTAGATTTAAAATGAGTTTCTCGTCCTCACCCACGATCTTGCGCAGGAGTTTGGCACGGAGGCCGTCCACCGAAGACTCCCCGTTCTGTCCGTAGGCAGGTGAACTCTTTCAACTGCTTCAGTACATGATACTTGAGGTTCCATTCCTCACCGAGTTGCATGAACGCTTTATTAAACCTCGGGTTCTTCTCCAGCTTTTTCAGGGGCCCCACCTTCCCCCTTCCCTTTGAAGGCACTGTGCAGTCTTCTCCACTGAATTAATGGCCAGTTGTCACGAAACGTCGACAAACAAGTTTTCGGTCCCTACTGCCTTCAATACAGTCACTACAATACACTGGAAATAGGTTGTCCATATTTCTCTTGCGGAGAGCTTCCAGGGGATACCTAGTTGTGTATATCTATAATAATAACTACAATAGCAGATTACATGTCATATTCTGGGTATTTTTGTGTAATTTATTACTAATTGTTTCTTTAAATTATGTTTTATAAGTACACAACAGTATTAAGGCATCCAGTTAGAATAGAATTATGATGACCTATGTTTTGTGGATATAGGAACACTAAAATTAATGTGTTTGACATAGATCCTCGATTGTGGGTATCATTTTTATGAACGGTGGGTATGCATATGGACCAATCTAGAAAAGAATACAACTATATGACAGGTTTATCACGGTGAACACTGCATACCATACTTAGGCATTTGCATCAACCCTGTTTTAAATTGGAAACAATATTAATAAATGACACATATGGATATAACTGATTCGGAGTAGATTTGAATGAATCCGTGAGTATGCTCTTTAATTATTCACTGTGTCCAGATATGTATAGATTAGTAAGACATATTAAAAACAGATGATTGTCGAACTACTCCCGTATTATAGGCCAAATCTTATATCTTTAGATGTATTACCCTTTTATTTATGACAATTTCCCTCAAATATGAAGCCGTGAGAATGCTGAAGCCGTGAGTATGCATTATAGCGGGGTGGGAATATCCAGATTTTCATGCAAATTGCGCACTTGGTGACAACAATCTCGGTTCTCTCCAGCCTTGAAGCTGCCTGTTGAGCACTCCATACTCGCAGCAGGAGGCGGCAGAGCTGCTGCTTGTTGTCGTCATTTGGATGGAACATCTTAAAGTCGTAGGGTTTCCTTGTCGCTGGTCCAGTCAGAATAATCTTTTCTGGACTCCCGCGCCTGAACTTCACGTTTTACCCACGGTGTCACGTGGACAACAGAGATAAATCACTTCCGGAAACAGAATAAGTGGAGCGACCATCATACAAATTGCGTTATTCGCTCCTATGACAAGACGGCTGAAAGATAACCAGAAATGAGACGATGACAGAAACACATGACCATTTAACTGACACCGAGATGATTTAAATGGCAAACACGACAAACGCGAATAATCTACGGGATGTCGGTTACTGAAACACAAAACGAAAATATACACAATTGTAGCTGCTATTACTGCCAGTAAAGATATATAAGGTAAACACAAGGGTAATGTAGACAACGTAAAAATTTGATTTGACATAGTAAGCAATTTTCGAAAATTAGTAATGTTGACAATTTCGATGCCTGCTCTTGCACAGTTTATCATCATAGGTATAAACTAGCACGCCACATCTCGACAACTGTGACTTTCATTTCGTCATTAAACAATCGTTCATGTAATTATTGGTTTACTACATGGTGTCGTAATAAAAATACTCATCCAAGAAAAAGCTACACTAATAACTTGAACGTAAGTTAAGAACATGTTCACACTTTCGCTCTAGTGTCACGTACGGAAGTTATTGTTTGTCACTTGGCTTGCAACTCACGCACCGACCCGCCTTCACACCGGATGTTACGCCCCACTGGATATTCAGCATGACAGAATGACGACTACAACTACACGACTTCATTTATGAAGCAAATACCGCATTGGAGACATTGATCTCTCTTATACTGCACGCAACAACAAGCGTGTTTTTCTGTGCGGTTCATTATTCCGTTTCAGAAATTTGAAACTTATCACGAAACATAAGCCGACCACCAGTATATTCATTAGACGCGGTTCGATAAAATACTTTCTGAAGTGGCCATCAAAATAGTATTCATATCAATAGTAGTCATATCACTTGCAATTTCATTAGAGCAGAACTTCTCTAATCCGAAGTGTCTTACAGCAGAATTAACGCATGATTTCACTAAAGTGATTTCAGTGTTCACCAAATATTAGATTACGTCAGGTTTAAGCCACATTAGCGATTAAAGAAAATTAGGATACCCACTGAATACACAGGGGACGTGTTCTTGCTAGAAATAAACATATCAACTACAAGATGACACAAATCATTACACATCGAATGATGTTATTAGAGCAAACATATATGTTGAAGTCGTATTAGACAGGCCATTTCAAGTGATTTTGATAACATAAAAACTGCTGACCTAAATAGAAAGGTCCATTTGATGAGCAAGTCTGACCGGAAGTCCGTTGACCAAGCTTGACCTCAAGCTTGATCCTGCGTCTGCATATCGTTCAACATAGAATCTAGTTGGCAGCACTGTAGTCGTGCAACAGACTCGGGCATCAGGCCTTAATCAGAACTAAACATTGTCAACCTACACATAATTTCATTCTTCGTTACACTAGCACGGCAAATAGCATAACATGCGCGATGCTTATCGGGTGTCGCAGTGTCTTCGGATGATATAGCAGATAAACACTGAATCGTCACGCAGTACGAAACATCTACTGGCACTCGTGCTAAGAACACCAGTGAACTTGTACGTGACGTGCCGAACGTGAACCTTGCTATCTAAGATGCGTGTGCGATATGTATGTCCCTTGAAACGTGAAAATTGCCATGAGGGTAGCATTTGGTCAGTCTTTATTGTATCGTAGAATAATAAATTTGTTTTTTATTTAAAGGAACATGCAACCATAGTGTTGAAAATGCGTTAAAATCCCTCAAATTCCCACATGCCATTCAAGATAGAATGTTGTAACATATGTATTTTTTATTTTATTTTATAAGAATGGTATACATCATAAAATTAATCTTGAAACGTACATTTTCACTGACCATGGGCGCTGCCATTATTGCCCATTTTACGAAGAACTCACGAAGAGTAACGCGAGAGAATGCGTGAGTGTGACGTAGACTGTCCACAACTCTTAGCGATATAGGCGGTGCGCAATATGTAAACACTAGCACAGCGACATGATTTGAGTTGTTTATATGAGTCTTGTGATAATGAAATGCATGGATGTCAAGCATACGGATGACAAAACAAAGCAAGAGAAGGGTCAGTGAAAGGAAAAAGATTTTTCCAAATGCCAATAAATTCTCTGCGAAGCGCGAGTTGGCGATGAAATGGCTCCACAATATTGGTACGGGTCACACTGTGGAAAAATTCAATTTCAACCGGAAAATGGTTTGCCAGGACCATGTCACCATTGATCTGAGACACAGGTTGCTTGGATTGGGTGAAAGACGACTGTTGAACGAAGGTACTGTCCCCACTGTATTTATGCACAGAACGAAAAGTCCGGGGGTCGAAGGGTCGGTTTTGTTATGGCACGCGAAGAGCGGTCTCGCAAAAGGGACGAACATAATGTACGCAAATACTATAAATGGGGTACTATAATATCATTCAATGTTTATAAATCTATGATTAGTAAGATCATTCACTGAGCGACGGTCGCCTGGAATATTTAGTTAGATAAACGATTTGTTTACATGTGAAAATGGGCGATAAGAACAGTTATTAAGCTCCGTCGAACCGACCAAGTCCAAATATGAATGCGCGATTGCCTTGGTTGCAATCTCTACTTGAGCATCGTTATTCTTTATCCTATTCTTTATGACTATTTATATTGTAATGGACGCCGTGTTTCTATATTTAACGCTCTGTAAGTGTAATTAAATGGATGGATAGATCTCAGACTCAGTGGGTGAAGAGTTCGTTTTGTTTTGCCCACCCGAGGCGCTAGGGTTGTGGAAGTGTGACGTCACAGGCGAAATGTCCAAAATGTCAGCCTCCAGGGAGGTTCATTAATTATCCTTAAAACTGCATAAACCATTTCAGTAAAAAATAACAAAATATGGGATATGATTCAATGAACATTGTTTATTGGTTTAAGCAATTTTTACTTTGTGGTTGCATGTTCCTTTAAAACAAGTTGTCGCAAACAAACTGTCGTCGGTGATTCGTGTCTTGATATTGTATCTCAGAAGAATCAACGTCTGCTATGCGACGGCTACCAATTCCTACAGATGACAACAGAACACAAAATGACAATATTCTCTATCTTAGAACCAATATACCTATTTTGCGGCGGACGACACTATGTATCACATTGTGTTGATACATGTTAACCTAGACCATTGAAGGTTAGTTAGCCCTTTTCTAAAACAGTATATTGTCGGGACATAGTCATGAATGTAGTCACTGGTACAACACTGGGCGCGAGAAGATGAATGCGCCAAATGCGGTTGTAATAAGAAGAAGATAGACGCATTCCTATAAAGAAAGCTGGCTAACACGATTAAATGCTAGCCTACATGGTCGTGACCATGATTTTGACACGGACAGTCTTGCGAATAGGAAGTACTGTGGTGTGCGGTGTAAATCTGATTTACTCGAGGGTGAAATTATAACCATTGAAGGGTGTGCGAATTTTGGCCTATCCACTGACCTAACAGCGGAATTGTTCGATAGTCTAGAGACACTTTTTTCTAGCTACAACTTTGAGGAGGAGAGAGGTGTGATATACACTTGGTATTCGACAGACACCATGATTTTATCACCAAGGACGGCCAACAGCTGAAGCAGACTCCACAAGCTGAGTCTACAGTCCCCACTGCCACTACAGAAGGTCGGTCTTACTCTCACCGAAAAGAAGGTTCAGCTGATTGACAGAAAGTCATCATTTCATCGAGAAATGATCGTGAGGTCAGCTGCTCAAACTTCCTCAGGATGCGACACGGTGGCGCATGAATGTGGGGCAGAGGGAAAGCACAGTTCATAAGGGACTACAGGCTGGCCGTTCCCTTCACAAACGTAGTGACCGTGATACGCGAAACCGTAACACATTTTACTTCTACCTTCTTAAATGACGTTTCACGTTTATGTACTTTAGCCTAGTATATATTGTTTATTTATGAATTTTATAAGTCTGTTTATTGATAATGTAGAGTTAATTTGAGTCATACGTGTAAATAATATTTTAAGTGATATCTACTACATACATGTACAGTGCCTTGGTAAGTTTAGTTAAATATGGCGCTATAGAACTATAAGTATATTTATTTATTATCGATGAGACGGTTGTTGAGGTCATTGGGTTAATCGCTGCGTGTTGTGGAAGAAAGCAAACAAACCACAAATGAGACGTTCATAGAGACGTGTACGCTGCACAGATCAGGACGCCAGAGGTCACGGCAACGCCAGACCTAAACGTTCTACCACCCAACCCCAAAGCCTTTGAACAAAACGAGCAACGCACTCATATTCAGGCGGAATATGGAATTCAGCTGTTTTCTTTTGTTTCTTCTTCTTATGCATCAGCTCATCACTCTTTGTCAGCCACATGTTCATGTGAGAGTATTGTTCAGCTTGGTTTTCAGAATTGTTAGTAGACATTTTTCGAAACGCGGATATTTTGGTTTAAAAGCCAATTTTTGTTTTAAAATGATCAGTCGGATTTCATGTACTTCTAGTAAAAACAATCCCATTTCACCCCGAGGAATCTCGACGTTTTCAAAAAAAATATCGTAGGCTGTTTACTAATTTTCGTGTTTTGGCTGTCCATGCATGTATGCCTGTCCATGTTTGGTATGGAAGATCAAACATGAGATTGTTAAACAGACTGTTGCTAATGCCTCACGACACCAGTATATCTTGATTGCCTTATTATATAAATACATTAAATATCTAAGATAAAATGTCTAATTAAAACACTCGCCGGCCAGTGATTGTTCCAGCCACTCGCAACACGAGTGTCTGCATCAACCGGTCGCGTAGTATTGATACGTATAAACCCATGATGGGGTTTGTAAAGAATATAAAATAGATGAAAAATAAATATATTAAATACATAACATAAATGAAAAATTATAAAATTATATATTTGATATGTGGGAGAACTTTACGTATGTTCCACACTGGTTGTTGTCATGTGTAAGAGCTATACTCAAGTTACGCCACCTGGCGGATCATTTGTAAAATGGTCAAGATTCAGGAATCACATATCAAAGGTTTTAAAAAGAAGTTTTTATGTTACGCATTTTGTGAGAAAATGAAAACGAACCTGTCATTGAAAACCTTAACACTGCATCATTGGTATGCTCGTTGTATTCAATATATCCACCTATAGCAATAAATTGTGGGCTTAATATCGCCTACAAATAAAAAATTAAGAAGGAACCAGAAACTCATGACGGACGAGATGCAAATCACAAAGGTTGTATTGGAGAATTGTATTTAATAAGAATCCCGATTGCTGTCATGGTGGGATTTATAGCAACCAAATATGAAACAAGTTTTATTTCTGAACCATCCTATGATGTATCCACGGGTTAAAGTTAGCATTCATAGCTTTGAGGTCCTAATAGTATAGAGACTTTGGTCATTGGTATCGGTCGACTGCCGACATCATTGTAAGAAGATCCTCTCCGTAAACAAGGCTGTATTAAGATTATAGAGACGTTGGCCCCTAAAGGGGAATGCGCCAAATGCGGTAGAAATACGAAGAAGACAGATGCGTTCCAGTAGAGAAAGCTGGCCAGGAGAATGCACTGCTACGTGATTAAAGAGGTCGTTGCCGTGACAGTGACACGGAACATTATACGAGTCGGAACTACAGCAGTATGCGAAGTAAATCTGATCTGCTCGATGGTTATATGAATACTACCATCTAGCTACACCAAACTCAGTAACGTTTTACAACATAAACTTTAACCCGTGCAAGCATCAGTGTTCGCAGAGAATGAAGAGACGACAATTGTAAAAAACAATGAACACTAAAAAAGGAGCTGCAAGTAGAAATCCCATTAAAACTGGTCCCTTAGCCTGAGTTGCTATCAATGACAGTTGTCATATAGGTCACTCACTCACTGTCCTAATTGTGGAAGAGTGCGAACGTTTGTGGACATTTTTTCCTACCTATAGACACCATGGTTGTAGAGATAAAGAGCGGAACATAATTAGCTGGCCAACAACCTAGCAGATATCTCACGCTGGGTCTGATATAGCAAAATGGAATTATAACTTTTTAGACTTTGAATTTGACCTAACAGTGACTTCACCTTTATAATCAGGAACCGTTAAAAAGTTTTGCAAATTTATAAGGTACAAATGAACTATTCTATGTGGGACTTATGTGGAAATTGCTCTAATAAAAAGAAAACTACACATGCATTTATTTAATCCTGTCGCGGCCATCTTGAATCTATGCATATTAGGTAAGAATTGATTCAGTATATATAGCAACCTTTAAAAAATACAAATATATCATTTAAATATTGAGATACTGGACAATTGGTAAAATGGATTATCACATTATTAACTATTGACCTTGATTTGACCTTTAAAATCGGTTATTCTCTTTAAAAATGGTGCGGTCTAAGGTGTAACTGTGTTCAGTTTGGAACAGTTGGTCCAGCGACTCCAGTAATTCCAGATATCCAGGAAATAGCAGTCTACTATGTATTTCAATGGCGGTGACTAATTTGTATATTAATGGGTTTATACAAAAACCTCAAGGGTGCCAGGGTGACGCCGGCCATATTATTGGCCTAGACACTGTGGACGTCACGAAACATCGTTCAGATCGTAATTCACGGTTGATCTTCAAAAGGTCTTTTTACTGCCGGTCTTTTATGTGTTCCTTCTGATGAACACGGAGTGTGAGCTTCCTATCATTAAATTAACTTCATCGAGCTCAGATTGATTTTCAAGATGTGGAACAAGACGTTACAACTTTTAAATGATTGTGATCTGATTTTCACAACCAGCCCATCCTCCCTTTTGACGAAGCCTATTTTTTCCAGGCAAAGTGTAACAGTGTGTATTATATATATATATATATATATATATATATATATATATATATATATATATATATATACGGCATCATACCGTTTCGATTGCATCTTTTATTAAACTTTCGACGACAGAATCAACTAGGCTGGGACAATAATATCTTACAATGTGTTCATGAACTGGAGATTCTGGGGATTGTGTACGGGTGACTCCACCTTTAATCCCAACAGTGGGTCGGATGCTTTCCAGTCATAACCAGTGAACGATGTGGAACGAATGACAATAAGTTTGGTCAACATGGAAACGAAGAGTTATAAGCAGAAACTGTTAATGACAAATATGAATAGCAAAACGCAATGGCACAATTAATGATTAATGGGAGAAAGTGTACCTAGACATATGTTAGGCACACTGAGGCACGCAGCTAAAAAAACATCAAGATTGTTTTTATGACAACTATGAAAGGAAATATTATCGTTACAAAAAGACTGATGAATTACATCAACTGCTAACGGAAATTATCCAAAAGGATTCTTTGCTAATAAAAAATTGCTTCTGGAATTCCAGAAAAAATCATACGTCATTCCACACAAAAATTATCAGACTTTCTATTCTAGGTAACGACAGGAACTACCTAAACTAAATCATGTGATATTGCCTTCCGACAGCTATCATTCGCCTCAGTTGCTCTCCAACCTCCTACAAAACAAGGCAACACTTTAAAAGAAAGCGTGTTTAAAGAACCCGTTGGTTCTTTAAATTAGGGTTGGACATAATTGGAGTACTTATAAGAATATATATATATATATATATATATATATACACACACACACACACACACACACACACACACACACACACACACACACACACACACACACACACACACACACACACACACACACACACACACACACACACACACACTCTACCGTCATAACATCAGAAAACCGGTTGAAATAGTGAAAATAATTACTGTTAAGGTTATATTGTTACATTTATGAACACGATATGAAACGGATTCCTTCTTGGAGTGTACATTCCACCACATTTACACATGTTTATTATTTATCATCGAGATGCATCTCTAAACCTTTTAGACTATTCTTGGAAGAACTACGTTAACTACTTGGACGTTTGCCTTCAGACTTAGCTGCAATAATAAACGATGCTAATTCGCAACACATGTAACATTGCCGGGACAACATTCTGGATCGGTATTTGCAGACGTGTTGATGGATTCCTTGCCTACTAACCACTGTATGGAAACTACTTATTATGATATAAGCCACGGCCTGTGTGTGAAATGAGGTGTTCTACAGCAAATGCAGTAATTGGCACGTGACCTGATGAATTTGGCATCACTCCTGGCGCTGTCATCAGGAGATTTTGCGAACTGCATGATGCTGAGCTGACGAACAAGCGTTGTCCGAAGGATGGTAACTATGCGTCCAGTGCAACCCTGACCTACTGACAGACTGCAGCGACTGAGACAACAGTTCCGTCGAGCTGAGCACAGATGGTGACATAAGCATCCCGTCGTCCATCGATAAATACGCACATATCAGACTTATTCAAGCGAAACACCGCCTTGACCACATCAGCCCACTACCGTAACGAGACTGAGTGAGAAAGTCGTGATTGTGGAGTGACGCTCCGCACTCAGTTAACTCGTAGGGCGCTCTCAGATTGTACAGTTCTCAGGAGAAGGTGAGTGCCACGTGGGCGGGAACAGTTGGCAACTACCCACACGCAACTCCATCTATCTATAATTTAAATAATTAAAACCACGCCATAGAGCCTTAGTTTGTCTTCCAATTGACTAACTTTGACGTTATTCGTATATTGATTGTCCTCGGTTCCAGCAAATTGCCTCCTGGAATAGGCGTAATTGATGTTGACATATTTATGTCTGACACTGCCACACTGACTCCGCAGTTTATAGACGTTGGGATCCAATCGACCGAGTCGTTCACTGAGCCAGCTGCTATGAAACACGCCATCAGAACGGGTGGAAAACAATACCGTCCAAAGTCCAACTTACGTTTGGTATCGAAGCACCTTGAAAGGCATATTGCGACGCAATTTCGACAGCATATGGGTGTAAAAGCTTCGTTTCACATCTACCTGAGCGTCTTACCCACAGTCGTGTGGTACGAGTGTTGCTTGATTTAAATGCTGCCTCCGACAATGTTGACCATCAGATGCTTCTCAACCAACTTCACAGAACTGACCTATGCGGCAATTCACATCGTTGGTTGCAATCACATCTGTGTTAACAAACGCTAACGGTGAACAGTTGGAAACGCTACTTAGCGACATATCGATCTGCACGCGCGAGTACCATAGGCTAGTGTAAAACTAATGTTATTTGGTTTTATCTTTGGATCGACTTCTTAACATTTATGCATATCTAATTTACAAAGTCGTTTTAATATTATATTCTACGCATATATTTCATTGGTTTAATTTGTAGAGCTAACATTTCTAAACGTTTTCATCAGCCAATCCTTCCTGGTTATTTTATCCTTCGGAAATATATGAAAATAAACTTTTGCTTTCGGTTGAACGGCAATTAAGAACAACATAGCAATTAAAAGCGAGTACATAATTTTGCTAAAATGTCGGGTTATACATCATACTTATCGTAATGAGTCTGATACAACACAGTTGGAAACATACGGCTAGCATTTAGAATATTCACATAATCACTGATGGACACACAGTTCACTGTGCACACGCGCAAAACCATTCGAGCGAGACAGCCATGATCAGTTTCGATGGCGCTAGACCGTCGCCCAGGCACCACATTACACTTAGCGATCAACTCGCTGTATTTTACACTGACTGCTATAAATACGGCTAGCAGTAGTGGCTCAACAGTAAACGGATGTTATGATGGCGACACCAGTTTGAATAATGGATGTAGAAACGCATACTTTCTATCTTATTCGGCAAAACACGAATGTGTTACTTCGATAGCCAGTGCACTATTTACGTGATCGTATGGTAACACAACATAAAAGGTAAGTTCTTATATAGCGCAGTCTCTAGTTCTGTACTTTGCATTCATGCAATTAAGCATGGACGGTACAGATAAACATTGCAACCGTTGAGCTGTGAGGACGGCGGTAGCTCTACAGGACGTGTGTTCGTATCCTGTGCTGTACAGGTCCAGCTACGTTGTTCCAATTCACTCCGCTGTATTGTTCCTGGACACGGACAATGGTCGTATATAGTTGCGCATTAATTACGGCGTGGTTTTCTTTAAAAAATCTGAATGTTTTCTCGGTTAAACAAGTCTGCCAAAGAGTAAAGCATAATGCGTGTC
The DNA here is from genome assembly GCA_025642075.2 of Ridgeia piscesae. NCBI lineage: Eukaryota > Metazoa > Annelida > Polychaeta > Sabellida > Siboglinidae > Ridgeia > Ridgeia piscesae. The sequence goes on along the minus strand of JAODUO010000740.1, from coordinate 29,511 downwards.
GAAAATGTCTAAGGATTGGCTAATACGCATTATAATCATTTACATTTACAATTTCACTTTGACCGTTCGTTGTTCTGGTGATGATGACCATTATATGTTGGGTGTTATTGACGGTGTGAAGGTGTCAACCACCGTGACAGACAGAACGTGATGCGACTGTACCAGGCGCTGTCTAATGTCTATATACATATATATCGAGTCGCATTTCGATCATATTAATATATAAAAAACAAAACCGTTGCAAAACCAACCAACAGCGTAGTTATATATACGCAGGCAATGGTTTCCTCCTGAACCAATTCGCAGCGCTGGGTTTGTGTTTATTCATATTTGAACGACACAGTGTCCAACGAGTTGTTACTGGGCTTTATTTACGTGTCAACAAATCGCTTTAGAAATAGTTTTTACCCGAGTGCCGTAGCAGCCTTATCAGGAATGATAGAACGTAGCTGTAAAGACCCTGGAAACTTGGCTGTTTTCGCCACTCTGGCGGAATTGTTATTTTTCTGGCGCTGGTTGGTATGGCTGAGCCGTACGCGTGTGGGGTGTGGGTGTACCTATTCTCAGTAGCGGATCGGTAGTGCTGAACAACAATCTTCTCTTCTCATGAAATTTTAGCTTAACTTAATACTTGTATAAATATATTTCAATTGTAATTGCAAATATAATTTTAAATGATATTTTAGTCCTCTTATTATGTATGTTTACTAATTTAAATTGTATTTTTAGAAGATAATTATATATATATATATATATATATATATATATATTTTTTTTTTTTTAAACAATGTTAAGGACAATTTATATATTTTTGTTTATTTATTAACTAGTTTACACCACAATTAGTGTTAAATAGATAATCTATTATTTTAATTTTGTCTTCATTTATTTATATTAAAAAACATTTTAAAGAACAAATTATGTACAATGTATATTTTATAACTATATCTTATATTTATTTGCCATATTTCATTTTTATTTATATATATATATATATACACTATATGAGTCAACGCCAGACTACATTCCAATTCATTATGTAATGCACGTTGAATGTGGCAATAAAGCTTTATTAATATTCTTGTGGGTTATCACACTGTGTCTTCGAACCTAGCTCTGCAGCATGGAGCAATCAGCCTTAATTACAACGCAGAAGATCCGAAGCCCCACAGCGTGGCAGAGGAGTTTATTGGCGATAACATACATGCAGCGATAAGCGATACATGTAAGCATTCAATTATGATGATCTGTAAATCGAAGGTAATATCTGTTCATTTACATATTGTGAAAATGCGTTGGCAATATCAAGGTTCCCTTGATATAACATTATTACTAAATTATAGTTAGTTGCGTCTCGGGATTGGCAACTAAATTGATACACCGAATAGCTGCATCTATTGGTGACACCCGGCCTTCCTACGGAAGGGCTGATTAATATACTTGTTTAATCATCTTAATGATTTCTGTCATAGGTAGATAGATATCCAGTTGTCCGGGGAGGGACGATTAGGTTACTCATTAATTGTTGTATTCATCAAGGTTTCCGGTTGCTCTTCCGGCTATAAAAAACATATTTCCGGTCGCCCTACACCTCTCTACCTGGTTTTATCCCATTTATTTACACAATTTCTATCTTTACTAATATCATCTTACACTCATAGAATCCCATATATACACATCCTTTGACTAAACACGGTGGATGTACGTGACAACATGGTCCGTGTGGCATGCCGGTAGTGTACGACATGTGTGACGTACTGCATGGGGTGGCCGGGATCCCGTAGTTGCACCAGAGGCCGGGGCTGTATTTGAATGTCGTTTCTACGACTTATGTCACTAACAATGCACTTTGATGTGAAACATATGTCGTCACATATCGGACCACAAATTCTTTCAAATAAAACCTTCGCAATCGGTTTGGACGTTTTAGGAACACGACAAGCGGTATAGAGTGTTTACACTTTGAACGTTTACAAGTAGCACCAACAAACAGGACACGCATCAACGCGAAGGTAACACAACAATTTGTGTGGATGACCAGACACAACAACAACGTCTAGTTCTCAAGGACCTTTCACTAACGTGTGTCCACTCGGCGTTGTTTGCCCAATGATTGATTTGTCGTTGTTGGTTTTTCAGACGCCTTAGCAAAACATTGGTACGTGGATGAAAGAAAACGAATGCTTTAAATCAGTTATAAAGGTAAGGAATAATGCAATTAAATAATCGCCGCCCAGTGTTATTGTTGGGTAGCTGCATCTATGACTACCCACCAGTTGTGATGCAAGGTAGTTTGTTCATATGATTCATGTTAAGTGTCAAATGAAATACAGTTGGCGACTGTGAATGAGCCTCAGAACGAGTGCATTTCAAGGATGTTGTGTTGCCGGGGTTTGTCGACTTGTATGGGAGAAAGGTAGAATTGAAGGCTTTCGTGAATACAAAGTGACATATTTAGGCGAAATGGAGAAAGACATAATATTTATTAAATGGATCCTCACCTACGTGCTTGGAATGTCTGTCTTTCCAAACAAATGAGCGCCTTGACAACATAAAATAGGCGTAGTTAGATTGACCAACTATAGCAACCTCCGTACAAAAGTAACCGGCGTTTTAACCAAATGGGTTTGTTAGACTCTAGAAAGAACGTGATTTATTTCTTTGTCGTACTGAAAAATGCTGTAGACAGGGAGAGATAGTGGAGTTAGCAGTTTCCATCTACGTAATGATTTAATCGTGTAATATAACGCCTACAAAATAAGCTAAATCTGACTGTCTTTTTATATCTTCATGTTTTGTATTTTGCAGACAAAAAGATTGAATTATGTATTTTTATATTGCAGAAGGAATTAAAATGATGGCACAGCCAATCAGCACACGACTACTGTGTCTGCTGTATGGCACATTGATTCTGCTATTAGCCACGGCTTTCTACGTCATCTTCGGAACAATATTTATTAAGCGACCACAGAACACGATGTCTATGTTTCCAAGCAAGGCGTATGGGTACGCCGACAGGTTGAACGTTGTATTCCCGGAGCGAAAGGAAAGGCCGATCAAAGTGCTATACTGGACAACGTTATGGGGTAATACGAATGATTGGAATTTTGAGACAGCCATTGCAAGAGAATGTCCAGTACTGAGTAGCGTGTGTAAGTTCACCACAGACTATAGACAATACAACGACAACGACGTGGTGCTCTTCCATATCGGGAGCAGTTATGAAATACCCAAATATCGCCCATCGTTTCAGAAATGGGTTTTCGTCATAATAGAATCGCCGTTCAACACGCATAGGAATCTGTCCCGGGAACGATGGCTTTACAATATTACGATGACTTATACACGTGTTTCCGATGTGTCATTCGTTTACGGGGAATGCAGACGGAAAGACCCAAATGCAGCAAAGAAGCCAATAAAGTACAATTACGCCCAAGGAAAGAAGCACCTGGTGGCATGGTTTGTGGGTAACTGCAATACACAGAGTAAACGAGAAGTTTATGCGAGAGAGTTGGCGAAACATATTGACATTCACAAATACGGCTGCGGAGGCAAACACTCATGTCCTCGGACAAAAGAGTCGTATTGCGATACGGTACTCCTCAATCAAACCTACAAGTTCTATCTATCCTTCGAAAATAGCCTGTGTACAGATTACATCACCGAAAAGCTGTATCGAATATTGAATCTGAACGTGGTTCCGATAGTTCTCGGGTATTCGAATTATTCCGACTTACTTCCGCCCTATTCGTTCATCGACGTACGAGATTTCGATAGTCCAAAGGCTTTAGCGGTGTACCTGGAAATGCTGAGCAATAGTGATACTGAATACAATAAGTATTTCGCGTGGAAAGAGACGCACAAGTGCAGGCGCATGCCAGGACCGGCGTGTAACCTGTGTCGGTACGTGCAACGACAGAGGCAACGAACACAGGTGGCCGATGTGGTAGACTTCTGGGATTACAACACAAACTGCATCGATGCGAAACAGTTCTATCATGATATGATAGCAGTGTAATGACAAACATATACAGTGATTGTGATAGTTAACGTTTTACAATGACTATTTGTTTTTGTATAACTAAAAACACACGCAGCTACAATCTAGAATGAAATCATTAGTTTATCAGAACACCTTGCTGAATATTCTTTTAAGCTGTGTGTGATTATCTTATCTTTATGGATATCTGAGTTATTATTTACCGTGTACCGACCGTATATTATCTCCGACATGCCTTGCAAATTCGTGTGGTCTATATTTATTTCGCTGTTTTCGTGTCAAACGGTCACGTATGTTTTCAACAACTATATATATATATATATATATATATATATATATATATATATATATATATATATATATATATATATAATATACATATATATATATAATATATATATATATATATATATATATTATATACATACATATATACACATATACACATATACACATACATACATACATGCATACACACATACACACATACACACATACATACACATCATGCAGGGCGTCGGTAAAATAATATTGGTTCTGTGTGATACTTGTATGTGTTTGAGTATATTGTTCTTATCAATACCGCTTTCTTTTGCAGTGGTTTTTTTATTCGATGACACTCTTATCCCCGGATAATTAAGAATTATCGTGGGTGCATGTGATGTCACGGTAGAATCACCTGTCCACTTATATAGGGGTCTAAGGAACGACGGCTTTATCGTGTCACAATTCCTTGTAAGCGAGCTTCCGATGTGTCATTTCGTTACGGCGAATGTCGACCCAAAACACACAAGGCGTTTTCTCAATTAACCGATTCTCACTCGTCTGTGTAACTTCGCTGAGAAGATAATCTGGTGAACCTTATGCTTATTGTAACCCTTATGTAATGTCACTACTCGAAGCCGTCAGACGGCATCACAGTTTTGGATTCATTCAGTTTTACGTGTATAATAACAAGGAATATTTATAGAGCTCATATTCTTATGATTACGAAACTAAGTTATAAAACATAAAATAAAAAGTAGAAATAAATGAAATGAAAAAATTATTGTCATTTCGGTTGATCATTGGGTTTCGTGTACCAATGCCAGGTTGTTACTTTGAGAGTCTTGGACTGAAAGCCGATTTCGTGTTTTGTTTACAACCCGCCCAGTGTGTGCGCGCCTATTGAAATATGTGCTTTTTATCCGAGTTATAGTTATTATCATACTATTAGATAACGAACACACGAAGAACATGGTGCACCGCGTGAGTGAATGATTAAACTATAGACTTCAACATGCAACATGCCGACACGCCGAGATTTTGCCAAGATGGGCAAACCGCGACTGACCGAGTCAACACAAGCAATAACGATGCGTGATGACGCCAAGGTTATACCCGACGGTTGGTGTAGTATGACAGTAACGGACAACATGAATTGCAAATATACACTGAACTTTTTGATGATGGAGACAAAGCAACACAGTCTGCTATCCCTAAAAGCGTGCGTTTAGCTCAATCTCATCACAGTCAATGGTTGCAGACGAGCCATTCGAGAACATTCTCGCAGAGTACGACAAGGGTATTGGATGTTTGGCGGGTGAATATGACCTTGAGATAGATGAGTCCATCAGACCATTACAAGTGCGACCGAGAAAGATCCCTCTTTCCATGAAGAAGGAGGTTAAAACCAAGTTAGTCCCACTAATAAAGCAGTGTATCGTCGAGGAGGTAGAATCGCCGACTCCATGGATAAGTCACAACCAGTAAGAAAGTCGAACGGAACTGTCCGACTATGCCTTGATCCACAAAACCTGAATCAGGTGCTAAAAAGAAATTACTACCAGATGCCAGACATCGACGATGTACTGCCACAGTTGGCAGAAGCCAAGATGTTCAGCTTATGTGATGCGAAAGACGGTTTCTTACAAGTGAAATTGTCTGACAAATCAAGTCATCTCACCACATTCTGGACCCCCTATGGCAGGTACAAATGGAAGCGAATGCCATTTGGTATTTCGACCGCACCAGAAGAGTTCCAGAGAAGACTCTCGAGTGCCTTGAAAGGACTCAAAGGTGTATCAGTTGTGGCAGACGTCAGAAGGTGTGAAACCGGATCCCAAGAAGGTGTGTGCAATCAGAAACATGGAAGCGCACCGAAACTCAGAGGAAGTGAGGCGGTTCCTAGGACATGTTAACTACATGGCTAAGTTCATGCCGAACTTATCAGCCGTGAGTGAGCCACTGCGTAGACTGTTGAATCTACCGTATAAAGAGTTATACTGGGGAGTAGACCAGATAACTGCGTATGAGACTTTGAGACAAATGCTCACATCGGAGAAACGTCTGCAATATTACGACAGCCGGAAGCCGATCGTAATACAGACAGATGCTAGTAACAGCCGGACTTGGTGCAGTATTACTGCAGGAAGACAAACCAGTTGCCTATGCATCAAGATCTTTGAGCAAGAGTGAGTCGAACTATGCGCCAACAGATTTAGAGTGCCTAGCAATCGTATTCGCCATGAACAAGTTCGACCAATATATTTTTGGCCACCCGAATGTCACTATTCACACAGACCATCGTCCACTGGAAGCGATCATGAATAAGTCACTGCTTGCAGTTCCTAAGAGAATACAAGCGATGATGCTAGCCCTACAGAGGTATGCATTCACAGTGCCATGGAAACCAGGCAAAGAACAGATCATTGCTGATTTGTTATCACGTCACACACGTAACTGTGAATAGCCTGAAGAACGAGAGCGTGTTTCAACTACAAAAACACGAGTCTCAGTGTCAATAGTTCGATACGATCGACCCAGTCAGAGACTGTCCATTGACAGGTGCGCTATACGTCACGACACAGAAGGAGACTGAACGTGACAAACTCCTACAACAATTATTGGAAGTCATCAAGAATGGCTGGCCGAAAGACGTAATCGAAGTTCCAGAATCGGTAAGGCGATGGTGGACATTTTGAGATGAACTAGCGATTATCGATGGTGTTGTCTACAAGGGACCAAGAATGGTATTCCCAACCAGTATGCATAGAGACATGCTGAAACGTTTGCATGTAAGCCACCAGGGTCTAGAAGCAACCCTACGTCGAGCAAGACAGAGCATGTTTTGGCACGGATTTATGGCAGTAGATGTGAAGCAACAAATTGCTAACTGTAAAGCATGCAGAAGAGATGCACCAGAGCAGAAGAAAGAGACCCTACTTAGTCACGCCGTACCAAACAAGCCGTGGAGGAAAGTAGGAATGGACATATTTACCCACAGCTCGATTAACTACTTTGTAATCGTTGACTACTTCGAATTTGAGGAACTGAGCGACATGTCATCAGCGGCAGTGATAGAGATCTGCAAGAGATGCTTTGCGAGACTGGGAATACCAGAAACCGTGCACTCAGATAACGGACCTCAGTTTTCCGCACGTGAATTTGCTATCTTCAGCAATGAGTGGGACTTCCAGCACACAACCAGCTCGCCGTATCACTCCCAGTCGAATGGGAAAGCCAGTGTCAAATTGGCGAAGAGACTCTTGAAACGAGCTGCAGATCCACAACTTGCGCTGTTAGAATAGAGAAACACGATTACAGCTGGTATGACAAGAAGCCCGATACAGAGACTGTTGCATCGATCCACGAGGTCTATCAAACCGCAGCTCTGGACTGTGGGCGAACCGATGACAAATCAAACCGTACTGAGAAAGAGAGGAAACCCATAAGGACACAGTACCACTACAACAAACATGCGCGAGATTTATCTCCAATCAAAGAAGGTCGCTCCCCGGTACTCATAAGAGACTTCACATCGCACAAGCAAAAGTGGAAAGATGCGTATGTGTTGACACAACTAAGTGATCGCTCGCACAGTGTTGTCTCACAAGGGCAAGTGTTACGTAGGAACCGTAAACACCTGCTAACACAAGACACACTGATGTATGACGACGTAGATAAGCCGATCACTACGGATGATCCGCTGAATCAAGTGCAATCTGTTCCAGTCGACAACCAGGGAACGAACGCCGACAACAGTGCGCAGTCGACCGATGATGTTACACAGATCGTCACAACCAGAAGTGGTCGTATGATTAGGCCACTTAAATGGCAGAAAGACTATTCCCTTTGATGTGGACAATAGTTCTTGAGAAAAAGGCGATGTTGATCGTTGCGTTTCGTGTACCAATGCCAGGTTGTTAATTGGAGACTCTGGGATGAAAGCCGATTTCGTGTTTTGTGTACAACCGGCCCAGTGTGTGCTTTCTATCCAAGTTATAGTTATTATCATATTATTATATAAAGAACACAGGAAGAACACTTTCTGTTTGTTTTGCGTGTGACTTGTTTCAGAATAAGTTTAAATTTGATTATTTTCATATTAAATAGTGCCAATCAGCGTCTCTACCGTGTTCTTGGATAAGGCCGACCTGGCGTTCACAAACGCAGAGCAAACTGTTCCCAGGCGGATGGGAGGGGCTAAAAGTGCCCCGACCTCTCACGAAGTCTGGCTAATAGAGGCTGCCCAAAGCCAGCGATAGCAACAGCAGCTGTGTGCATTGTAAACAAGTGGACGCGAGATGCTTGACGAAACACATTTACATTATTGTTCTCTTACAAACTAGACGTATTGCAATAACCGCCAATCCCAACACTCAACCGCACGTATGACTTCTCCCTACCGTCGCACAGTAGCCGACGTACCGAATCCATCACTGAAAAGTGTTGTATGGCGCGCTGTGTTGTTATAATGACGTCACTGTGCGTGCACACGTAATAAAGTCCGCACTCGTTATTATGATGTATATGTCGCCTCTAATTCATCCAGTACATTTAGCATATCAGGAGACCCGATATGGTTAATCTATCTAACTAACGATACATAGAAGGGAATGGCGTATTGTGTATGACAAAGAAACTCGAGAAAGAGCAATGTTCGAACTTAAGAGGATACGTTTGCTCTGTTACAGCGAGGTGTGGGGTACAGTGGCGTCACCGAGCGGACAGGCACATAACAACAGTTGTAGTTGACAATTTCAAAACTTGTTAAGGAAGAATACATAGTCCAAACTGGTAGTCTATTATCCATCGAATGGCTGATAGTCAGGACACCTAAGATGTCCTTTATTTTTAATTTGTCACTGGGACATGCACCATTGGTAGTCTATATATCAGACACGTAACAGCATCATATATGGAGGTGACGAGAATCGACATTAACAACTGGAACCCCACCGCCAGTGATCGCGGTAAATACGTTGCAGTATATGCTCACACAACACAGAATATTATTGCAGATATGCCCACTGTTTACTCCACCAGACGGGGACAACTTCAACTACTCACACACGAAACACCATTCTGCACTGTGCAGGGACCCCATCAAACATTCCGACTACAAGGCCTAACCACACTAATACAGAGGAGAAGGGAGAGAGGTGAAAATGATGCACAGGCCAAGCTGCAGCCAAGTGTGGATTCATAATGAGAGCAGGCAACTGTGAGCCACACACAACCAGAGTTAGGAGGTCACAACTTTACACTTTCCAATTCGACAAACGTTGCTTGATTTCTGGTAAACACTGGTCCCTAAAAACCCCAGACACCCAGATAAATGGCAGCGAGTCATCCCATGGGAGACCAATGCTTATCCAGGTCGTACACCATTCAAGGATAAGAGATGAGAAATTATGATTGGGGCAGAGTAGTTGAAATACGCATACAAGGTGAACATACTGATATGCCAGCTCCAGATGCACAGTCTCATAAGACTTTTTATGATGAATTCGTGGTAATCCCTATGTATTCCAACTTGTCACCTGACTCTGATGTAATCACTGACGATGCCCTATAGTTGATAATCACTTATATGTATGCTACTCAACAAGTTCGTACGTGGACGACAAATGAACTGCCTGATGCTTACTGTGGTTTAGATGGGATGCCTATCTCGCCATAGTGTGTGACAGTTACACAGTGGACACACTGACAGGAACAACCAAGACAAAACATGATCAGAGGTGCACAGATAGGTTTCTGGTGCAACACGCATACTGGGAAACTGGAAGAACTGCCTAAGTGTCGACAGTAACAACACTGAGTGCAAGTACTGTCTTTGCCTCCATTGAATGAAATCAACCAGCTCGATCGCCCCATGCACATACGAAGGGACAGTCAGCCGTATGTGTGGCACATGTAGCACACGATGGTCACCATCGAATCGCGTTAGAACACACTAATGTCGCAATATCACAGTAATGATTGCGCAGCTAATTGAAGATTTATGGCTGTCAACCAAAACATGGATTTAATGTATTTCGTTATTTACCGTCCCATCAAATTATATGTTTTCTTGGACCAGATAATTCGTACAGTGTTCCGATGCCCCATGGACAGAGAGGTTCTGACAATTTTATCACATTTTGCTGAAAACGGACATATTACAGTATGGACAACCTGGAACTCGCCGCCAAAGGTATGTGATTCTGCTCTATGACTGGACAAGCAGTTGCACTAACGGGGAACAAAGTCCGAACGAATTTAATCACGAAAATTAATCTTTGCTCTCTTCGCACACCAGCTGTGCTCGATTAAGATAGGCAGTGGTTTAGATGAGCCAGACTGTCCGAAGCGTCACGAATATGATATGAAGTGGCTTCATGCTGCTGCAAGAGTGGGTATCATAAGTGCTGCATGTGTCTCAAAGCTAACACAAAGCATGACCTTACTGTTTATGCTGGCTTTTATTATTAAATATAATTAACGATGACGCAATAACAAAATAGCACACGTTTTGTTTTTGTGTCCATTAACAGTTGGAAAGTTAAAAAGTAAATAAACAGAAACCAGTTGTTGAGATTGTTTTCTAAAACTTGGTTTAACAGCATTACTTTGTAAATCAGTTAAGCATTTATAGCCTTTATGAACAGTCTTCTACACGGCCACAGTGGCTTCTAGCCGTTGTTTCTCTCCTCACAGGCGCGGCCAAATCATACAACAACGAAGAATTAAGGATGTGTTCAATGATTGCTCGTTAATAGTTAATGTCTTTTGGGTTATGTATGGTTTTTATGTCCCCGAGTTGAGATATCTTAAACTTGCAATTGTCAACCTGTTTGACATTCATGCCATATACGAAAATATGTTGGACAGAGGTCGTCTCTCTACGTTATCACAAGGATGATCTGCACGACGACAAACAGGATAGAAGGTGGCGAGAAAGAAAATTGCGGAAATCCAAACTGAACGATGCAAATTGGTGAATTATAAGCTGCTACACGCCAACATTGTTTCTATTCTGAAAAAATCCGGAATATTGGAAATGACCAGAAATAGATGTTTGCTGCTAAGGGCACTATGATCCTCAGGATTAATAGCACATTTCCGACTCGTGATTCACAATCCGAAATAGCGGAGAGATTCGCAACGGTCTTCGCCATAAAGACAAACCATAGCAGCGAGTTGCCCAGTACTACTGCATCTCAACCACACACAAAAACGCCAGATAACGTCAACTGTACATTTGAATAGTCATTGTTCTCTCTGCTAACTACTTGGGAATTGAGATAAACATATGATGAACTTCTTCCGATTGCGCCACGCAACAATTATGTAATCACTAATCTTTCCGTCCTGACCAATACAAGAAGTAACATATGGCTGTTAATAAAATAGACTAGACTACATGCAAATCTGGTCCAATACTATCGACCTCTCAACATAAAACATGTGCCTTGAGGATATATATAGGGATGGTTGCCGGCTAATTCAATGCAATTAAACGACCAGATGATGTATGATATGGTATTTGGCACTAAGCACAAGTTGCCGCTAGAGGTGCAACGTTGAGTGCAGCATCTAAACGTAACCTGGAGGTGGTAGTCGACTCATCCCTGGGCATGGCGAACTATGCCAGTGCAATCTGCCGAACACTGTAGATGCTTCTCCACAGACGCTTCTCCGTAGCGTGGTGCGAGGAAATCACCAGTCAACGCCTTCATTATGTCCATATTTGATTATGGGAAAGCGCTGGTTGTTGGCCTACCACTTGAACATTTTAGCAGGATTCAGCAGGAATAATCATTTCTGCATCTTGCGGTGATCACAAAACTCCTATTCGAATGCATCGAATTCATGATTCACTTGCACGAATATCAATGTCTGAACGGCATTCCTTGTGGAGAGCTTTATTGAAGAGACATTGCTCTGCAGGATGTACAAATTTGTCCCAGCAATATGAACAGATGTACCGTGAACAAGGTTAATTGGTTTTGATGAACATTCCTTCAAGGTGATTGGACCTGGTCTATCCAATTCCTGCCTCATATGAAATGGAGTGGAATCCTAACATTGTTCAAACATATGCTGAAGTTAAATATGTTCGAAGCAGAATATAATAATGCTGAAATTTGAATTTTGTTGACATTTTGCTGCGACACTCATATGTGTAAATATGACAGCAATCATTATTTTATGTTTTGATATCATAAAGTATAATGTAAACCATTATTTTATGTTTTGATATTATAAAGTATAATGTAAACCATTTACGATATGCAGACAACACTCTACTAATTGCTGAAAAGTAAATAAATGTATAACATATGCTGGATAGAAAGGAAAGAGGTAAAAAGGAATGTCCCTGAATGAAAAACAGAAACCATGGTAACATCAAAGAAGAAATATTACAACACGGACCAAAGTAACCTATAGCACTACCCTACGGCAAGTCCAAACATTTAATTGTCTTGGATCAAGAATAACATATGACGGCCGATGCGACATTGAGATCAAGATCAGAATTGCACAGGCCAAGGCAGCTTGCTATAACATGAAAAGCCTTTTAGCAAACAAGAACATATCGCTTGAGGTAAAAACAAGTATGACAGTGTTATATCGAGTCCATGTTATTATATGGTTCATATGAATCCTGGACATTAAATAAACGCACACAATACATCATCGAAACAACCGAAATGTATTTTCAAGAGAGTGATGAGAGCTTCATGGACAGAAAAGACAAGCAACGAAGAAAACTGTAGTACTACCAACGAAAGAAACCGAAAGATGGTTGTGGAAATTAGAACAAAACAGGCCCTATTTGTAAGGCCACCATGAAAGAAAAGGTTAGAGCTCTGAAAAGATTGAAGGGATAAGATCAAGAGGACACCAGCGAATAAATTGACAATAATATTATGTCAACATGGTATGGAATGAGAGCCACAGAACTACTAAGAACAACCAACGACCGTTCGGTTTGAAGGGTCATGTTCGCCGACGCCTGGAACAGACATGGCACCTAGAAGAAGAAACATATCAAGTACCTTCATCCGTATGCTAGTATTTCGATAACTGGATATAATCACAATAGTGTATGTGTATGGTTAGTAGCAAGGTCATTCGTATTATACTAAATCTATTAAAACGTCAAACAAAATATTTTAGTGCAGTACAGTGTATTGTCAACTTCTTGTGTAACTATTTCATCACAATTACTTTTTCGATGTCTTTTATTACAATAGTTATTTTTCTACTCATTATCTACTCTCTTCTTTGTGTGTGTTTCATTTGTTCTGGTGTATGTATTCCGGTACAATATTTACAAGCACATTACTACTGATTGCTACTGAAATGATATATTATGACAACGGCCACTCCGTTGAAAAAATATATCTTCAATTAATGTTTTTGTCGCTGCAATTCTAATTGAGCCTGGTTATAAGTGGGTACAAACCCAAACTCTCTAAATAATCAGCAAATAAATTGTTTCAGCATGTTTATCATACCTTACCAATGTCAACTGCGCTTGTTAAGAAGAACCATCTCTCAGGACCCATCCCATCCTGCCCATAATGTGTTTTATTCCCTCCATATGGCATCTACATATTGGATCAATGTATTTATAATAATCATATGACATAGCGCCAAACAAGATAAGCTAGACTTACTGCATGCATTTCTTGTGTTTCATGTTAGTGTATTCTGCAGGAAGAAAAGAACGAATCGTGTCTTCTTGTAATGCAGAAAGAAGTACGATGATGTCGCGGCCAATCCACATAAGTCTGTCGTATGGAACTGTCTTTCTACATTTAACTTCGGCTTTCTACTCCAACTACGGAATATGCATTAAGCTACCACAATACACGGTTTCTGTGTTCCCGACCTATGTGTATGGAAACGCCGACGAAACGAACACAAAGTTCCCAGAGCGAAAAGGAAAGGCGATTAAAATGCTTTACTAGACACCGGCACGGGGTATGACAGATTGGGGAATATGGGAGCATGATATAAACAGGATGCTCAGCATTGCCTGGCATGTGCACGTTCACCTCTGATCGCAGAGAGTACAACGATTGTGATATGGTCCTCCTCCACATTTCGGGCAAGTATGTAATCCCCAAATATCGCCCACGGTTCCAGAAGGGACTTTTCATCATCTTCGAAGCGCCTGCCCACTCCTTTAGAGAGATCTCGCGGGAACAGTGGCTTTACAATATTACAATGACTTACTTTGCGTGAATAACTACCGTCTGCAGAGTAAACGAGAACTGCCGTTTACAAATTCAACTGGGATTACAACTACGAACGAACGAACGAACGAACGAACGAACGAACGAACGAACGAATGAACGCTTTATTCACCAACAGCAGAAACGGAACGTGCACAATACATGCACAGTATGGTGTGCTGCTGCTGCTGCTGCTGCTGCTGCTGCTGCTGAAAGGACAAGCCTGACATTCTAGACTTCTACATAGCCATGCCATTCTCAATATCGAAAAAAAAAATACAAATTAAAAATTCACTACAAAATAATGTATACAATTCACGCACAAACTTGTTCATGCACTGTTTGTGTTACTAATATGAGGGTCGCAATTGACCAAGAGGGTACGTGTGCGGCCATTCTGAGAGCTCTTAATCGAGAATTATATCAAAAGTGCTGTGTGTTGCACGCAATGGTAGTAGGGTTCGAAATTGCCTCCTAATGATGAATTCAACGAGTTTCAGCGAAAAACTGACGGTACTTCAAGACAAACTGAACGTGTTCGTGTACACTCTAATTGAGATGGAATACGTTATCGTCACACGAAGCTGTGACCTTTAATGTAAACCTATACCCTGTCCGTAACAGAAAACCACCACACAAAATCTTCCAATATAAATCTGGAAACTGGGATAAACTTAAGGATGATATAAATCAACTAACAACAACATACTTCAACATGAACCCAAACTCAAGAGACATCAATGAACATTGGAACTTCTTCAGAAATAATCTTACTTCGTTAGTTGACCGCAATATTCCTAGCCGAAACACCAAAGCAAAAGCGCACCTCCCCTGAATTACACGTGAAATAATAAGAATGCACAGAAAACGCAACAAAAGCCATAAAAAAGCAAACCAAACTGGACGTAACAGTAACTGGGAAAAGTTTAGGCAACTCCTTAGACAAGCCAGCAAAGCTGCAGCCAAATCCTACTCAGACAATCTAAATTACCACATTGGAGAAAGTCTAAAAATAAACCCAAAACAATTCTGGTCATTCATCAAAGCAAAGAAACGAGAATGCATTGGCATCCCTACTTTGCAAACAAATGGCCAAATAATCACAAATGATCCGACAAGGCAAATACCCTTAACAACCAATTCAGCTCCGTGTTTACTCAAGAAATCTACCCCATCCCCAAACTAGCTCCATCCGTCTACTCCGATATCCGCTTCCTCGAAATTGGGACAGACGGAGTAGTTAAGCAACTGAAAAACCTAAAACAAAATAAAGCTACAGGCCGAGATGAATTATCTGCTAGGGTCCTCACAATATACAAAAAGAGCCTCACATCAGACCCTGCCAATTACAGACCCATTTCATTAACATGCATCCTCTGCAAAGTGATGGAGCACATTATTCTTCAACATGTGGAAACACACAAAGACAACGTCATCCTACACTTCCAACACGGATTCCAGTCAGGGCTGTCTTGTGAGTCCCAACTCATCGAGACAGTCCATGACTGGATAACAGCTATAGATACCAAGTCACAGATAGATGCCATAACATTTTAACTTTGTTCAAATGGTGGTTTGTCAGACGCCGGCGGAATGAAACTGTATTTTCTTCTAATTTAACACTGGAAAGAAGCCAATTCCTGAGAGTTGGTGCGGCAACTGAAAAAGCTCGAGTTCCAGCTTTCGTTATCACACGAGGAATGTAAAGAGGGTTAGTACTGATTGATTGTAGCTGTCTGGAGTGAGCATCGAATTCAGATATGCTGGTTGAGTTGATCAGAGGGCTTATACAAATCTGTGTTGCTTTCCGAAGCGGTAGTCCAATGATTTTAGAAGTGGCACTACGCGAGAAAAACAGGGCGAACGCATGGCTATCATTGCCAAACAATGTTGGACACATTGAAGATTTGCTATATTGTAAAGGAGGGAATTGCAGTAGTCAAGTCTGACATTTACTAGAGCCGTTGCAATGGTTTTAACAATGGAAAGTGAGATTTATCGGCGAATATGGTAAAAGAGCAATCAAAACAAAATAATTCAACCTTTATAAATTCGAAACAAATAACGAGTGAAGCACAAGTTGGCTTTAGGGAAGATTATTCTACAACCGATCAAATATTTACGCATAAGTGAATTATGTTATGTCAAGGTAGAAGCTTGTTCTGCACTTTTGTTGATCATAGATCATTTGACTCGATCAACAGAGCAATGGAGAAAAAACTAATATCATATGGTGTATCGGGAAAAGTACTTAATGTTATACTGAATATGTACAAATCAATCAAATCATGTGTCATGAATAATGGTGTGCAGTCGGAATGTTTTGATTCACATGTAGGATTAAGAAGACAAGGAGAAACTGATCACCTCTTCTGTTTGCATTATTTCTCAATGACATGGAAACATCCTTCTTAGCACAGAAATGGAACACACTACAATCTATAGACAAACTGTATACTGACAGTAATGACGGTATTAATAAAATATTAAACCTATTTGTTCTTCTGTTTGCAGATTACATTGTTATAATGGCTGAAAATGAACGCGACATGCTTAGGAATGTAGATCTACTGAATAAATACTATAACTGTAACAAACTGAAGGTGAATACCAATAAAACAAAACTGATGGTCTTTATCAGGCCAAAGGATACGTAATATACCTAAATTAACATTTGGTAATACGGATCTCGAGCAAGTGGAGAATTATATTTATCTGGGTGTTTGCTTTAAATAGAACGGACCCTTTGTTAAAGCTATAACAGTGTTGCATGATAAAGCTTGACAGCTATGTGTTCACTTATACAAAATGGTAGGAGACTGAATCTACCAACTGATATTATGCTTAAGTTATGTCACAGGTGTGCAGAACCTTATTCCATGGATGTGAAGACTGGGGATGTGAAAATATTCGTATACTGGAGAAAGTGCATACTACATTTTTTAAATTAATTTCTGGAGTGTCCAAATGTTCTTATACTATGCCAGTATATGGAGAGCTAGGCAGACACCCTTTGTCAGTTACCATGAAGCAGAAAATGGTTTGTTATTGGACAAAATTATTAAAATGCAGCAAAGAAAAACTTAATGAGGTCATGTACATAATCTTATGTAATATTAATTGTAAAGATGTACACTTCTCACCTTGGATTAAGTGTATTTGTACCATCTTTCAAACAAATGGAATTAATTGTATATGGTTAATGCAAGATCAAAACATTGCTGCTAATGGCTGAGTGTTATGCGCCTCTGAATGGTTTTATTGCTAGAGATATGGCGTAGACAAATACTGTTATTTATATATTATGTATCTATTTATATTATAAGGGTATTCAGAAATGTAAATGTTCTCAATTTAAGCGACTATGGAACAGAATAATTACAAATTATAATAATGTGATATATCAACTATTTAAAATATCCCATTGTAAAGAAATGAATATCGAAACACTTCAGGGCTGAACACTTAAACAAGCATTATTCCAATTCAGAATAGGTACCCAGGTACACATAAATTGCCTTTTAATAACCGAAGAAACTCCAATGTGCCTAGGAATGAGAGACTGCACCATTTGTGACGAAGGTGTATTAGGTGATACTTTTAAATGAACGTACAAAATTCGATAACCTGAGAAATAAATATATATATATATATATATATATATATATATATATATATGTTTTCCGTGAAAATGTTCATCAAGTTGGAAGTATATTACTCAAACAAATTTCATGATTACACAACTAATTATTTCTACTCACTTCCACTTTTCAGCCACCATCGGAAATTATTAGTTGTGTAATCATGAAATGTGCTTGAGTATATATATATATATTTTTAATATAATTCCAGCAGCACATCTGGTGTGCTTCTTTGCCTGGTGCCGCCGCCTGCCTGCCAGCCAGCCAGCCAGCCAGCCAGCCAGCCAGCCTGCCTGCCTGCCTGCCTGCCTGCCTGCCTGCCTGCCTGCCTGCCTGCCTGCCTGCCTGCCTGCCTGCCTGCCTGCCTGCCTGCCTGCCTGCCTGCCTGCCTGCCTGCCTGTATGGTGTGTTATTGCCAACTTGTGTTTTACGTTTATAGTTGTTATCGTTTCAAATTCTTTCTTGTGTTCATCTAATATCAGGCGAAATGTCCGTCCAGTTTCACCGATGTAAGACATGTCACAGGTGTTCCATGGCATTAGCTAGACGCAGTCAGGGTTACTTCTCTCTTACACTTTATCTTTGGGATGAACTAGTATTTGCTTAGACTTCTGTTTAGTCTGACAACTGTTGCTACTTCATTGTGTGTCAGAATGCGCTGTACTGGTTCCGTGACGCCTTGGAAATATGGTAGACTGGTAGGGTTACCATACCTCTGGACTTCTCATTGTCTCCTCAATCATTCTTGTTTGCTTATGTTGCTTCTCCGATATTTTTCTTAAAGTCCATTTCTGGTACCAACATTGCCGTAGCGCCGGGGTGACGCGCTCCTCCTTGTCCCGTCTTGTCCTCTGGTTCAGTGACAATGCTGTTGCATCTGTCCAGTAATATTGAGACACAAACAATGATGATTGTGGAGTGTGAGATCAAGAAATGACGACATATATATTTCAGGGCATCATCGAAAATGGGTTGGAACTGGGGGAGCGAGACTCAACCTTTTCACTGTTTCCACTTGAAATCTTCAAGGGACGCCAAAGCTTAACATCATGAGGCAGTAGTGTGAAATTATTTTATAAACGAAGACAATTTATTGATGTAAACCAACTCGGGGTAAAAACAAACAACCTATAACAATATTCACATAACTCGATCAGTGTTTCTATGAGTTTTATGGTGGGTGATGATTTTTTAAATGTTAGTAACTAGTTTAACTACGTGCGAAGTAGGCCCCTTGTGCTATATGGCATTGCATTTTTTTAACTGAAATGTTTTAATATGATTATCTTATGTAGTTATCAGAATACGGTTGTACATAAATAAGGCATCCTATATTTCAAAATTCCTATTTCAAAAGCTGGTTCAGCACCGCCCCGCCACTGTTTTCAAACTTTATCCAAAAAGCGGACTACAACGAGTAGTCTCACGACTCAATCATATCACCATAATATTTCGCATTCAAACTGACCGCTCTAGTAGCCTGCAGTCCTCGTATTTTACTTGTTACCCGTTAGCGTTCTGTGCAACGCTATGAACACGCACTGACAATTACTCCCTGGTCTAGACTATGTATAAAACTTTAATAGGTACATCAGAAAAAAATCTAATACGTCCAATCTCTTTCAAATTATACCACAAGATATAGTTTATTGTGAAGTTACAACACGTTTTGAATTTGTTTGATATCTTTATTATTTCTGAAGTAATTCCCCTTTTTATGCTCAGAAAAAGGGCGATTTTTTGTATTGAATTCTGTGTTTGAGTATGTTTGAGTATAGGAAAATGGTAATATAGTTGCTTCTAATGATGATATTGGGGTGAATTAAAAAGTTGATGATTTGACCTTGACCTACTTAGTTGACCTTCACTGCACAGTTTGCCTTTTTTCAGAATAACAGCATAAATTGAGTATAATTAATTTTAAAAAGAATTTCTATGCCACATTATTACATCAGTAATTTTGATGGCATAATTAGTTGACCTATGATTAACATTTGACCTAATTACTAGGATTAATTACAGGGTCATTCCGTGTGAACGCAACCAATGGGGTTGCTGTCATCTCTTAGTTTTTTGAATATATCAGTATGGTCAGAACCTTTGGTAAGATTAGCAAGAATCCAAAATTTGAGCATTCTAGCTTAAACAGTTTTCAAGTAACGGCAGTTTGAAATTTGGGACTTACACGTTTTTCGACAGCTTGTTAAAAATTAATAATTTTATTCACATTTCACTAGTCAATATCTTCTGCACTCTTTAGCCTGTGCCTGTGAAATTGTGTGGAGTTGCTCTCCATAATATACAGATTGCATACCTACAATTCTTCCTCTCCGTGCTGGTACCTTGTTGGAGGTGAGGAGGCTTGCGTGCTCAAGGACTCTGGGAGCTATACCGGCTGGGGCGAACGCCCCTGGCAGCTTTAACCAAGCCGGGCAGGTCTCAGGGGAGGGACCAGACGAAACCCAACACCTGGTCCTCCAGGTTGGGGGTTGGGCATGGGGCTAACAACCCCACCCTATAAAATAAATTATGTTACGGAAACTACAACAATGGAAACTACTACAAGGGGCCCCATAGCAGACTTGAGCCAGCCTGGCAGTATGACCACACCTGCTGAATGCATACACCAGGAAGGCAGGTGTGCGACAGATAGTTTGCTCGGGCCCAAAACTAAGATCAGCATAGGGACATGGAATGTCCGTACAATGAACGAGGCCTCAAAGTT
The DNA here is from genome assembly GCA_025642075.2 of Ridgeia piscesae. Taxonomy (NCBI): domain Eukaryota; kingdom Metazoa; phylum Annelida; class Polychaeta; order Sabellida; family Siboglinidae; genus Ridgeia; species Ridgeia piscesae. The sequence goes on along the minus strand of JAODUO010000740.1, from coordinate 8,652 downwards.
AGCACAAGTCATCCGCGAGATGAAAAGATACAGACTGGACATCCTAGGGGTTAGCGAGTGTCGATGGACTGGGTCCGGGCGACAGGTGAGCCATGATGGTTCAACCATACTATACTCAGGACATGAGGACACACACATCCGTGGTGTAGCCCTTGTAATCTCCAAGCAGAAGGCCAACACCTTGCTGGAATGGGAATCGATAGGATAATTAAAGCACGCTTCATCTCCAAACACTGCAAGCTTACAATCATTCTGTGTTACGCCCCAACCAATGCGTCTGACAAAGAGGATAAGGAAGACTGGTACGAACAGCTGCAACAAGCAGTCGCCAAAGTGCCACAACATGACATGCTTCCGGTCATCGGAGACATGAATGCCAAAGTTGGTTCGGATAACTCCAACTGCGAAAGAGCCATGGGCAAACATGGTTGTGGCGTGATGAATGACAATGGTGAACGCCTTGTTGACTACTGCTTGAACAACAACTATGTAATTGGAGGCACCATCTTTGCACACCGGGACATCCACAAGCTCACCTGGAAATCACCTGATGGTAGGACAACCAATCAAATCGACCACATTATCATCAATGGAAAATGGCGTAGGTCCCTTCAAGATGTGAGAGTTTGCCGTGGAGCTGACATTTATAGTGACCACTATTTGGTAACCGCACGCGTCAAGTTGAAGCTTCACAAAGTGGTACCAGAGAGTCAGCGCCACAAACAACTAGATGTCACAAGACTCGCATGCCCAGTCACCAAACAGGAGTTCGTTTTGGAGCCGAGAAACCGCTTCAGGGCATTAACAGACACATCAGAGGAGACTGGTCACGACGCTACCAACAAGTGGGACACCATCAAGAAGACCTATGTCGAAGTAGCTACCATAGTCTTGGGCCACAAGAAGAAGAACCACAAGGAATGGATAACACCGGAAACATGGAAAAAGATTGAGGAGCGGAAACAACTCAAAATCAAGATGCTGAGCACCAAATCAGCGAGACTCCAACAAGTCCAAGAAGCATACAAAGGCAAAGACAAGGAAGTGAAGAAGAGTGCCAGGAATGACAAGAGGTCCTACGTAGAAGGGCTAGCAGCAGAAGCTGAGAGTGCTGCAGCAAGAGGTGAACTGAGCACTGTCTACAAGATCACCAAACGTCGCTGTGGTAACTACACTACTCACTCTGCCCCTATGAAAGGCAAAGATGGCAGCATTATTACAACTGAACGTGAACAAGCTGATAGATGGGTTGAATATTTCTGTGATGTCCTGAACCACCCTCAGCCAGATGAACCCGCCGACCCCCCACCAGTGCCAGATGACCTCAACATCGACACCAGTCCCCCAACAGAAGCAGAAGTTAAAAATGCCACCAAAGCTATGAAGAGTGGTAAAAGCCCCAGGCGTAGACTCCATTCATGCTGAAATGTTGAAGGCCGACCTCAGTACAGCTACAAGAGTCCTGACTAACTTGTTCGACACCATTTGGGACAAAGAGACTATCCCAAGTGACTGGGGCAAAGGACTCATTATAAAGATCCCCAAGAAAGGCAACCTCCAAGTCTGTGACAATTGGCGAGGAACCACACTCTTGTCCATCCCCAGCAAAGTCTTCTGTAGAATCCTTCTTGGAAGAATCGAGACAGCTATCGACAAGAAGCTGAGGCAAGAACAAGCGGGATTCCGGAAGAGAAAAGGGTGCACTGATCAGATCTTTGCATTGCGAAACATCACAGAGCAGACTCTAGAATGGAACTGCCCACTGTATATCAACTTCATTGATTTCAAAAAGGCCTTTGACAGTATCCACCATGACACTCTGTGGACGATCCTAAGATCCTATGGAGTACCTCTAAAGATTGTTTCACTGATAGAGACGTTCTACAACCACTTTGAATGCAGTGTCATCCTCAGTAATACATCGTCCGAGTGGTTCACAGTGAAATCGGGTGTTAGACAGGGATGTATTCTCTCGCCCATTCTCTTCTTGGTCGTCATCGACTGGGTTATGTGGAAAACTACATCAGATAAACCCAGGGGTATCCAGTGGACTCTCTTTTCCCAGTTAGAAGACCTCGACTTTGCTGATGACCTTGCATTTCTATCAGTAAAACTTGACCAACAGCCGGAAAAAACTGATCGGTTAGAGAGATATGCAAAGCAAACTGGGCTTACCATCAATACATCCAAGACACAAGTGATGAGCATCAACACCACACCAACCGCACCTGTTACCGTAAATGGTGAACCACTTGAGTTTGTACAGGACTTGACTTATCTGGGTAGTATCATCAGCAAAGACAATGGAGGCCAAAAAGACATCAAGGCAAGACTCGGTAAAGCCCGCTGTACATTCGCCAAACTGCAGAACATTTGGAAGTCTAACCAGTACACCACCAAAACAAAGATAAGACTTTACAACAGTAATGTGAAGTCCATCCTACTGTATGGCTCAGAGTGCTGGTGAGTGGTAAAAGGGGACATGGCAAAGATCGATGCGTTCCATAATAGTTGCCTAAGAAAGATCTGCCGAATATTCTGGCCAAATAAAACTTCTAACGTGGACCTCTATAAGAAGACGGGTTGCAACAGTGCTGTCCTCGAAATCAAACGCAGACGACTAAGATGGCTAGGGCATGTTCTGCGAATGCCCCAAGACAGCATCCCCAAAGTGGCACTGAGATGGACACCACCTGGAAAAAGGAAACGAGGATGGCCAAAGATGACATGGCGACAATCAGTAATGGCCGAGCTGAAAGAGATGGGGCTGTCCTGGGGTGAGGCCCAGGCCTCAGCAAAAGACAGGACCTTGTGGCGAAGCATTGTTGTGGCCTTATGTCCCACTGGGGACGAAGAGGATAAGTAAGTAAGTAATACCTACAAGTAGAAAATACAGTGCATGGTTAATGTGCAGCAAGTTGATAAACATCATGATTTATTCAAAATATAACTTGCGGGACAGTTTTCAGACCCTGATTGTGAGCAAAATACACATACATTAGACCCAAGTTGTAAATATTTGGTACCTAGACATACATATGTGCAAATCTAAGAAATATAGCAGGTCTGGTTGCCTTAGTTATGAATCTGTACATATGCAAAGATGGTACGTTATTATATTTCTTTACAAATTACCAACTTCCGAACCAAAAAGTCGATGAGGCGTAGCTTGTATTATCACAAAACGTTTTCTAGGTGTTAGTTCATTTCTATAACTCAAATAACTAGTAAGTCTCAATATCCTTCCGAGCTTCATTCACTACTAAAATGGCATATGCTGGGTGCCCAACTTTTAAAATAAATTGCTTGTGATATACGAGAGGGTTTGCAGACATTGATTGCAAGCTAAACATAGATGGTTAAATGAACTGTTGTGTGTATTTTATATGTATGCATAACATTGTGTATTATCAGAGCAGTATGACATGCCTGACGGTCTTAATTATGAATCTACACATATCCAAATGACCTACATTTATATTCCTTTAAAATTAGCAAACGTCCGACTCTAAAAGATCGATGTGGATTAGACGGTATTGTTATAAACTTTTACCAGGCAGAAACCAGCTTCAAGCAAAACTCCCTATGAATGTATACTGATAAGCAATATTTACAAATATTACCAATAACATATTATGTTTAACTCAAGATCAGTGCTTGAAACCCGCTAGCAAGTGATTTATTGATACTTTTTCTGTATCTTCTTGAGAAAGAAGCATGGAAGGATTTTGAGAGTTATTTTTTATTTTTCTTTGAACTGGTTTATGCCTGGTAAAAGTTTGACAACAATACCTTTTAATCTACATTGACTTTTTAGGGTTTGATGTTTGCTAATTTTAAAAGAAATATAACATGTAGGACATTTGGGTATGTGTAGATTCATAATTAAGACAGTCAAACAAGTCATATTACTCTGATAATACACAATGTTATGCATATCTATCAAATACACACAAACTTTCATTTAATCATCCATATTTAGCATGCAATCAATATCTGAAAACCCTCTCGTATATCACAAGCAATTTATTTAAAAAGTTGTATCAATGGGTCCCCATTCTTCTTGAGAAGGAAGCATGGAAGGATATTGAGAGTTACTTGTTATTTTGTCTTAGAACTGGTTTATGCCTGGTAAAAAATTGATAACAATACCTTCTAATCTACATTGACCTTTTAGGGTCGGAAGTCTGCTAAATTTAATAAAATATAGGATATTTGGGTATGTGTAGATTCATAATTAAGACAGTCAGGCATGCCATATTTGCTTTGATAATACACAATATCACGCATACATTATTACATATCATATAGACACAACAGTTAATTGAACCATCAATATTTAGCTTGCAATCAAAAAAGAAAACCCTCTGGTATATAATGTTTTTTTTATATTAAAGTTGGGGCATCCAGACTTATGCCATTTTTGTGGTAAAGGAAGCTCGGAAGGATATTGGGACTTACTAGTTATTTGAGTTTTAGAAATGAACTAACACCTGGAAAAGATTTTGTGATAATACAAAGCTACGCCTCATCGACCCTTTTGGGTTGGAAGTTGGTCATTGTTTAAGAAATATAATAACGTACCATCTTTGCACATGTATAGATTCATAATTAAGTCAGCCAGACCTACCATATTTCTCAGATTTGCACATATTTATGTTATGGTACCAAATATGTACGATTTGGGTCTAAGGTGTGTGTGTGTATTTTGCTCACAATCAGGGTCTAAAAACCAGCCATACATTATGTTCTAATTATAGTTATGTATTTTTTATGTTATAGAGAACAACTCCACACAATGTTATTGACACAGGCTAAAAAGTGCAGAAGATATTGACTAGTGAAATGTGAATTAAATTATTTATTGTTAACAAGCTGTCGATGTCTTAAATTTCAAACTGCTGTAACATGAAAACTATTTAAGCTAGAACGCTCAAAATTGATCCATTCAAAAATCATTCATTCGGAATGACCCTACATAAAACGAGGGAATAATTAGTAAAAAGGTCAATTATACATGGAGTTGACTACTTTAATTTATAATTATATATTATGAATGAATATACTGATTCACATCTTGTAAAATATGAAGTTTGTTGATGACCTAATTAGTTTACCTATATTAATCATTTGACCTATTTATTAGGATTAATTACATGAAACGGGTGAACATAATTAGTAGAAAGGTCAATTAATAAACTGTACATGGGATTGACATTTGATGCCAAATGTTAATTATAGGTCAACTAATTATGTCATGCTAATTATGCCATAATTATTATTATGACTGATTATACTGATTTGTAGAGCGCAATGGCTCAGGGGTAGAGCTTCGGACTCTCGACTACGAGAACTTGGGTTCGAATCCTGTGCTGCGGTGTTAAAACCTTGGGCAAGTTGTTTCACTCTACATTACTCCAGTTCATTCAGCTGTATAAATTAATACCTGGCTATAGACAGTGGTGGATATGTGTACACCAGCCTTCGCGCATTAATTGTAGCATATGGCTGGATGCTTCCCAGAGGAGCCGAAATGGTGTCTGAGTGAAGAGGTCTGTCAGGGAAGTAAAGTGTAAAGTGTTTTGAACGGTCCTGAGGATTGGATACTGCGCTATATAAGAACTTGCCTTTACTTTTTTATTGTCATCTTGTAAACTATGACATTTTTGATGACCTAATTGTTTGACCTATATTTAACATTGACCTATTTATCAGGATTAATTAGATAAAACGGGTGTATATAATTAGTAAAAAGGCAATTAAACTATACATGTTACAGTAAATATCTGTATCACACAGATCACAGTAAATATATGACTAAATATACTGATTGTCATTTTGTAAAATCTAGTTTGATGATGACCTAATTAGTTGACCTACATTTAATATCTGCCATATTTACAATGATTAAGTGACACAATTGAGCCATAATTAATTAGGATGTGGATATACCTTTTTATGAATTAAACAATTAATTTTGAGTATGCCCTTTTATGCCAAAGTTTAATAAATCTCCTACTTTTTTAAATTTTGCCCATGCAGTGATTAACAAAACTTAGCTGTATTTTATTATAAAATTACACTATTAAATATTACTTTTAGGGGAAAACATTCAAGTAAGATTACATACCCATGGGTGGATGGTTCTGTAATTAGTAGGATATAGCAGGTAAATAAATTAGACAATGGATAAAATATTATAATTGTTTCAATGATAAGAACATTTATTATAACATATTCCAGCATGAATAATAATCATTTAATAAAATATTGGATGCATATACTACGAGGTAAGTCCTTGTAGATACATTGTATAAATGTTCATATTCACTCCATGTATTGTATGTCCAAGGAATTAATAACATTGTTTGTAAAGTTCTGCATAGTGATATTACATATATAACACAAAATATATAATCATGCGTTGTGTCAATCCAGCAGCATAGCAATGTATGTCAGAAGGACTGCAGGTTTAACAATAGTCCGATGTAGTTCAACAATGTTTGTAATTGTATAGGTATACCAACCTATATAATGCTGAGCTTGTCATTAAGTGTAGCCAACAAAAGACTCTTACAGGTAAAAGAACACCTGAAAATAATCACAATGTGGTCGGTTTCATGGTCGGTAACATGCTAAATTCTGTTTTACTGTAGCATGATAGTATATAGCAACGTTTTGATAGCATTACATATAGCCAAGGCAAAGCAGCAAAGTCCTGCAGGTGCTGAAACATCTGCAACTATGAAGCAATGTCACAATGTTCATGAAGTAAGCAGGCACAATTGTATTATTTATGTATGTAGCTTTCAAGTTGAACACCCGATGTGTAGTACTAACCTGTAACCAGGTCAGCGTTCATGAGGAGTCACAGCAGAACAGAGACGGCAGAGAGAGGATCCACTCAAGCTTCACACAATATTCGTTTGATGTTTTGGTAGCAACACTCATTGTTAATTCGGAACTTGTGATGAGCTGTCATGTTAAACAACGTTGATCAGTGTATCTTTGAGTGAAGTTGCACAAGCATCAACCATAATCTGCATAGTACACCTGAAACTAAGAAATAATGAACAGTTAATGCAATGGATATTAAATAACAACACTTTTGCAACAAATGGAAACACTTTCAATTACAGTTATATTAAAGTAATAATTTCACAAACTAACTTCCTTCACCTTACAACAATGCCAACAGAAATGACAGATCAACCATGCCTAACTTTGTTTTAACAATAATTTTAATTACTTCAACAATTGCAGATGTTTTATTTTAATTATTTTCTTGGAATGGAAACATTATTTAATTAAGAAAAAATTAACTGTAAACAACTTAAGTAAATTTTACTTACAAACTACAAATTACAAAATAAATTTTATTTTAACCAAACAACTTATTTATACTACATTACTACCCTTTGGATCTTCCAACACTGTTTCACTTGTTAGAAGTGAAAATAATAAATACACAATTCACAAAAAAACAATTCAAAAAAACCATTATTTTTATAATAAAAAATAATGTTGGTTAAGCAATAAAAATATACTTATAAATATATATAAATAATACACGGTCAAATAAACTCCTGTTTAACTTTGAGATGCTTTCCGATTTTAATAATTACTCCATGAAACGAGATTATCAATGGTAACGCCAATCATGTCAACGAGTTACAGTGCAAACAGAACACAGAACAAGGTTTTTTTTTTAAATATCCTTCAAATATTTTATTACGTTCTAAAAAAAGACTATATAAACCAAAAACGGCTAAACAGTAATAATATGTATACATATATTGTAATACAAGTGAACAATAACAGCAACAATACTCGATGATTGTGTTGGAAGTGGAATTAATTTAATGCTGGAAAGCGCCTACTGACGCCGTGGCTGATGGCTACGCACAGAACGCCAAAGGGTGGCAAAGTTCCCCATCGCACTGTGTCGCTGGCCAAGCACGCACAACAATGCTATATACATCATTTTAAAGCTAATATATCGTACTAGACTAGCTACCACCTTTCGTAGACTAGCTAGTAAGTGTTATGTGTTTATTTCGCAAGTAAAGAAAACATCAAACTTCACGTACCTGCACACACAAGCGATCGAAGACGACGTAACTAAAAAAATGGCTCCAGATGTAAAAGGATTATCCATTGGTCGATTCCACCATCGTGACGCACTGTTTTTATAATTAATATGCAGCGGCAAAGCAAATAGCGCGGCCATGTAATTTCTGACATCGGCTGACCACGGGCGTCGATCGGCGGGGAACGGGGGGGGACGCGTCCCTCCACTTTTCAGCGTGGGGTGACAGCATAGGAATTGTCCCCCCCCTTTTCAGCTCAGAAAATTTGCGAGGCATATAGCCTGACTCACCACTCCTCTCTCTTAAAGGGGAACTGAAACACAGCTGTAACATTCCATATACCTAAATGTATACTATATAAGTATACATTAATGGTGAAAGAAGCATATTCACTTATCAGACAAACTGGGAAAAAAATATTTTCAGTGCCTAAATCGTCGTCATAGAACACTGCGTAACGCCATCTTTATTCCAAGCCGAGTGGTTTGATTACCTCCTATCTAGCCCATGTAAAATTTTGGTTTCTTTCGGTTTTCTTCGTTATTAGACATTTCTGCGCAAA